>JAPSGF010000024.1:6639128-6703647 GCA_035772895.1 Perdix hodgsoniae | reverse complement strand
GAGCTTCTTGGGGTCACTTTGGTGCTCTACTTGGTGACCATAGACCTCTTATGGTCAGAATGCAACTCGAATGGGGTCACTATGGAGCTCTTATGGTCATAATGGAACTGTTATGGGGTAACAATGGAGCTCTGTGGCTTCAGTACAGAGCTCTGATGGTGTCATCATGGACATGTTATGGAGACACTATGGAGCTGCTATGTGGTCATGTTATTGTTATAGGGTCACTACAGAACTCCATTGTGTCTCTACGAAAGTGTTTTCAGGTCAGTAAGGAGCTCTATGGGGTCACAAGGGAACTGATAAGGGCTGACTAGGAAGCTCTATGGGGTCACTGTGGAGCTGTTACCAGGTCAGAATTGACCAGTAAGAGGGACAAAATGGTGCTCTGTTGAGTTACTATGGAGCTTTGATGGGGTCATAATGGAATTGTTATGGGGTTGTGACCTCTATTGTTTCACCATAGAGATGTGGACATAATTTTACTGTTATGGGATCACACTGGAGCTCTTCTGGAATCGTAATGTAACTGTTATGGGGTCACTATGGAGCTTCATGGTATCATAAAGGGATTGTTCCAGGGTCACTATTTAGCTCTATGGGTTCATATTCGAACTGTTATGGAGTCACTATGGAACTCTATGGGGTCAGTATGGAGTTGTTCTGGGATCACTACTGAGCTCCATGTCGTCACTATGGAGCAGGCAAGGACAAACATCCTACTGCTGCTTTTCCATCCCCTACTTACCGTGGGTCAGCCAATTCCAGCTTCTTTGCTTCGCCAGTAGCCGAGGCTTCAGGTGCCTTGGGAGTATGTGCCTGGACTGGAAGAGGAAGAGTAATTGCTTCAGCCCGTTTCCTCAAACAGCCAGAGAGCACACTGAAAAGCAGCTGGCCTCTTTGGACTGGGTGGGTGATGCTAAGCTCCCAGGTGATGCCACTGAAACCCCTGACTCACCATCTGGCATCTCCTGCTCGGTGTCACTGAAGTCATAGGGGTCATAGGACTCCTCGTCGCCCTCTGTGCGTGCCTTCTTCCTCCTGCGTGGGGAAAGAAGAGGTCAGCTCTGATCCACCAAAAGACAGACCTCAGGAGACATCTCCAGGGCTGGACTCTGGGCTGAACTCTCCTGGACTTATCTGGCCAGGAGAAGGCAGGGTAGCTGCAGCTTGGGAGTAAGCCTAGAGCTCATCCCACCACTCGGCCACAAAACCTGAAGTTTGGGAGCTCTTCCCAAAGGCTCTAGCATTACAAGTGTTGCCCAAAAGACCCGCTGGATTTAACACAAGTATCTCCCCAAGACCTGCCATGCCTACCTTTGCTTCCTGCTCTCCTTCTCAGGCTGTGTCTCCTCCTCCTCCTTCTCAGTCTCCGAGTCATCCTCCACCTGCTTTTTGCGCTTCTTCTCCTTTTCCAGAACCTGCACAAGACATTGCATTCAAGGCCAGGCTGGATGTGGCTCTGGGCAGCCTGGTCTGGTGGTTGGTGACCCTGCACACAGCAGGGGTTTGAAATTAAATGAACTTTGAGGTCCTTTTCAACGCAGCCCATTCTATGATTCTGTGAAAACCAGCAACCAGGACTTGACCTGATTTCAAGACAGGCAGGAACCCCACCTCTCTGCCCCCTCCCAGAGCAGCACTCCGGTCGGCTCCCTGTCCAACTGCACAGAACCCACCCCAGCTTCATCCATACACACCTGCTGTGAGATGAGGGGCTCAGCAACCTCCCCAACACCCCTTATTCTGCACTGCCAAAGCTTCCCAGTGATATTTTAGTGCCTCAACAGCGCCTGATCCTTTCAATGAAACCTTTAGGACCTCACATCTTTCCCCCACCTTTTTGAAGTAGGCAAACTGGACCAGCTCTAAAGCTGCCTCTGCATCCTGCAGATCAATAGTCTTGTTCATCCTGGCCTTAGCATGGGCTGTGGAGAGGCGGATCAATGTCTCCAGGGTACGGGCTGTAACTGGGGAGGTCTGGAAAGAAGAAAGATGGTGGTGAGACACTGGAGCCCATGAAACTGTGCTGGACCCCCAGTGCAGCATTCACACCAGCATCCGGTTCGCCCCTCTTTGCAACACCAAGAGCTCGCATCCACAGCTCCCTTCCAACCTCAACCACTCTGTGATGGAGGGAGGAAAACACCTGTAATGTGAAAGAGGAGCGGGTGCCTCTGTTTTCCTCCTACTGTGATTGGAGGGAAGATGGAGCTCACCCTGGCAATGTCTGAGTTCATCTGGTTCTGGCTGCGCAGGCGCGAGTATTCCTCTGCTATGTAATCTGCTGACTCCTGGGTCAAGACAGGCTTGATCATTTTTGCCACGTGGATGTACTTCCTCATGAACTCCATGCTGACGATCTTCTCCCTGCAGGGGATGCACACATGCCCGTGTCCTTCAGGAGAGCACAGGGGACAAGCAGAGGGCACGTGCAGGCTGCACCCAGAGAGTGCTATTCTTAGGGGCATCCAGTTACAGTGCAGAATTGTGCTCCAGATGTTCTCCCACCTGCCTGGCATTTGACAACAGCGTACCCAAAGCAGGATCCCTTTCCATCCCACCCACACACCTCGCTGTGGACAATCTACAGCATCACTGCCCCCAGCAATGAGCCAGCACCCTGATGCTCCAGCCAAATCCAGAGCATTTTAGCATCAGCTCATCATCATGGAAACCCCCAGAGGAGGTGGCACAAGGGACAGGAGACTCACTTGCGACGGTTGGGCCCATGCAGGAGGTCATCATGTTTTTCATACACTTGGAGATCCTGTTCCTCCTCCTGTGCAAAATCAGGGTCATCCGTAGCCAGGATCTCCACAGCGGTGCCCAGGGGCATGGCTGGAGAGGGGAAGGTTGCCAAGAACAGGATTTTAGCTTCTCACAGTCACCTACTGGCAGCACTCAGCAAAGCCACGGACAACTGAACCCAAAGAGCTGCTAACAAGTGTCAACCTGGGAAGCCTGGAGCTGTGTCTCAGTGTCACACTGCAAGGAACCCACTCCTATCTATTACCCCATCACCTCAACCAGAGCTGTCCAGTACAGATGGGCACCAGCTACAGAGGAAAGATGGATGTTTTTCGCTTTCCAGCTTAGCAGTGTTCAAGGTCCCACTGAGGCCAAGGGAATTGTAGAATCACAGAATGGCCTTGGTTGAAAAAGACCATAATGACCATCTAGTTTCAACCCTCCCCTACCATAGGGTCCAGGCCAGGGGTTTTACCCTTCTTGCTCCAAGGGGAAGGAAAGCAACCACAGCCAAAGAAAACCTTTAACTCCTGGGCTTTATAGACAGCAAGAGGAACTCACCATCCCCATCCTGCTCATTGGGGTTGCGGTAGCGGTGCATTCGCAGGACGTGATCTGAGATCTCCCTGTCCTGCTCAGAGTCCATCTGGTCCAGCATGATGAAGAGCAGGTCGAAACGGGAGAGCAAGGAGTCCTGCAGGCCAATGTTCTCCATGGGCGTCTTGTATTGGTCATACTACAAGAGATTGAAGAAAGGGATTGCAAGAGATTCTCATGGGTCACTGCTGGTTGCTAGGGAAGGTGGAAAGAAGCTCTCAAGCCAGGCCTTCAAGTAGATGCACAGACAGCTGAACACCAAAGACACCGTGTTAAGCATAGCCTGCTGAAGGAGTAAATGCTATTTTATGCCCCATCCCTGGGAGTGTTCAAGGCCACGCTGAACAGGACCCCCACAACCTTCACGATATCCATGAGCAGCAGCAGTAGCCAAGCAAACCAAGTCTTCCAGCACCTCAGTTCCACTAAGAATCAAATCTGGGAGATCTCCTGGATTTTATCATTTCCAAGGACAGCTCCTAACAGCCCTCCACATGATGGGGGGAGAAGCAAACCCTAGCACTCACCCGGCCGTAGACGGGGTTGGCAGCTGCCAGGACGCTGCAGCGGGAGTTGAGGCGAGCCTGGATGCCGGCCTTGGCGATGGTGACCCGGCCCTGCTCCATCACCTCGTGGATGGCCGTGCGGTCGATGTCAGACATCTTGTCAAACTCATCAATGCACACCACGCCCCTGTCTGCCAACACCATGGCCCCTGCTTCCAGACGCCGTTCACCTGAGATGGGAGGGTGGAGAAAAGAAGGTCAGTGTCATTTAACAACTCTAAGTATCTCTTGCTGTCTTCTTCCACTGCAGCAGCATCCCTGTGAGGAGGATCATTGCCCTCAGGCTCAGGGATGTCCACTATGGGAGGAAGTTTTTCAGCCAGAAGGTGGTGAGGCACTGGAACAGGTTGCCCAAGGAGGCTGTGGATGCCCCATCCCTGCAGGCATTCAAGGCCAGGCTGGATGTGGCTCTGGGCAGCTACCGTCCCGCCACCAAATCCCACTGGGAACCAGCACGTTCCTTACCAGTTTCTTGGTCGGTGGTGACAGCAGCAGTCAGGCCAACACCAGAGGAGCCCCTGCCAGTAGTGCCAATGGCACGGGGAGCAGTGCTCAGCACATAGCGCAGCAGCTGGGATTTGGCGACAGAAGGGTCTCCTGGAAGAGAGAAGACTGGGTTTAGCAAACAGTGTCAGAGGGGAAATAAATGTCATTGACTAAGAATTGGGTTTGTTCATCGTTCAGAAAAGAAGGTGAGTGGACCATGTTCTCCATCAACCCGATGGGAAGAAGATGGAGCCACGGTTTTGAGACACAAATGGTGACAGGAGAAGAGGCGACGTGGAAATTCCATTTGAACAGCCTCATCTCACTCCCACAGAGCCCAGCCACAGCTGCCTCTGTCCTTGGAGATGATAAAATCCTACCTATCAGCAAGATGTTGATGTCTCCTCGGATGCGGCTCCCGTTCTCCAGGACCTTCTCCACCCCTCCCAGCAGCATGCACAGAAGGGCCTTCTTGATGAATTCGTGCCCGTGGATGCTGGGTGCCAGGGATCTCGCCAGCTGGTCAAAGATATCCTAAGGCAGAAGAAGCAAAGCACAGCCTGTAAGCGGGCCTAAGAACAAGGAGCAATTCTTCACAAACCCATTTCAGCACCAAAAAAGGAACTTGCTCCTATTACAGAACTACACTGATGAAGATTACTTAGATGGGAAAAGACAGTTGGAATATTCTTTCAGTGCGGCTCTGAAGTCCTAGACCACCTCACAAGCACTGGAAGCAACAAAGCCCACAAGAACAAAGATCTGAACACAGGACCAGGCGAGGGCAGGCCCCCATTCCATCCCCCAGCCAAAGAACTGGCATTTCGCTTTATTTCCTTTCAGAAATCCAGGCCGTCATCTAATTCTGTTCTTAGGTTAGAGGAGGGAAAGTAGAATTTTGCAGTGGAGCTTCTCTGACAACCAGCGAGCAGTGGGGGCACACACAGTCCAGCCAGAGCTCCATTTCAACAGCTATATACAACAGAGCAGAGCCATCAAGAAACTCTACTATAGCTACATATATGGAATACATATATATATTTATCACAGAAACTCACAAAAAGCTACATAGAAAAAGCAGAGAAAGCAAGTGGGAAATCATGGAAGGCGAGCTTAGAAATAAGAACTACATAAATACCTTGGAGCGACTCCTACTGAACCTCTTGATCTTGGCCACATCAGTAGCAGAGTAGAGAGGCCGAGCATCTTTGCTCATCTGCTTGATATGGCAGGCAATGAGGATAGTCCTGGAAGAGTGACACAGCCACGATCACGTCTGTGAAGCCCACAGAGCCTTCGGGGTCACCATGACAACAGCAGAAATTCATCAAATGGTTTGGGTTGGAAGGGACCTTTAAGATCACCCAGTTCCAACCTCCTACTATAGGCAGAGACACCTCCTTCTAGACCACATTGCTCACAGCCCCATCCAGCCTGGCCTACATCTCATCTTCCAGAGATGGGACCTTGCTAAAAAGGGAGGGGCAGGGCTGATGTTGCCCTTCAAGCCAACAGAAGGCTCACCTGAACGTCCCTGATGTGTAACCTCCTTTCTTTCCTGGCAGGCAGCGATACGTCCCGACCACCTGGATGCGATCTCCGGGCTTCACTTTGTCCACCAGGTCATCATCCAGAATGACATCCACTGAGCGTGGCAGCTGCCCTGCTGGTGCCTTCTCAGGCATCTCCTGGATGGAGATGGTCTGATGGTCCTTGTAGACTGAGAGGCCAAACTCTGTCTCCAGGGGGTTATTCTCCTCGTCCTTAAGGAGGAAGGCAAAGCAGCAATGGGAAGAAAGCATCACAAAACACATACAAGAGTGCTGCAAATGGTTGCTTTACCAGGACTTCCAGATCCTGGAGTTCATCAGCAATACAGCTCCCCCTGATCTAATGCTGTCAGCACCCAGCACTGCTACATTAGAGCTCTCCAAGCACTGCTCCCAGTCCACGCACAAGAATGCATGTGCAGCACAGACATGGCTCAGGTCAGCCTTCCTCCATCCCCAAGCACAAAGCAATCCCTGCACACAAGTGTTCATGTACCCTCCAGGACACCAACCACAGGATGCTAAAGTAGTTTGGGTTGGAAGAAACCCTCAAGACAACCTAGTTTCAATTCCCTTGCCACATACAAGCATGCCAACCACCAGCTGATCAGATTGCCCTCTGAACCAGTGTGCTCTCCCCAGAGGAACCTGCAGATATTCCCCATATGAGGCTGCTTCACCTCACCTTTGTAGGGTAAACAGAGCTGGAAGGGAATGCATCCAGGGATGTCAAGTCTGTGTATCGGCGCTCAATAGTTTTCTTGGTGGCTGGGCAATAATGGACGCTGCGGACAACCTTAGGACGAATCAGAGAGCCTGGGTTTGGAAGAAAGAAGAGTTAGGGGCAGAAAAGTCCCACCTATTTATCACCATGAAACACCAAAAAGATATCCACTATTTGTGCAGGACACAAGTGCTGGCAACCAGAGTGCCAAGAGAAGGAAGGCTCTGGGGAGACCTCATTGCAGCCTTTCAGTCCTGGAAGGGAACATATAAACAGGAGGGGAATGGAAGTTTATGAGGGTGGATAGTGATAGGACAAGGGGGAATGGTTTGAAACTGAGACAAGGGAGGTTTAGGTTGGATCTGAGGAGGAAGTTTTTCACCCACAGGGTGGTGAGGCACTGGCACAGGTTGCCCAAGGAGGCTGTGGATGCCCCATCCCTGCAGGCATTCAAGGCCAGGCTGGATGTGGCTCTGGGCAGCCTGGGCTGCTGGTTGGTGACCCTGCACACAGCAGAGGGTTGGAACTGGATGAGCACTGTGGGTCTTTGCAACCCAGATCTTTCTATGATATAAGGTCTGCAGAGTTCCCAAAATTCCAACCTTTTGACAAGTCCCCTGTTACCTTCACTCCAGTCATCCTGACATTGGTCCTGGAGGCCTCCTGCTGTACAAAACACCCCAACCCTCTGCTCCTCACCCTGCCCAGCACCCCAACCTGCCCCCAGGCTCACACTTTGTCACGATGCCCTCCACACAAACAATGCAGCTCAGAAAGCAGGCAGTCAGCGTCCGTGGTGAGACGTGTTTGGAACCAAAGCTGCCCTCCAGCCCAATGTAGAAGTCCTCATACTGCTTGGCATAGGTGGCATCAACAGAGGCAACAAAGTCCTTCAGAGCACGCTGGAAGGCGATGAGCTCCTCAAAGGCATTGCTCAAAAGCCTGCAAGAGATGGAGGTGATGGTTGAGAGCTGCATTTTGCTGGCACCTTTTCTGCCATCCCCACAGGCAGCTCTAAGAAAGCTCTACCAAACAGTTCCGTGTTCTCTGAAAGAGTATTGGGAACATTATTAAAAAGGAATCCCACAGCTCGCAGAAACCAAGGGCCAGATGGTGAACAAGCACAATTATATCTGGAAAACATAACAGGAAATTAAGGGTGGAAATCAACTCTAGGAAAGGGTAGATAACAGCAGGACATGGGGAAATGATTTGAAGCTGAGGGAGGGAAGACTGAGGTTGGATGTCAGGGGGGAGTTTTTTGCTATGAGAGCGGTGAGGTGCTGGAACAGCTGCCCAGAGAGGCTGTGGATGCCCCGTCCATCCCTGGAGGTGTTCAAGGCCAGGTTGGATGGGGCCCTGGGCAGCCTGGACTGGTATGAAATGTGGAGGTTGGTGGCCCTGCCTGTGGTGGGGGGTTGGAGCTTCGTGATCCTTGGGATCCCTTCCAACCCAACCATCCTGTGACTCTGTGATACACCTCTGCAAGCACCCAGTCCAACCCCAGCCCACCCCACCATGCCCTCAGTGCCACATCCCCACGGCTCTGGAACACCTCCATGGACGGTGACCTCACCACCTCCCTGGGCAGCTGTGCCACTGCATCAGCGCTCTTTACAAGAAGAAATCGCTCCTAACACCCGACCCAAAGCTCGCAGTTGAGGCTGCCACTTCTCATCCTGCAAAAAGACCTCAGAACCCTCGCAGATGAGCCGCCTCACGCCACGCAAACAACTGCAGCTCACCCTAAGGACTCCAACACACGGCTTTTGCCAGCTGCAAGCACGGAAGGGCCGGATGGACCCCCAAGGACCCCAGCCCCCGCCCCCCCCCGCCGGTTCCACTCACCGTCCGGCTCTCTTTTCGTTCCTTCTCCGCAGGTCGTTGATGTTGACCAGCAGGCGGCACCGGTTATCGCTGATCATATCGCGCACTTTGCCGTGATACAGCCCTTGATCTTCCTGCAAAGACACGTAACAACACAACCCTCCATGTCGTGCAGAGCCATTTCTTCCCCGGGGGACAAAAAACCACCAAATCCCGGAGCCACGGTTTGTGGCCGCGGGGTCGGCGTGGCAGCCGTGAGCAGCCCTGGGAACCGCTCACCTCATCGTCCAGGAAATCCAGGTAATCCCGCTGAGCTTCTCGCAGCTCCGCGTCGTCCAACCCGCCGGCCAGGGCCGCCATGGCTGTAGAAAAAGCAGGCAGCACCGGCTCGCTCCCGATCGGATCCTAAGGGACCCCCAGGCGGCGCCCACGATCCGACCCCAAACGCTGGCCCCGATCGCAGCGCCCTCCACGCTCCTCCTTTGGCGGCAAAACCGAGAGTTTTCCCGCCACCGCGGGGGAGGGAGTTCCGCTCATTGGGCGGAGCCGTCGCGAGCCAGCCAATGGGGAGCAAAGGGGAAGTGGCGGCAGTTGACGAGCGGCAGCGGCAGCCAATCGGCGCGGAGGAGGAGGAGGGGTGGAGCGGAGGGCAGCGCTCCCGGTGTGGGCTGGGGGCGGGGAGGTGGAATCTGAGGGCCGGCGTCTGAGCTGCGGTCCTGGCTTTGGGTGTCAGTGGCGAGACAGAGAATATTAATTAGTGTATTTAATTTTAATTTCGTATCACCGTTGGATCCGGGAAATGACCCGTTTTAGGTTGTTGTTGCCCCAAAGCACAGTGACCGCGTGTCTATTTTGCCTTTCAGCTGCAGATAGCAACGTGGATCATAGAATCCTAGAATGGGTTGAAAAGGACCGCGATGCTCATCCAGTTCCAACCCCCTGCTGTGTGCAGGTCACCAACCAGCAGCCCAGGCTGCCCAGAGCCACATCCAGCCTGGCCTTGAATGCCTGCAGGGATGGGGCATCCACAGCCTCCTTGGGCAATGTGGGTGTTAAGGATATCTATCACCCTTCATAATGATCTAAAGTATGACTAAAAATAGAACAATGATGAGAAAGCTGAACAAACTGGGAGTCCCAGCAGGCACCCGAGCTGGGCTGTGTCCCCTGATGGCATCTGAGTTAAAACCATCTGTAAATATTCACCCATGCCAAAGGCTCAGCAGGGGGAGCAGCTCTGAGATGCAGGAGCAGCAGGAAGCAATCGCTGCCCTTTTTCCCCTTCTCCTTTCGTGTATCTGCACCAGATCCCCCTAAAGTGATCAGAAATCCCGCTGTTAACTGATGTGGCTGCTTTAGGACAAATCCTCCTAGAGATGCATCCTGCTTCTGCTAGATTCTTTCACATTGTTGCCAGGCTGGATGTGGCTCTGGGCAGCCTGGGCTGCTGGTTGGCAACCCTGCACATGGCAGGGGGTTGGAACTGGGTAAGCACTGTGGTCCTTTTCAGCCAAGGCCATTGTATGATTCTCTGAATTTCATTGCAGGTGACAGAGTGGGGACAGCAGAGAGGAGTGACACAAAGCCTCCAACCCCACTCATCAGATTTTAGCGAGGAGAACGTGGATGGCCATCCCATAAACTGGGAAGGAACTGGTAATGCATCAAGCCAAAGGGAGTCCCAGCCCACAGCAGCGTTGCAAGGTTCCTCCTGCTGAAAATAGGGAGCTGGCTGTGAACAAAGGGCAGCGCAGTAATAGGAGTTAGGGCTAAAAATAACTGCCTGTTGTTATTCATGAGCCTGCCCTATAGCAACTGCCTCAGCCCAGAGACTGCTGGGTGAATAATTCATTGCAACGGGTCAGGGAAGGCCAAGGGATGGATGCAACAGCAGAGGCAGCTCTCCCTGTAGCGATCCAGAAACTCCAGATTTACAATGGATAACAATAAACTGCAATCAGGCACCTAAATGCATGCAGAGCAAGGGCTGCAGAGCTCACAGGGAAATGAATAAAAGCCCAGAAGAATCAAAGGCGGGTGTAGAAAATAATATCCAGGCAGGCATTTTTGTTACATCTCATGTGCTCAGAGATTCTGAGATCCCTTTATGGAAGCCCTATGGTCCCCCCTAAGACTCTGTGTTTTTCCTTTGTTTTGTTTCAAAATCGATTCTCAAGCCAGAAGTCAATTTTCAAGCTGCTGTCCCTGGAGGGGGGAGGCTCCTAACCTGCAGAAAGAGAACCCCAAATTCACTGGAGTGAAGCAGCAGTTGGAGCTGAACTCCAGTCATGGAGTCGGTGCTTGCAAGTGGAGGATCATTCTGAGTCTCATCACACTGGGACCAAATATGGGAGACAGTTCAGCACTGGAGGAGCCCTTATCCTAATCCTATTCACATAGCATAGGTGGGGGAATCACAGAATGGCCTGGGTTGCAAAGGCCCACAGTGCTCATCCAGTTCCAACCCCCTGCTGTGTGCAGGTCACCAACCAGCAGCCCAGGCTGCCCAGAGCCACATCCAGCCTGGCCTTGAATGCCTGCAGGGATGGGGCATCCACAGCCTCCTTGGGCAACCTGTGCCAGTGCCTCACCACCCTCTGGCTGAAAAACTTCCTCCTCATATCCAGCCTAAACCTCCCCTGTCTCAGTTTCAAACCATTCCCCCTTGTCCTATCACTACCCACCCTCAGCCTTTCCCCCTCCTGTTTATACACTCAGTCCTTGCTTAGAGAAGTGGTTGCCTGGCTAGGGAAGCTGCATGTGTGGCACTGGGAGGAAAGCACATTAGTAATTCTCATCTGACTGTCACGGTGCATGCTTGCCTCCATGAGGCAGAAAAGCCCTGAGCCCAAAGTTGTGCAATGTGGTCCGTGGTGATAGAAACTACGGTAGGTGGTAAAATCCACTGTGTTCAGTGCTTCCCTTTTGTTGGTTGGTGACCCAACATCCAGATGGGGAGTTCTCAGCACAGGAGAGACGTGGACCTGTTGGAGAGCATCCAGAGAGGGGCCCAAAAATGGAACAGCTCCCCTATGAGCACAGGCTGGGAGAGCTGGGGCTGTGCAGCCTGGAGAAGGGAAGGCTGCAGGCAGACCTGAGAGCAGCCTGTCAGTATGTAAACGGGGGGTGTAAGAAAGAAGGGGACAGACTCTTTAGCAGGGTCTGTTGTGATAGGAAAAGGGGGAATGGTTTCAAACTAAAAGGGCAAGATTGAGACTGGGTATAAGGAAGTTTACAGTAAGGGTGGCGAGGCACTGGCACCGGTTGCACAGACTGTGGGTGCCCCAGCCCTGCAGACAGCCAAGGTCGGACTGGATGAGCAGTGATGGAGCTGTGGGTGTCCCCACTCAGTGGCTTTGAAAGGTCCCTTCCAACTCAAACCGTGCTATGATTTTGGTGAACAGCATCCCCTGCCCCCAAAATAAGAGGTTCCCATCCATTCTAACCCCTGCAGACACCTGTTTGAGGATAGGGCCGGACAGGGAGAACCCAACCTGGCCCGGTTGAATTGGAACCTGCTGGGAGCAATCTCCCAAGCAAACACAACCACGCCTGGGGTTTGGCCGGGAGGGGGAGAGGGAGGGAAGCGTGTGATTCATTTCAGGGTGTAAAGTACCGCAAGCGTTCAGCTCAGAGCAGCTGGAAGCACAGGTAACACGTCACGGAGGGGCAAGCAAACAACGCGAGCCCCTCGGAGCTTTGGTCGTACGGCAGCCGCAGGAGCAAAAAGGCACAGAACGACCCATCCGCTCCCCGCGTTCCGCCGCACTTCCCGGCCCGGGAGGGGGGACGGGGGACGGGGACAACCCGGGGCGGGGCTGTGCGCATGCGCGCGGTGCCCGGAGGCGGCGGCCGCGGGACACGGCGGTGCGGTGCGGTGCGGTGAGTGCGGGGACGGCGAGCTTCGTGGCGAACGTGGGGAGAAGGGAGAGGGAGGAAAAGAGCTTCGGGTTCCACGGTGATGTTTGTTTTTTTTTTTGGGGGGGGGGGGGTTTGCTCCCCGGGCTGTCTGTTGAGGGCGTTGGGTTTTTCCTTAGGTGAGCATCTCGCTTCTGCGGGGAGGTTGCAGGTGCTTTCTTTTTTCTGATGAGCCATTCTGCACCGTGGGGATGGAGGTGTGGCTCGGTTGTTGGGTGCTGTGATGGTTGGGGCTGGGAAATGAGTTCGCCGAAGCGCTGACACGGGTTGCACGGAGAGACGGTGGTGCCCCATCCCTGCAGACAGCCAAGGTCAGGCTGGATGGGCTGTGAGCACCGATGGAGCTGTGGGTGTCCCTGTTCAGTGCAGGGACGGACGGACTTGAAGGGTCCCTAACAACTCAAACCATCGTATGCGGTACCCCTCCATGCTGGAGGGGCACTTAGCTGAGAGATCACTGCATGGCCAGCAACCCCAAGGGCTGAGGATGAGGATGCGGGCGACGCCGCGATGCTGCAGTCACGGAAAGGTCATGAGAAAGGACGTTTGGATGCCCTGCGGGAGAGGAATGCGGGCTGCGGGGCTGTTTGTGCTCGCTGCTGGGGCAGGGAGGGGACGGCGAGCTGCCAAGCGCACCGCTCCAGCTCTCAGCTCGGAGGGGTGCAGGGTATCACAAGCAATTCCTAGAAGCACGGCACCGCCGAGCCCAACCGCACGCCTTTGCACATTTCCTCCCGCAAAAGTGTTGTTTAACGGCGCTGGCCTGAGGGAATCGCCGTTCTGCAGGCGTTGCTGCTTGTATGTATTTACATTGAAGCTGTGCCTGAAGCCAAGGAGGTGGTTGTGTCCCTCTGTGCGGCAAACCCAGGGCACAGAAAGAGCGCGTTGCCCTGGAGCCGTGATTTATGGGGCTGCATATGAGATCTGCAAGCTGGTGGCCATACCTTATGTCCCCCGGGTGTATATGCTTTAATTTGCCCCCAGCAAATCCTTAGCATCCCACGTTTGCAGGGGGAAATCAGCCATCTGCTCCTCACTTGCAGTTGCTGAGAGCTTTGTGTGCAGCTGAAGGGCAGCTCTGCTCACCTTGGAGGATGGGAGAAGGACTTGGAGTGAAGGGAGAACAGCAGCTCACAGCTCCGGGGCTGGCACACAGCTGCAGGCTCTGCTTGCTGCCTCCCTCCCTCTCTCCCTGCTCACAGCAGCGGTGCCGCACGTGATGGATGGGCATTTTTTTCTGATGAGCCAAGCTCGAAAATCTGCAGCCTTCAAAATGTTTTCGAGCATCAGGCTTTTTGTGGGGGATGGCTTGTTTGTAGTAAAGCTAAGCAGCCTCAGCCTGGAGGATCTGAGACATCTTCTAGCGATGCTTTTGGGGCAAAGAGGCCCCAGGGATGCCGTGTGCACAGCAATGGGAGGGAAGGATGCTGCACAGACGTGGCAGGAGGAGATGGTAGGTTGTGAAAGCAAAATGCGGTTGAAACAAATCCAAATTCCCTTTTCAGCCCGTGGGGAGAAAAAAATGGGCATTTCTGTGGCACCATTCAGCTCAATCCAGTGCTGGCGTGTGAAGCGGGTCAGGTCAGCCACCCCACTCCATCACTGCATGACTGAATGACAGCTCGCTGGCAGGGTACAGCTGCCTGCATGCCTAAACCCTGTTCGCTCCAAAGTAAGGTGGAGTTACCCAAATTGCATGTGGGTGGCTGCAACAAAACTGTGCTAGGAGTGTGCAAACAACGTGGCAGGCACAGGTCACTGATGGGGAGTATGCTTTGCTCTTGTTTCTGTGCTGGTGAGCCCAAAGCCAGTAGGTCGGGGTGTTCTGCCTGGTGGGTGCAGGCTGCTCCCTGCTTTATCACAGCTACCTGAAAGCTTTGGGTGTGTGTGGGGGAGGGGGGGGGGGGGGGGGGGGGGGGAAGAAACTGGTGAGCAAATCTAGAAAGGGCAAAGAACAAAGGTGTAGTGAGGTCAGAAGAAAAACCTGTGGGTCTGGTCTCATTCAACATCTTCATCAATGACCTGGATGGAGGGATAGAATGCAACCTCAGCAGTTTTGCTGATGATACAGAGCTGGGAGGAGTGGCTGACACAGCAGAGGGCTGTGCTGCCATTCAGAGGGATGTGGGCAGGCTGATCGTTGACAGAGAGGAACCTGGTGGGGTTCAGCAAGGGCAAGTTGACTTGCAGACATCAGTACAGGTTAGGGCTGACCTCCAGGAAAGGAGCTGTGCGGAGAAAAATCTCAGTGTCTTGGTTGGCTGTGAGCCTGCAGTGTGCCCTGGTGGCCAAGAAGGCCAGTGGTTTCCTGAGGTGCATTGTACAGAGTGTGGCCAGCGGGGAGAGGGAGGTGATCTTCCCCTCTGCTCTGCCCTGGGGAGGCCACATCTGGAGCACTGTGTCCAGTTCTGGGTTCTTCGGCTCATGACAGACAGGGAACTGCTGGAGAGAGTCCAGCGGAGGGGCTGGAGCATCTCCTGTGTGAGGAAAGGTTGAGAGCCATAGGGCTGTTCAGTCTGGAGAAGAGAAGACCGAGGGGGGATCTTATCAGTGCTTATCAATATCTAAAGTGTGGGAGTCAAGTGTGTGGGGCCAGGCTCTTTCAGTGGTGCCCAGTGACAGAACAAAGGGCATAAACTGGGACACAGGGAGTTCCATAGAAACATGTAGAAAAACAACTTTGTGTGGGTGATGGAGCACTGGCACAGACTGCCCAGAGAGGTGGTGGAGTCTTCTCTGGAGATATTCAGAACCCACCTGGATGCTTTCCTGTGTAATTTACTGTAGGGATGTGCTTTGGTGGGGGGTTGGGCTACATGATCTCTGGAGGGCCCTTCCAACCCTTGCAGGTGATATCTGGCTCTGGGTTCAAGTCTATAATAAATCCCACATCCAAGTCTTTGGTTTCCTAACATTGGGTGCCCAGCACACCACAGGGCCTTGAAGGGTGCTGTGTGCCCACATCTTTGCTGCAGAGCTTGTTGCTCCATCCCTACTTAGCTCAATGCTCACTCTGCTGTCCCTGCTGCTCTCATCCCCTGGATTCAGCCCAAGGTGCAAGCAGTGCTGAGCTCACGTTGAGAGGCAGCCATGGCTCTACACAGCTCAACTGGCAGCCAGCCCAGCTGCTTTCCTGACCAGAAATTGCAGGGGAGATGCCACCACCAGCAGCAAGGGAACCCTGCCATCTCCTACTGTCCTCAATGGATGCTGTCCTGTCATCATCAGGCATTAATCCCCCAATTAACACAAACCTGGACAAACACTGCTTCAGCTCTGTGCTGTGAGTATATTCAGAAAGGTAGAATTTGGGCTATACCCTGCAAAATTTTCATTAGGTTACTTTGCTTCTTAGCAGAGTTCAGGTTACTTTCCAGCTTGCCCTTCAAGGTCTCCAGTGAATCATAGAACCATTAAGGTTGATCATCTCTAAGAGCCGTAAGTCAACTGTCAGCCCATCCCCACCATGCTTCCTGGCCACATCCTTCAGTGCCACGTGTCCACAGTTCTGGAACACCTCCAGGGATGGTGACTCCACCGTTAACATCACTAAGAGACATGGTTTAGTGATGGGATTCAGTAAGTGAGGTTGATGGTTGGACTTGGTGGTGGGGCCTCGTGAAATCCAAGCTGAAGCACTGCGTACAGCTCTGGGCCCCAGCACAAGGACATGGAGCTGTGGGAGCACAGTCAGAGGAGGACATGAAGATGCTCAGAGGGTAGAGCACCTTTCCTATGGGGACAGGATGAGACCTGGGTATATTCAGTCTGGAGAAATCTTTGAGGAGTTCTCATTGTGGCCTTCCAATGCCTAAAGAGGCCTACAGGAAAGGTGGAGAGGACTCTGTCAGAAAGTGTAGTGATAGGACCAGAGGTAATGGCATTAAACTAAAAGAGGGGAGAAACAGATTGGATGTAAGGAAGTAGTGCTTCACAGTGAGGAAGGCAGCAGTGCCACTGTAGTACCAAAGGCCATGGATGGGGCTGTGGGCAGCCTGGGCTGTGGGAGGTACCCCTGCTCATGGCAGGAGCTGGGTGGGCTCTATGTCCTTGCCAACCCAAGCCATCCTGTGATTCTATGACTTGATTATCTTGAAGGCATTTTCCAGCTGAGATGGTTCTATATTGTCTGTTTCCTTCCGAAGCATCCTGACCCACGCAGAGTCCTTGTTGGCTGAGTACTCATAACACAACTATTGGGCTGATGTGGAGGTAACTGGGCACACAGACGTGTCAAGGAAAATAAAATATTCAGTGTAGCTGATCTGCAGTCCCAGCATGGCCTGGTGTGTTACAGCAGCACTTTAGGAGCACAATACCTAGCTCTCTTCAGGCAGATGAGGATTTTCTATGACTCCGTGATTCTATGATTTGTATTCTCATTTAATACTGGGAGATGGAAACCCAATTTGCAGAACATCTGAGCACCTGGGGGACCTCCACTTTTCTGATAGTGCTGAGAGGATGCAGAACTGCTGCTATGAGCCATTCTAGGATCTCCATTTCTCATCTCTGGTGGAACCTTTCCTAAACAGCAACCTGTAGTGCAGCTGATGGGCTTTTGCACAGCTCTCAGAAGAGTGGAATTCAGGAATTTGTTGTTACTTTCGTGCTGTACACAACCACTTTTCTTTATAAATGCAGTGCATTTGTTAAAGACTTCCCCGTGGCTCAGTTCTGCTTTGTTTCCCAGGCATTGCTGCCTGTCTGGAAGCAGATGTGCATGTGTCAATGCCTGATGCCCACACAGCATCCTGCAAGCCAATACATCGAGCTGTTACAGGCTGACTTACAGAGTTAACACCGAGGCCGGGCTGGTGGGAAAATCAGCCATACACTGCAGGAAATCTTCTCATTCAAACCCTTCCATTAGACTGTGACCAAAAGCAAAAGAGCTGGGAAAAAGCTCGAGTTTCCAATTACTTTTGAAGAAAGGGAGAGAAAAATTGGAACGGGATCGTTCCTCCTCTGGGCCGCGGTTCGTATTGTGGCTGCAATGATCCCGCCTGGCCACCGTTCACCCCCTCCTGGCAGCTCCATCCCTGAACAAACGATACTTGGTTGCTTTTAATTGGGAGCAGCCAAAATAAGTGAATCCCCCGGAGATGGGGGTGAGGAGGGATGGCAGCGAGGCGCCCTGCTGATGAATGTGGCTTTCAGCTGCTCCGACACCCCCGCAGGAGGGAAAGAATAGGGGCTCTGTGAACGCAAAACAGCCAGTGCTGACCTTGGGGTTTCTCTCTCTCTCTCTCTTTCTCTCTCTCTTTTTTTTTTTTTTGTTGTTATTCCTCCTCTCGCTCCCTTTTCTTTAATTGCTCGTTGCTTTGTCCATCACATGATCGCTGGAAATTGCCGGCTTGTTCTCGCTTCTCGGTGTCACAAGTTTGGTTTAAAATAAGCCTGCCGGATTCCTGTTTTACTCACTGTTTGTCTGAGCACCGCATGTGTTTCTTGTGATTTCGGACTGTTAGCTTGAAAATGTCTGCCCCTCCTTCTGCATTGTAAAACCTGTCCATTTCCCAGCCAGGAAGAATCTCCGCTCTCAGTTCAGTGCCCAGCCTTCCCCTAGTTCTGCTCAAGGGCGATGCTTGCTGTATCCGAGATGAGACCGTGGCAAAATCCTGGTGTGCAAGCCAGAGCCAGCCTGTGCCTGGTACAGACGCTGCTGTCCCTTTCATATGCTCATCAGCATGCAAAGCAGGCATGCCAGGGGTAGTGGAAATCACAGTGTGCCCCTTGCATCCATCTGCATCCTTGCACCCTGCTCATTGCTTATGCAATCCAGGCCATGTCCAGGTTTTTCAGTTTCTGATTTCCCAGTGTCGGCACGGGTGTTTGTCTGTCTCCTCCATCATTTGGGGAACTCTGTGAGCCCTTCTGCCCTGCATCTTGTCATCATGAGCCCCACCACCGGTTTTGGTGTCTATGCACCTTCCTGGAGGGTTTTGTAGCATTGTGCTGGGATGAGTTGAGGTGAAGATGCGGCGCTAAACCCCCCGCAGGAAACACGGATCCTTGGACCATGCTTAATTAAAGAGATGCTGGGTGATGCTTGGGTTATATCAGAACAAAGGCTGGAAGTTATGTGATAGGACAGAGGGAAATGGTTCAGACTAAAAGAAAGGAAATTTAAATTGGAAAAAGTTTCTTTACCATAAGAGTTGTAAGGCACGAGCACAGGTTGCCCAGAGAGGCAGCGGTGCCCCATCCCTGCAGACAGCCAAGGTCAGGCTGGATGGGCTGTGAGCACTGATGGAGCTGTGGGTGTCCCTGTTCAGTGCAGGGAGTGGGCCTAGAGGACCCTTCCTTAAAGGTCTCTTCCAATTTGGACAGTTCTATGGTAAGTCCTCTTGCTTGGGTCGCATCAGAGCAAATGCTGTGAGAGGCAGAAAGCACTTGAGAGCAGGCGGACAGACAGGTAGATGAGTTGAGGATGCCCAGAGTGTTTCAGCGTCCATACTCACACCCTTCTACATCATCTGGAGGCAGTGGATGCCTAAGCAAATAGATGCAATCAGCTGCTGCAGTACCAGGGCAGCCTGGTGGCATTTGAAATGACTGGCAATGGGTTGGGACTCTACCTGATGCATGCTGACCCTGGAGAGCCTGTTCTTGAAGCAGGCATGCTGCTGCAGAATGGATCATCATGATTGGGTCATGGGATTGTGCTCCAAGCCCTGAGAAGCTGCTTTCCATAGCTCAAAACTGCTTGTGCTGGAGAGACACCACCAGTTCATGGGGAGTTTTGCAGAGCCTGCCTGGGAATGTGAATACATACAGGCTTCATGTAGCCTCTTTGCATCTAGACCAGGAAGTCAAATGTTATCTCAGTAGAACCAGTGCATGAAACCTCCCTGCCCTTCCCATCACATTGTGCTCAGCTTCAAGTCCTGTCCAGCTCATCCACAGGAGATACAGGGTCAGAGAACCACTGAGGTTGGAAAAGACTTTTAAGATCAAGTCCAACCATCAACCTGTGTATTGGGACTGGCTAGGATGGAGTTAGCTTACCCATATAGTCTTGTGCTGTGTACTTGTAGCTAGAACAGCATTCATACAGGGCACTAGAGGGGGAGTATTGCAATGCTGCATAGCCAGAGCTGCTCTCCTTGCCCGGGCTCTGCTTTACCTTGAAGCTGAGGTCTAGATTAAGTTGAATGAATGAGTTTTTTCTTTTTCCATCAGCAATAAGGAGTCGGAACAGACTGTAACAAATGGATGTACTTTCATTGGAACTGGGAATGGGGAGTGTTGTCCATTTTTCACGCTATCCCCTCAGAGTTCAAATCTGCCTTCCCAAGTTTTGGCACATATCCCCTAGGAATACACAAGCTGCTGAATCATGGGTCTGCTCACTTAGGACAGGAATAAAGGGCATCTGCCAACGTCAAACCCTCAGTGAGGGCCCTGCCTTCAGCTTTGCACAGCTGTGACACTAAATAACCCCATTTTAGGAACCACCTCTCCTTCCAACTCTTGTAGGGTGGCTCCAGCAGACACAGCAGCCACTTTTTCTGTGGCAAAGAAGTAAAAAAAAAAAACAAACAGGACTGAGAGATGCTAACGAAGAAAGCCTGGAAAGCATAAGGAGAAAGAACTGGATGGAAAATGCAGTAATGTCAGTTATGACAGCTCCCATCTGCTAGAACAAGGAAGTAAAGTGAAAATGTTTTGTCTGTTATCAGAAGCTTTTAGTTGTGAGGGGAAGTGAGACTTGCAAGCCAGTGCAGAGTCTTCTTAGACTTGTCTCTTTGTGCTATCTCACGCTGGGACTGTTTGTCAGCTCCCATCTCTGCTTTCATTTCCTCTTGGTTTTTAACATCATACAGTGTCCCCAGCTTGCTGAAAGCCTCCTGGTGCGTATCTGCTCAGACTGGTCCTCCGCCTCTCGCAGCAGATGCTACAAGAGAAAAATAAAGCATTTCCCACACTCATGCAAAATTCTCTTTCCCATTTACTTATCTTCTGGTCGTCTCTGTGCACTTGGGTGTATATGAGCTTAGGAGTCCAGCCCCAGTCCTGCAAATATGCATGTGTTGGCTGGACACGAGTACAAAGTCTGGTTCATCAGCATCAAATTCAGTCTAAGTACAGCCGTGTGTATGATGAGTTCTTTTTTCTTCTTCTTCCTCTTTTTTTTTAATGTACTGTAAGTGCCAGCAGGGAAGAGAAGTATCTTGGGTGGAAGGGAAACAGGTTATTACGGGTGAAGTCAACACCGTGAGGTTATCTAGCCCAGCTCCTCTTGTTTCACTATCGTCTCCCAGTCCTGCTGCCTCTTCCATAGGGGGGGGATGAGGGCTGTGGAATTCTCTCCTCTCCCCTCTGCCCAACTGACTGCTGCAGCCCTGGGCATGCAACCCATCTGCAAATTATGTGGCAGGGAAGCCAGCCTTATTTGTAGCCTCCAAGATTTGGTTGCAAATCCATTTAAAGAAAGGCAAGTTACCCTTAAATTAATCATTATGTCCTAGTTTTGTCCCTGCGTGGTTTGTTCTGGCTGAAAGGGTGAAAAACCCCCTCCACAGGTTCTTTAGAATCATAGAATCATTTGAGTTGGAAGGGACATTTAAAGGCCATATGGTCCTACTCCCTGCAATGAAGAGGGACGCCTACAGCTCCATCAGATGCTCAGAGCCCTGTCCAGCCTGACCTTGGGTGCCTCCAGGGATGGGGCACCCAGCACTCTGTTCCAGTGCTTCACTGCTTTCATTGTAAAAAAAAAAAAACTTCTTATATCCAGTCTAAATCTCTCCTGAACTGTTAAATCTTCCCTAACTGCTTCTTGCACCCTGTTACTGGCAGCTAGCCCTAAACATGCCCCATGAGACTGCCAAGGAGGTGGGGACTAAGGGCAGGATGTCATGTTTTCGTTTCTATCTAATGTAGGCCGAACCACAGAGACATCCTCTTCCATTTAGGTTTGCCAAGTCAAGAAAAGCCCTTTGCCTCTACAGGCAGGGCCTGCATCTTGATATTACTATAGAATCGTGAAGTTTGGAAAAGACCTCTTCAGTCACCGAGTCCAACTGCAGCCCACCCCACCATGCTCACAGGCCATGTTCCTCACATCTCCACGGTTCCTGAACACCTCCAGGGATGGTGACCCACCACCTCGCTGGGCAGCCTGTTCCTGTGAATCACCATTCTTTCTGAGGATAAATTCTTCCTGATATTTTCACCATGCTGTATCCCACCCAGCAGCACTACCACGCTCTTCTCCCATCGCATTCCCATTAACATTTCCTCCCTCTCTCCTTCCTGCAGGGCACGAGGACGACGTTCCCCCATGATGACAGCCATCCTGGAGCGCCTCAGCACGCTGTCCCTCAGCGGGCCGCAGCTCAGCCGCCTTCCCCGCCTGCTGGAGGATGGCTTCCCCAAGATGCCATGCACCGTCCCAGAGGGAGAGGTGCCACAGCTCTTCCGTGAGCCGTACATCCATGCCGGGTACCGACCCACTGGGCAGGACTGGCGGTACTACTTCCTCAGCCTCTTCCAGAAGCACAACGAGGTGGTCAATGTCTGGACTCATCTCCTGGCGGCACTGGCCGTACTGCTGAGGTTCAAAGCATTTGTGGAGGGCGAACAGCTACCCCTGGATGCTTGGTCTCTGCCTTTGCTCATCTTTGTCCTCTCCTCTGTCACCTACCTGACGTGCAGCCTCCTGGCCCACCTGCTGCAGTCCAAGTCAGAGCTGTACCACTACACTTTCTACTTCGTGGACTACGTCGGAGTCAGCACCTACCAGTACGGTAGTGCCCTGGCCCACTTCTACTACAGCTCCGACCAAGCGTGGTATGACAAATTCTGGCTTTTCTTCCTCCCAGCAGCTGCTTTCTGTGGCTGGCTGTCGTGTGCTGGATGCTGCTACGCCAAATACCGGTACCGACGGCCTTACCCCATCATGAGGAAAATGTGCCAGGTGATCCCAGCCGGGCTGGCCTTCATCTTGGATATCAGTCCTGTCGCTCACCGGGTGGTCGTGTGTCACCTGGGGGGCTGTGAGGAAGATGCTGCTTGGTACCACACGTACCAGATACTGTTTTTCCTTATCAGTGCTTATTTCTTCTCCTGCCCGGTTCCTGAGAAGTACTTCCCTGGCTCCTGTGATATCGTTGGCCATGCCCACCAGATCTTCCATGCCTTCCTGGCTATCTGCACCCTATCGCAGCTGGAGGCCATTTGTTTGGATTACAAGAATAGGCAGGAGATTTTCCTAAAAAGACATGGGCCTTTCTCCATTTATCTCTCCTGCGTCTCCTTTTTTGGCTTGGTGGCCTGCAGTGCCATCACAGCTTACATCCTGCGATGCAGGATCAAGGCCATCCTTGCTAAAAAGGACTCCTGAGAATGGTGTAGGTGATGGGCATGACACCACCCAAAAAGAAAAAAATAATAAGAAAAGGGGCATAGCATCTTAGAGGCATAACTGGCTTATTTGCCTAACACGCTGTGACTAACCTGGACCTTGGACTGGGGTGGAGGGCTGGACGCTTCATGCTGGATGCATTTTCACAGGAGGAGCTGCCTTCTGCCATGCAGGGGGACATAGGGTGTTTTAAGCCACGAAAGTAACTTAACCAGGGATATTGGAATAAGCAGAGGTTCTTTGTTCTCTCTAGTAAACCTGTGGGAGATACCTCACTGAATGTGAAGGACGGTAGCCAAAGGGCTGTGCGACTGTAGAAGGGTTTTCTAGGGCACACAGCACAGTGGAGAACCCACCGTGAGGCCTCTGAGTGGACATGTTGACATCTTTGGGTTTTGCCATTTCTGCTGGCTGAGGAGAGACTTGCTAACATCAAAGGCAGTTGTAAGATTTGATTTATAGGGTTCATTTGCAAGGGTGTGTGTTACAGTGGCTTGGCTAATCCTTTTCCGGCTCCAGCTCAGATAAGCAATATTTTTTCTATGACCCCCTGAAGTATCTCAGTAGCAGGTTGCTAAGGTGACATCAGCAAAGTATGCTTGCAGACCAAGACTTGACCTAGAGTTCTCTAGAATCAACTGGAACCGAACCTGACCGCCGTGTCTTCCAGGCACTGCTGTGGTCCAGCCACCCCCTGGTTGGGGATGTTAGGTCATCTGTATCTTTTCTTTCTGCACAATTGCACCATCTGCAGTGAAACTGCTTAGTAAAGCTAAGCAGGCTGTCCCAGCTCTTCAGAGGCTCCTGCCTTCCATTTTAAGTGCTTACTTGCCTTTGAGGACTTGGTCCCAGAAGAGATTGGAGCTGATTTTTGTAGCTTTTCTCAGTAGCAGTTGTAAAGGTTGAGCACCCCTGCAACCAGCATTCAAGATGCTGGCACTGGAAGAGGAAATATATTTGTTGAGAGAAGTGCCTCTTTTTCTGCCTGTGTGACACGTTCATACATTCCTGCAAAGACTGATCCCATATCATCTACCATGAGAGCTGACTGGCCTCCAATTCTGACCACGCAGTGCAGAACCAACTTGGTGTGATCTGTCTGGTATGGGAAAGCCGCTGGGCCCTGGGCCTCCTAGGGCTCCTGGAATGGTCATGGCCAAAAGAGGATGAAAGTGAAGTGGATGTGGAGTCTTTATTCCCTTCTTAATGGTTCTTTTCAGGATGCCAAGCAATCCTTGGTGGACCTTGTGGGAAAGATGGCCATGAATCTGCAAGGTTGCTCTTCTCCGACTTACGGGGCTTTGAATCAGGCATGTTTTTATCAGCATTAGATGAAGGTAGAATGGCAAAAGGCAGGAGCAGGTTGACAGAATTAAGGTCTTTTGTAACCTTGGAATGGGTTTGTCCTTGGAACTTGGAGGTTCTTGTGTGGAGTAGCAAACATAGTGGTCAGGAACACTGGTGTCTGTGTCACTCCTGTCCAAAGAGTAGGAAGGGTTGTTTTATGGTGTCCTCACCTAAATGAATCTCTTTTGTAATTGCTGGAGGGATATTTGAGGTATGGAGCCATGTTGTGGCACTGAAGTTAGTAGCACTTACAGGACTGGATGCTCTGAGCCCGTACAGATAGATTCCAGACTACATTCCTTCTGTTGAAGGTACTGCTCACTTTTCACAGTTAACTCTGAGTCCTTCCAGCTGTATTCTTACAGAAGACCTGAAGCCTCAAATGCCATGGCATCTATACCACGATATATAAATCTTCGCTGAAAGCAAGAAAGATGTGGGATCTATTCCAGCCAGAGATCTGTCTCACTGAATCCAAGGGCAGGCAAATGAATGGTGGTTGCTGGTATTGAGCAGGAAGACTTTAGGGTTGGGGATATGATTTGTCAAGGCAAGCACTGATTTCTGCACTTGATCTGGTTTTTAACTATTGAGATGTGTTCGTGCACATGCATGCATGCCTGATTTAATGCCCAGAAAGGTTTTGCCTTCGGCTTTTTTATCTACAGAGCCTCTTAGCTGGGTCAAGATTAGCTTGAAGGAAGTAATGCCGTGCTGCTGGAGGAGCATGGGGGCCAGACAACAACATCTCTGAAAACTCACCTGTTAATAGGTACCTTGCTGCAACAAAAAAAAGTTTTTGTGCACAAACCTGAAACTCTGCCCTAATTGATAAATTAAGTGCAAAGGATGAGGAAAGCAATTTTTGATTACAAGAGAAGAAATCACAGGAGAAATTTGGAGAAGTCATCTGGTCCACCGTTTCCCATCACTGAGGGCTTCCTTGTTCACATCTAGCCCAGCTGAGGAGCACTGAGAAATTGTTAATGACTTCATTTCCTATGCTGCTTATTGACTTACACCTCCTCATGCTGCACCTTTTGCACAGAGGTCTATCTGACTGTGGAGCAAGAAAATGGCTGGGCGATGGACCAGCAGAAAACCAACCCTACTGAAAAAATGTCAGTAATTTTCTCCTGGTTTTAACATCCAGCCAGCTGACTTGGCCAGCAGTGCTGCCTGCACATGTGGGTCTCCTCTCAGTTTGGGAGAAGACTTCCAGTGGGAGCGGTGCTGCTTCTACAGCCAAGTTTGCTTTGCTTTTGTGGCAGATAATGGAGAATAAGCCAGTTACAGGCTGGCCCACAGTTTTTTTTTGAACTAAAATGGAGGGAGTGGGCATTGCTGCTAACAGCAGACTGTGCTGTTATCACTTAGTAATACTGGTATCAAAAGACAGGGGTCACCTGGGCGTTTGCTTCTCTAAGGCTGTGAAAATATTTGACGTCCTGCCCTTGGCTAAAGGATGATTATAGTAATGCTGTCCAGTTCACAGTGGAGTAGGAGGTGCTTCATGAATTTTCCGAGGTATTTCTGGTCAAATGTCATCTCCATGTTACAGCAGAAGTGGAACTTCTCCTTCTGAATCAACTGTGGTGTGAGAGGGGTGGTGGTTCTGCATATCCCCATGGTACCCCTCAAGTGAAGCCACTCATGTGCCCGCATGGCCCTGCACTCAGACCTGGAGCTGACTTCCTCATTACTATGATGGGTCAATTTTGCAGGCAACTGCCACCCAGACTGCTGCTGCTGTGAGGGTGCACCCTTGGTGTCCGAAGGGACTTGTCTACACTGGAGCTTCCCCTGTCTCTGTCTCCATCCTCCTCGTCTTCCTCCAACAAAGAGGTTTGTTCCTTCACCCCAGGACTTGTGCCTTATGCACCTGGCTGCCTGCCTGAGCAAACTCAACATGCTGAGCACTCTGCTCCACCTCAAGAGGGGAGGGACTGGGAAGTGGCTGCCAGTGCCCTCCTGAGAACTGTGCTGTTGATCTAGAGGAGACCAGAGCTGCAGAGGCAGTAGAAGTGCAGCTGTGCTAAAGTGAGAGCCTGTCAGGGTCTTCTCCTTTGGGCTCGCTGTTTGGAGCACAGCTTCATCCATCCTGGTGCTCCTTTGAGGAGGCACGGCTGGGCTGGGTGTCCTGGTGGCAGGGAATTGAGCACTTTTTGGATCCTGAAGGCCCTCACCCTCAAGAATTTCTGGTCTGATAGTATTGTAGCAGATCTCACAACTTGGATCTGCACAGGTCAGCTGAGAAATCATCCCAATGTGCCTTATGCTGTTACCTCCTGGGATTTATACTGAAGGAACCAGGGGCAGCCTCTTTGTTATCTGCTGGTCTGTGGTTGTTTTTAACAGGGGACAGGATTTCCCTGGTGTATGGAGCAGAAGGGGGAGGATGGAGAGAGGTACCTTAAACTTGCCTTAAACTTGGATTTTTGCCTAGTGATTTGTGTAGCAGGGCAAGGACAGGTTCCTCATGTGCCTTGCAATTTACATTTTTTACTGACAAGATTATTTTTAAGCACTGTTTGTTACTAAACAGAAGGACAAAAGAATTTGTATTTTTTTTCCCCTGGGAAGTAGAGAAGGGTATGGGTGGTAGATATTAACCATCCCCTTCCCACCTTCCACCTGCTGACTTTGTATTGTTGAAAACATTGGTAATGTTTTAAGCTTTGTACTGTACTGATCATTATTTAAAAACCTTTAGTGAAAAAAAAAAACCCAAAAACAAAAAACTGTGAAAGTAAAATGATTGGTGTGGTGTGAAGCTCCCAACTGCACAAATACAAAAGGTTATGAATCGTTAGGAAGAAAGTGTGGCCTTACAGTAGGAGTAGACAGTAATTAACAGTAGGATGTGGTTTTAGCTGTGTAATTCAAGGCACCTTCAGAACTGTGATAGTTACTGTGTTTTCATATACCTTCTTTTAGCTTAAAGCTATTTCCCCTTGTTCTGTCACTTCAAATCCCTGGCTAAGAGTCCATCACCATCTTAACCTTTAGGGTTTTTTTCCCCACTTTTTTAAGTACCTGAAGGCTGCTATATGTTCTCCTTCTCAGCTTTCTCTTCTCCGGGCCGAACACTGCCAGCTCTCAGCCAGTCTCTGTAGCAGAGGGATTCCAGGCTCCAACATCTCCATGCCCTTTGCTTGTCAGCTCTGTCCACCACTCCCTCATTGGGCTGTCAGTAACTCTCCCATCATTCCTGATTTAAATCCCAGTGCCATCACACACAATCGCATACATACCCCACCTCTAGGATATACATCGGTGTGAATTTCAGCCACTTAAGAAGTCTGCGCTTTTTCCTTCCGTTAGCACTATGCTAGTCATTTCAATCCTTATTTCTTATCATCATATACAGAGCAAGGCCTCTGTACTACCGTGCTTCCACCCAGCAGAGGGCGAGATGCCTTCACCTTCGTGGCTGCAAGAGGCCCGAGTGCCACGAAAGCACAGCCTCCAGGCCCTGCTGGAGCTCTGCAGACAGGCTTAGGAAAAAAAAATGCTCCCACTGAAGCGGGCATGCAGCCAGCCCTGCAAAGAGATGCAGTTCCGAGCCAGGGATGTGCTTTGCAAACGTCTCGCCCTCTGCGTAAGTTGACAGGGATTTTGCCAGACAAGTTAAGCCAGGGTTTTATGTTTCCATGAAGTAAAAAACGAAGAAGAATGAGACAAAATACCAAAACAGAACAACAGGGCTGTTAACCTTTTTAACAAGAAACAAAAATAGAGGTTTGTGGTGTGCTGCTTGGCAATACTGCTTCAGGGAATGCACTTCCTACATGGCCTTTACTATTTGATTTTACACATACAACTCCTCAATGCCTGGAAAGCTAGAGACTGTTATTAGCAACAGAGGGAATGGGCTTATCCCAGGCAGATGAAGTCAAATGCAAAAAATACAAGAGCTTCCAAGTCAGAGGAACAAAGCATTTTGATCTGTCTCCTTCATGCAGAGGAGAGAATGAGAGAGAAGGTATGGTCTCGAGCACCTGATATTGCTGCAGATATTCTGAGTTACGTCAGAAGAGGTTCTTTTACCCCAAGGCAACCTTTGCCTGGTTTTATCCTTGTAGATCTCTGAGAATATGAGGCAGAGCCTTAGCAAGCAGCTCCAAATGAGATATTTCCTTCTTTCTTTTGTTAAGCAGCTGTTGATGCTCGGCCCTGCAAGTAGGTCAGGGAAAGAATGCTTCCCCACGTTGCCTGCTGCTCCTGCTGACTCCAGAGAGAGAAGTATGTTCATCCAGCGTGAAAATGAGGATTGAACATACCTGAAATATAAGGGATTCAACCACCTGCTGGGTCTCAAACTCTGCAGCTGTCCCCAGTGATAGCTTATTTATTCTGACGTTGTTTGCTTTGTTCAGGTTGAAGGTAACATCCACTCTCAATCAAAAGCAGTTCCTCTAGCTATGAAGCAAAGAGTGCTAAGCTATTTTTTAGCAGCACCCTAACATACCTTTATCAAATGTTTGTCCATTGGAGCCAGAAGGATCGATGGCCTGTGGAAGAAAGGAAAAATCCAAGTGTGCAATGTACAAATGACAACAAAGCAGTGTGGAAAGCAGTGTGGGACAGCATTCTGATTTATGAATCCCTGATTTTACCAGGCTTGTGGGTATCACATCTCAGCCTACTGCCAGCAAGCCTATACTTCAAAGTGTTTTTTAACAAACCCTTTGTAAGTAGTTCTTGGATCCCTCAGAGCACAGTTAGGGAGCATACTGAAACATCGGCCATTCCTGTAGCATGGAGATTCACAGGTTGGGCTTTTTACTGCCACACATTACAGGAGTGTGAATACACATAACAGCACAGCCTTTCCTCCAAAATGCATGGGCTTTAAGCAGATAAGAGCTAGGAAATGTTCATACAGGAAACACTGATCCTTTTGCTTTTCATGAGTAGAATTGTAGAGGTGCAAGAGGCTGATAAGGCTTGTCTTAACCTTGCCAAGATTGATTTGAATGTACAGAAGCTGGTGTCAAAGATGCCCCTTTCTGCCACGACTTCCTTCATCCCCATCTGCCTTCAAACACTCAGAGGATCTGAAGTGTTCTGATCCAGTCCCTGCTCATGTCTGGAGCCGAAGCTTCTACTCTGTGACTGCATAAATCTCATAGCCTTTCTTTGCTTTAGTTCCCCCCTGCAAACTGCGGGATTGCAGCTCTCCTGCCCCACTGCAAGCTGTGCATAAGAGGCACTTCGGCACACAGCCTCATAAAAAAGCTGCTGTCACTATCTTACAGAATAACAGATGGCCCTAGGAGGTAAGTTTCCTTCCCTGAGGAAGGTACTGGCCCTTGTGCCTAGGATACCTGCTGAATGATGTCTGGACACCACAGCAGGAGAAATCAGAGAGATTGCTTATGCCCCAACACCCACATCCAAGTTCCTCACTGTCTGCTTGCTGCCTTTCAGCCCTGCTTGGCCTTCAAGTTGTTTCCCTTTTTTGAGCTCATCAGACGCCTTTATCTCTCCCCGCTGCTTTCTGTCTCTGTGTTTCTCTCCGCTTGACTTCTGCTTACAAGCCCTCAGATCCTGCTGCCTGCCTGTGAATCACAGCCTGCTCTGTCTTAAAGGCACTGAAGAGCAGAAACACAAAACCCTCTTTTCTCCGTGGTGATTGATGTGACTCTCTTTATCTGTTACACTTAAGAACAGCTTTTCCACCGGAACTTTCCCTTCCTGCTTCCTATACGTGACAGCTCACATTGAAGGGAACTCTGTCAGTGTAACAACCCAGTATTTCACAGCTAATACATATGTATACATACAACAGATGGTAAATGAGCACAAGCTCTTTTCCTATGGAGCACTTTGAGTGCTGAGGTACAGATCTGCCCTTCCTTTTCCCCCATCAGGAGGGCAGGCTGCTGCAGCCCGTTCTGGAGATAGGCGCCTTTCAGTCCCACACACACACACAGACCCAACTGCGAGGGGAACATGGCTTCAGCCTGCAACAGCCTGAAGGACATCTCAAATGCGAGAACACGAGCGCCAACACCTCCCCCGGCCCCAAGCTGCTTCTGCACACAAACGGGGGCGGTGGCAGCCGAGGCCCAACCCCACAAGGCGCTCGGCGGGGCCGAGGCCGCTCCCGCCCTCCCGTTGCCACGGCAACCCCTCTCCCTTTCGCTCAGTGCGCATGCGCGAAGCGCCTGGCCGGCTCAGTGCGCATGCGCCTTCCACTTAGCGAGCATGCGCACTAGGCGCGCCGACTGGTTGCCATGGAGACGACGTCGCTGGCCGCCATGAGCTCGGAGCCGAGGCCGGGTCTGCCCTTCCTACCGGGCTGCTCCTTCAGGGACCCCATGGTGAGCGCAGCCCCCGGTCAGCCCAGCTCCCGGGAACCCTCGGCAGCGGTGCCTCAGGCCCCTTCCATTCGGGGTACCCCCAGTCCCTGCCTGGTCCTGCAGGCGGCCCTGCTGAAGGAGCCCTGTGAGGCCTCTGCACGGCCCAGCTGCTCCAGGCTCCTTTCAGTGAGCCGTGCCCGTCTGGTTCCCTTGGAAGCCTGGTGTCCCAGAGCACGTTCCCAGGGAGCCTGGTACTCCCTCAGATCCTTCCCTAGCTCCCCGGAAGACCTGTTATCTCCAAATTCACCTTATATCTCCTCAAAGGCCTATCCTAGTCAGCCTGCTGTTTGCCCAGACTGCCTCCTAATCCCCACAAGAGGTTGGGTACCTCCTCAATTAACCTAAAATCCCTGGGGGAACTGGTATCCTGTGAATACCTTATGCACCAGCTCACCTGACACCCCTCAGGATGCCCACTAAAGTGACTCTCAAAGGACATGGGATCCTTGTAAACTCACCCAAGGGGTCTGATCCCCACTGAACTCTTTTCCAGGGAAGTTGTTTTTTTCCAATGCCAACAGCTGCCTGCTGAGCTCACTCCTTGGGGAACTGAACTCTCTGAACCCACCTGCTTCCCCTGACTTCATCCACAGGAGCTCCCTGAGCTCTCCCAATGCAATTTCAAGTTTGTTCCCAGACAAGCAGATTTGGCTGAGCCCAGTCTCCTTGGTGCTTTTAAATTCATCCTCAAGATGCCATTGCATCTTGCATCTGATATCTCCTTGAATAGCCCTGAGCTTTGGAGAGTAAAGCTTCCCAAAACAGAACCACTATCTGCAAACTTAACCCTGGGAGATTTAGCATCCCTGAATCCATTCTTTAGTTGCCCTGCCAATTCATATGATACCCCAAGGGAAGCATTAGTCCAACAGTGACTTTACAAACAGGCAGACTGCTGTTTCTCTGAACCACCTCAGTTTTCTCAAATGGATGTGTTCTTTTTCCTTTGTGGCTCTGGGCAGCCTGGTCTGGTGCACCCTGCACATAGCAGGGGGTTGAAACTAGATGAGCATTGCAGTCCTTTTCAACCCAGGCCATTCTATGATTCTATGAGCCTGCTTCTCATTCTGATACTGCCCTGAACCAAGACCCATACAGTCACCCGATGCTTCCATAAATGCCTTCCTTGTATCCCCTGGAGAATTTAATCTTTGATAGACAGTATGGAACCGATGCTCTGGAACCTGAGAACTGAGAGTCTGTTCAGAGAACTGGTATCCCTCCACTGAACTGATACCATTGCAGCCTCCAGGATTCTCAAGGAAGTGAGACTTCTCAGCTGTACTAATATTCCTTGGAAGAAGTAGCTTCATCCTCTGCATTTGAATAGATACCTAAACAAGGAAGCAGCCTTTCCTTTTCCCCACTCTCAGTGGTCCACAAGATGAGGATCTTATAACCCCAAATCCTCCCAATATCCTCTTGCAAGAGCAGTACCACAGATGAAAAGTGATACTCCCCGAGTTCCTTCCAGTACTGTTTTGGAGCAGCTGACAACTCTGCACTTCCTTCTCCACGGGAAGTTAGTATCTCAGGTCTTGACACTGTAACTCAGTGCTATTATAATGGCAGTCTGAGAAACCAATGTCCTTGAATTTTCCTGTTTCGCTCAGAAGCAATGTTCACAACCTTCAGTAGGAAAGGGGATACACCAGGGCATGCCTGCTGTGTTTGTGGAAGTTAGTAGTTTTAAGAGTGGGCTCCTCCATTTCCTCCCAGTACCTAGAAAGGCCCCAGTATGCTCTGGCTTTGCAGGATAAGGAACATCATGAAATTGCATGTGATCCTTTGTCATGGGGCATTCTCCACTGCAAAACAAGCAAACAAAAATCTTGGGGCAGTACTCTACGTCTTTGATCATCCTGTTGAAAACTAACCCTTCCAGAGCAAGGCCTTCCATGTCTTCCTGACACCTCTCGTAGATCCTTCTCCACAAAAGAAAGATCATTACGCCAACCCAGTCCTCACTTTGGGATCTGAGAGGGTAAACCTTCTGAAGGGATGGTGAGCCTTGCTGCAGGTCAATCAAAGTTGTTCTACCCATATCACTCACAGAGCCCCTTTACTTCCACTGTACCAATCCTACTGGTGCCTTCCAGCACAAACAGTCGTGCTGTTTTCTAAGTCAGTGACGACTGAGTTTTCAACAGTAAATGGAGTCATTCACTCATAACAAATACTCTCAATCGTGCAGTTATAAAGGTTATCTCAGCATTATTCTCAGTAACGACTTGGAAATTTACAATGCAAATCTCTGCCCCTAGCAAAATATTATTTCTTCTATCAGCAAAACCCCACCTGCTTTAGTCATGTGAATGCTTCTACTGACATCAGTGGCGCTGTGTGCAGAAGAAACACCCACAGGATTTAGCAGAGCAGATTGTTATTTTAGAGTAACTGGAAGTATTGCCCTATTGGTGATGTTTAAGGACATCTGGACTCCAGAAATGTCTTTGCACTGTTGCTCAGTGAGTGCTATCACCTCACTTTGCCTCTGTGTTCCAGCCTATAAAATGGTCAGCATAATTCTTGTTTTTCATGTGAATTTGGAGACGTGCTGTAAAAAACCTCTGCATTCAGATAAGATAACATAGTTAGTTACTGGTTAGTGTTCAGATGCACTCTAAGGAACTGAGACCCTAGGAGGAGAAGCAGTGTTTGTATGAAGCTCTACAGACATGGCAAGAAATACTTAATTCAGTGGTATTTATCCAATATGGGCTGGCAGCAACTGAGATTAGGAGTTTACATTCTGGGTTTTCCCTTTCAGTTTTGCATTACTCACCTGATATTGTGAGATGTAGCCTGGCATTCATGCCCTTAAAAGCCTGTGTGCTTCTGACAAGCACTGATATTGCCAATCTAAGGACAAACTTCTTGCTTTTCCTTTAATGTTATTCCCACAGCTTTCCCTTGGTATTTATTGAACAGGAAGGAATGGCAATCCTGTGGCAGGGCTGCTGTTTATGAAACATTCTGTTAACGTGTCTCCAGTAAACTATCTTGTTTTCACCTGAACGTGTTTTTCTAACTGCACGGTGAGATATGTAGTACCAACTCAGAGAGAAAACAGGCAATTATATGAAATTCAAGTGGGGCCTTGAAGGTATAAATAAGATTAGAGGCTTAACCATGGGGGGCGAGGGAGGGGGAGGAGGAGAAGTGGTTCACATGCCTGAGGTTGGACTAATTGTGAGTCTAAGTCTGGCAAAGGAGCTGAAGCTTTTTCCTTCAGGGCTAGAAATGCCTGCAATTCTGTTTGATTTGGCAAATCTCAAAGTAAAGGCAGATACTTTATCATAGAATCATAGAATGGTTTGGGTTGGAAGGGACCCTTAAGATCATCCAGTTCCAATCGTCCTACTACAAGCAGGGACATCTCCTTCTAAACCAGGTTGCTCACAGCCCCATCCAGCCTGGTCTGGAATGCTTTCAGGAGGAAACAATGCTTCCAAGGATGGCTCATGCTCATGGACTCACAGTTTCTCTTGCTTTCCTTGTCAGTGGGACCATCCAGCCACACGTTGTTCCAAATGCTTTCAGCAGCAGATGTGGGCTGTACTGCAAGCTGAGTAGCCTCCTGCCAGCCAAGTCCAATCCTCCTCTTCAGCAGGGAAGAACACAACTGGGCAGACAGAGCCGACGTCCTATTCACAGCTCTGATGCTTTCTTCTGTGCCCATAGGCAAAGTGGGGAGCTTCCTGTGGCACATGGATAATTATTTCTCTTGAATAACGGCTTGATAGCTGACATGAAGCAGATAGCAAAGACAGGAAAGGGCTCTAAGAAGGTCAAAACCAAGAATAAACCAACAAAGCTAAAAATAACAGGAGAATCCTATCATCAGTGTTATACAGTGCTCACAGAAACAGAATTCTGTTTGTCATAATGGGTTTCTCATGGATCTGCTATAGGACTTTACTCTGTGGTTGTGGTTGTTTACATGCAGACCCTTACATAAGTTGTGGGGAGAACTGATATGCTTCAGTGTGTTTCATAATTCCAGTTCTGAAAGCATGACACACCTTGACTTAACGCAGCAAGGGAAATCCTGTGAAATCCCCAGGAGAGGTTTAATGAAACAGCAACAGAAAGCAGAGAAGGTGCACAGCTATCCTCATGCAATAGTCAAGGGAGCATCATAAGGCATAACAGAGTGAGGTTCCTTGGAGCTTTGCACTGCTGTAGCACAGAGGAGGGAACAAAAGGTTTGTGAGATAAATACTAGGGCAGATCAAGTGCAGTTGCCCCATTCTGGACACCAAGGCTTGTGGTAAGCCTGTGCCAGCACAAGGATTTGAGTTGACTCTGATGCTTTGTTCCTCCAGTCACTTACTGTTTATTCAGCCTTCTTGATCTAAGCATTAAGTAACTGCTGCATTAGGTTATAATAAATCACTGTGGAGGCATTCTGGATATCAAACTGTCACTGTTTTTCTGTGCTTTCAGTAGCAATATCTTCTAAGTGCATGTAGGATTTTAACAGCTGGATTTTCTTCCACAGAAAACATCCTTTCATCGCTCGCAGACACTGGGCTACAAAAATGGGTTTGCCTTTTCTCGGCTGCCAACAGTGGGGATCGGCGGGGAGCGACTGTATGTGAATCAGCCTTCTCAAGCTGAATTAGATGAATTATCCAACACAGGACCCATGCTGACCTATGGGCAAGCCAAGAAGGCTCCTCCTTCAGGCTTCATTCCAGCACACGTGGCTTTTGACAAAAAGGTATAAAGAAGTTTATTCCAGGAATATCGGCTGGCTGAGTTCAGAGACATAAACAGTCAGCTCCAGGGTTCATGGGACAGCGTACAGCAGTTTTCAGATGCCATAGCCCTTAGTCAGAGACAGCTGAACCCCAGTCTGAAAGAGGCTTTCTTTGCTCAGGAGGAGGATTATAATACATAAACGATGTAAGACATTCCCTGCGAGTTACGCCGGAGCATTTCCAGCAGGAGTTTGAAAAGAAATTTGATTAATTCTGAAAAGCTTCAGTTTATAACCACTGCCCTGTAAAACACAGCCTGCCCTCCTGCATTTCCAAAAGTGTATTGAGGTTGTAACTGAGCTTAAACTGTGAAGTCTCTCTGCACTGGAGTTCCTGCTAGACTGTCTAGCTTTGGTCTATCTATATATGCTCATGCTTGTCACCACAGCGTGTTAGAGCCTGCTGCTCCAGCTTTACTTCCTGCATTACATCTTGGTGATCCTGTCAGACTAGGAGGTGGCTCTGTGTCTGCAATCCTGAGCTGACCCTTGCTTTTAACGTGCTGGTTGCACAGACTGCAGCTGCAACCAAAAAATGCCCTGCAGAGCATGAAAGGCTCAGCAGCCCTGAGCACATGCAGGGCTTGTACCCTGCCAGGCAGGTCTGGAAAGACAACCCATCTGGGAGACAGGGTGAGGGACAGACGTCCTGTGTTAGTTACTGCTTCAGGGGCCATTCTTTCAGAGTAACATAAACGTTGCTATTTTAATGTCAGATACTTCCCTGTCCCTTCATTCAAACTGTAGTAGTAGCTACTTGATTACATAGGTCAGTGGGCTGATGTAGGCTGGGTATGCAAGGCTTGATTACCCACCTACGTCCTGTTAGAAGCAATGAATGCTCTCGAAGGCAATATTCCTTGTCCTTTCATTCACGGGACTGAGAGTGACTGGCTTTTGGCAGGGTACGCAGTGTGCATTTCCTCTGAGTCCTGATTTCTTTCCTTGTTCCTCCAGAACAGATTGCCTCTTCCTGCCTGTGCTGAATAGATGCGAATTCAGATGAATAATACAGGTCCTAAAAACCACAAATGTCATCAAACTATTAACTGAAATCACTATATCATTTTGCAGACCCTTGAAAGAAAGTCAGATATGTCTGACTGTAGATTACCAACAGTAACCAAGCACTTGGTTAGTAGGTAAAATAGCAGATGATCATGAAGAAAAGAAAGTGCTGTATTTATGACAAGTGTCTTGTGCAACCAAACTTAGAGAAGGCGAATGTTGATAAAAGCCCTCAGGAAGCCTCCATCATCCGTCACAGATTGGGCTAACGGTTGGCTTTGATGGTTTTATGGATTACAATCTAGTAATTTTTCACTGCCAAAGGCCTTTGCAAATACATTCCTTGGATTAACAGACTAGCTGTGCTGTTCAGTTTGTTTCTTTCTCTCTCTCTCCCTTTGGGATCTTGTCCCCCTTGGCAGGTTTTGAAGTTTGATGCCTATTTCCAGGAAGATGTTCCTCTCTCTACAGAAGAGCATTACCGTATTCGCCAAGTGGGTATCTATTACTATTTGGAAGATGACACCATATCTGTCATAGAGCCTGTTGTGAAGAACTCTGGTATTCCTCAAGGCAAACTTATCAGACGCCATCGCGTGCCCAAGAATGACCACGGGGATCATTTCCACTGGAAGGATCTGAATCGAGGCATCAACATCACCATGTATGGCAGGACATACCGCATCGTTGACTGTGACCCATTCACACAGGTGAGTTCCTTTTATGGAGAAACTGACATGAAGAATCCCAGGAGTTACGTGGGGCAAGATCTGTTAGAATCTAATCTGGTATTCCCTATCTGTAGCACTCACACTGAGATTGCTTGTGATCTTTCATTTTACATTTTGTGGAGACTTCTTTCCTCATAACAATAGGTATTTCAAGGTACAATATTTGCAGTGAGCACAGTTACTGTTTAGTACTTCTGCACCATTCTCTGTCCTGAAGACTGCACCCCACAGTACAAATTCTAAGGTTGTTTCTGGGTTAAGAGAATTGGTTTGATTAACTTCTTTCTGTACAACAGTTTAGATGCTTAGAGTCCTGATGAACCATTGTGTGTATATGAGAGGGAAATTACTGATTTTAACTATTTTCCAGCTTAATGCTCCTCTGATAAGAAAAGGGGATGGGAATGCTGTCAATAACTCAGCTCTCATCTGCAACAAACCAGAAGAATGGGAATAGTCAGTGGATTTAGAATCATAATATAAACTGACCTAAGACTGCTTATTCATTGCCTGTTTTTTTATTCCTAGCTATTTCTGTACCCATTACATTAAATCACAACAACACAGTAACTAATAGTAACATATACCAATATACTGGTATTCTTTTAGACTGTCCACAGTGCAACCTGGGCCCTGGCCAATCCCTATTCTTTCAAGCAATTCCCAGGATCAGTTCAAGAGTTTGAGCACTCCAGGGACCATTCCCAATAGATGAGTTCCATGTAGCCAACTTGTTCTGGAGGCTGAGTGAGTTTAGATGCAGGCTGATCCTTGCCAGTTGGCTTCAGTGCCCAGGAATGTTCCCAATCATGTAATATGTTATTACATACGTATTTGCTGAGTGCATGTGGGATCTGCTCTGCTGGAACTAGATGACTGTTAAAGTCAGTTGACATCAGATGAAGATCTGGTTCTCCTGCTAATGTTGGTTATTTGATGGAAAATATGGCATGAGTTACGTGGGTCTACATTTCAAGGCCACCAGTCTATTTATCATCAAGTGGCATGCTCTAGACCAGAGCCTCAAAGTGTGAACCTGCTCTGTAAGCCTTCAGGGTGATCTCACATGCCTATTGGAGATGTTTGCACAGGTGCTTCCCAAGCTGGATATTTTCACAGGCCACATCCCAAGGCCAAACAGGGAAGAAGTCCATTGACTTCTGTGGTTGTTTTCAGTGTCTGAGGTGAATGCACAAGTAATACCCTAGAGTTTGTTTATGCATCTAAGGTAAGTCAAAAATCCCTTTATAAACAAACAGATTGTCCTCTTTCTGTGGGAAATGTGCTTCTCCTGGCAGATGAACTAAAGCTGCTATTCTGGACACATATCCTTCTGGTCAGAGGGGCCTTGGTGTGGGTCACACAAACTTCCAGTGTCTGACAGAATGGAGAACACCGAATCTCTTGCAAATTCAGACTGCCTACATCCATGGTTATGTACTAACATAATCTTTTTAATTTACATATAAAAGACCAACCTGATTGCTACTCTCCATTTAATGCCCCAAAGGCAAGAAAAACTGTACTCGAGTAGAATTGGACTGAGGGTGTTGGGGTCAGAACTGCCCTGCATAATGGAAGGGCAGACAAAACTTAAAAACAGCTTAAAAAGAAACATCTTAGTTGTCCCCTGTTGTCTTTGTTATTGCAATGCACTAAAACCCCTGCAGCCTGGTGAGCTATGCAGAATGAATTTGCAGTGTTCTGGCAACACTCATCTCAGCCAACCTGTAATCTCTGATCTTCAGATATCTTCAGCCCATCTTTTATCTTCAGAACTCAAGTCAACCATTAATATATCAGATGACTTTCCTAGGTATTCCTGGAGAGCCAAGGAATTGAACTGAACCCTCCAGAGAAAATGGTTTTTGATCCTTACACAGAAATGCGTCGGATGCCCATGCGAATGTACATCACACCATCAGATTTTGACCAACTCAAACAATTTCTGACTTATGACAAGCAGGTGAGTGATCTGGCAGTGATCATCTATATGTGTCACAGAAATCTAGATCTTGTGAGTGCTTGCAACTTTATTCATTCTGTAAGATTTCAGTCCACTGGACAGACTCCAGATTTGCTCCTTTTTTGGAGCAAATATTTTGTGAGAAACAAAATATTTTATCTTTTTGTTCGAGTTTGTGCCTTGTAAGCAGTTTCTCCTTGGACTGCAGAGCCCAGTCTAAAGATCCTCCATTTCTTTCTTGTTCTCTGTTGTGATGATATAAGATACCTGCCTTGAGAAGTTATCAGACCAGGCCAGATGTTGTTCTATTAGAAATGGGTATGCTACATTCCCCCAAAACATAGAAGCTAGGTGCTAGAGTGAACTGCTTCAGATAAATGCAAATGCCAGTTGCTTAGTCTGCATTCTCCCTGTGCACACAGTTGACTAATGCTCTTCTTCCTGCTTATCCTTATTTTTATCATCTAACAATGGTGTAAGAAACCCTATAAACTACTCTATAGTAGCAAATACAACAGGGCTCAATGTTAATGACTGTTTACATGGGTTGATAGTGATAGGACAAGAGGGAATGGTTTGAAACTGAGACAGGGGAGGTTTAGGTTGGATATGAGGAGAAAGTTTTTCACCCAGATGGTGGTGAGGCACTGGAACAGGTTGCCCAAGGAGGCTGTGGATGCCTCATCCTGGAGGCATTCAAGGCCAGGCTGGATGTGGCTCTGGGCAGCCTGGGCTGCTGGTTGGTGACCCTGCACACAGCAGGGGGTTGGAACTGGATGATGTTTGAGGTCCTTTTCAACCCTGACTATCAATCAAACAGTTATTGGACACCAGCTGGGTATTAGCATAGGCCAGCATCATATTCAGCTGCTGTTTTGGATGTGGTTGCCTTGTTTTGAGGAAGGCAAGCAGTTCTGTATTGCCTTCTGTATTATGGATAGTTTAGCCTTAGTGACTCAAGTCTGGACCAACTCCTTGGAAGCTGTTGGATGGCCTGTTTAGGAGCTGCACCTTGGGGAACTCTTGAGCTGTTCCGCTATGTGCAGCAATCCCAAAACAGTAGGTGATGGACTTGGAAGCATTGCAGTGTGAGGTATTTGATTTCTGTGCCATTACAGAATAGAATCATAGAATCATAGAATAGGCTGGGTTGAAAAGGACCACAATGATCTTCTAGTTTCAATCCCCTGCTATGTACAGTATTGTCAACCACCAGACCAGGCTGCCCAGAGCCACATCCAGCCTGGATTAAAACAAGACATTGTCTATAGACAGAAGTGAGATGGGGTCTGGAGTGAATGTAGTATCGTCAGAATAACTACAGTCATATCCCTCTGTCTTTGGTAGAGAATTGGCCATGAAACCTCAATATTTGCCATGAAACCTTCAAAATTAGATTCTGCCTCACTTTCAAGTTTCATTATAAAAATCTCAGTACTCACAGTACAAGGGCTTGGTTCTTCTGTACTTGGCAGAGAAGATTGCTTTGTTACTTCCAATCACCCATCCTATTTTAGCCAAAATCATTTGGACAAAGCACTTAGTAATTCTAATCCATGTTTGGTTTTTTTTCTGCCTATTTTTTATCCACCTCAGGTCCTTCGCTTCTACGCCATGTGGGATGACACGAACAGCATGTTTGGTGAGAATCGACCTTTTATCATCCATTACTACTTGGCAGATGACACAGTGGAGGTTCGGGAAGTCCACAAGCCCAATGATGGCAGAGACCCATTCCCAGTACTCATAAAACGCCAACGCTTGCCGAAAACCTTTGTGGACAAGAAAAGTAAGTTTAGAGCAGCCAGCATGTCTGTCTGTGCTAAAGCACCTTGGTGGGTGGATGTAGATGTGGACACTGTGTTAGAGGTGCATCAATTCAAGAGCTGCAGGTGTCATCAGTTCTTGGACAAAGGAGAATTCTTTCAGTGATCACTGAAGTCTTTATATTCTGGGAAGCAGAGCACTACCAACAGCTCTTTGGAGATATTTTTTATACAGCTTTCTTTTTTATACCTTTTCACTGAGAAATATTAAGATTTACCTGATTGTTTAGTTTTTTTGTTGTTTTTTTTTTTTCCCTTTTGCTCCCTTGTCTTTAGAGACCTTCCCAAGCTGTGTGCTGGAAATCTCTGATCAGGAGGTACTTGAGTGGTACACAGCTAAAGATTTTGCTGTTGGCAAACCTACCACCCTCCTTGGACGCACATTTTTCATCTACGATTGCGATGAGTTCACACGTAACTTCTATCGTGACAAATTTGGCATCACAGACTTCCAACCAGTGGAGATAAAGAAGAAGCCACCTGAGGAAGTACCACAGGTACTGTAAGCAGTTTTGAAAGGAAGAGAGGGAAATCTGCAGTCCATGTATGCTCTGGTAGTAAAGTATTGTTTCTTCTTAAAGATAAGAGCAAGCAAAAGAGTAAGTCAAAGAAAACTAAGGGTTAAATTAAAGAGCGACTTGAGGAATCATAGATCCATTTGAGTTGGAAGGGACCCCTAAAGGTCATCTAGTCCCACTCCCTGCACCAAATAGAGATACCCATAGCTCCATCAGTGCTCAGAGCCCTGTCCAGCCTGATCTTGGCTGTCTGCAAGGATGGGGCACCCACAATCTCTGTGCAACCTGTGCCAGTGTTTCACCACCTTTAACATAATAAACTTTTTCCTCATATCCAGTCTAAATTTCCCCTCTTTTAGTTTGAAACCATTCCCCCTTTTCCTATCACAACAGACCCTGCTAAAGAGTCTGTCCCATTCTTTCTTACATACCCCTCCTTTACAAACTGACAGGCTGTTCTCAGGTCTGCCTGTAGCCTTCCCTTCTCCAGGCTGCACAGCCCCAGCTCTCTCAGCCTGTAATCATAGGAGAGCTGTTCCATCCCTGGGATCATTTTTTGGTGTCCCTCTCTTGATGCTCTCCAACAGATCCACATCTCTCCTGTACTGAGGACTCTACAATGGGATGCAGTACTTAAGGAAGGCAAGCCAAGGATGGACGGTCAAATTAATATGACTGAAAGTCAAAATGTCAATTTTTAGTAATGTAAAGGACAGAACTGGCACTCTGACTATGCCTATACTAGAAAATAATATGTCAGAGTTTGTTTTCTGGCTGCGAAGCAACCTGGAATGGTCTGGCTGCAGTCATACCGCTAAACCCTACCTCACTTCTCCAGAAAAGAGTTGTTGAATCCCAAATGCCTGTTGGAGATGGTCACTGCCCATGTTACCTCCGAAGGAATGGAATGGAGTATTAGTTTGCCCAGTCCACAGACATGATTAATTAGGTTAATAATGTAACCATACAGATGATTGAGTTACTGTACACAGGAAGTGTTATTTATTAGTTTACCCCTAATCTCTTTATTCAGAAAAAACTACCTGGTTTTCTGATGTTGAGATTTTCTTAGCTCTTATAGAATATTTCTATAAATGAGAGATATGGATCCAACATATGGCTGGTCTAGAGCATTTCTGCTGGGCAGGATGTCACAGCTGTTGGCACCTGGTGACAGATGAGGTCTTTTCAAACAGATGCTTTCTTATAAGCTGTCTTGCAAATATTTTTGTATCCTCTGTTTCAGCTCTTTCTGCTTGGTATCCCCTCTGACTGCAGGTAATTCCTCCATATAATGGTTACGGCTTCCTTGAAGACTCCCTTCAGAACTGCTATTCTCTATTTCCAAAGCCTCCCCGGAAAGATGTAATTAAAATGCTAGAGAATGACCACAAAGTGCTGCGATACCAGGTAGCCCTGGTAAGTCCTTTCCTTGATATTGTGCGTGTATCAGCTCATGTTATAGAGTTAGGAGAATGGGAGGAACATGCTGCTCAGAGAAGGCTGGTAGCAAATTTTCTTCTGTGCTGGTGGGTCAAGAAATAAGGAGCACATGACCCTGAGGAGATCCCATTGGGTTATTGTGTTCTTGCTGTGATAATTAGTGGCACGCAAAGGTAGGAGGGGAAAAAAAAAACAGCAAGGCCAGGCAGTGCAAAATAGATGTGCTAGAAAACCACAGCCATTTATGGAAAAACTCCCACTGACATCAGCACGTGACAGATGGCCCTAATTGAAACAGCATTGCAGCTGGGCTCTGTGCCTCTGCCTGCCTCCAGCTGCTGCCACAAGCAGGAGCTTGCTGTCTCTCTGCTGCTGGATCCCAGCACCTGTCCTTCTCCAGGCTAGTCCCAGCTGCAGCAGCCAGCAAGGGGCTGTGCTGGCAGAGCAGCCAAGTGTCAGTGTAGAAGCAGGGGAGTCCACAGGGACGGTGCTTTCCACCCACAGCAACAGTGTTGAGGCTTTGGCCTTTGTACCAGCTTTGCAGCTAGTTTATGCAAGGAACCTCTGGCACGTCTAGCAACAGCGATGGCATTTCCTGTGCTGCCTGGTGCCTGCCCTCTCCAAACACTCAGGGTGAATAAGGGCTGATTTTTTTTTCCCTATTGTGCAGGAGTTCCTAAAGGTCACAGCTGATGAGTTCAGATCAACTTTATTTTAAACTAAGTAAGTAAAACCAATGCTGTGTCAGGGGAGTGTCTTCCTGTGAGTAAGAGCTGAAAGCAGCACCAACCCCTCTCAGGCAATCATTAAAATGAAATATATAACTTTAAAACTAAACTTTACAGCCAGCCTTCCTCTGCATGATGAATCATTCCATATAGGATATTCCTTTCTCTTGGATTACTCAGTCTGGAAATACTGAATGCTCTTAGTCACTGCAGCCCAAATTCTGCTTCTGTTAGCCAGGCTAGAGCAAGTAAGCTTTGAAATTCAGGTATTTAATGCTGTTACCCTATATGCATATTTTTTGTACATGCATTTTTTGCCTAATCAGCTGCTTAGTTTTACTCAGTTAGAAAAAAAAATGTTATAAACTCTGGGCATGGTTCAAATGTTCTTTTCCAAAGCCACTACCTTTCCTCTAGGAATCGCCAAACCCTGTGGACGCAAAGCGCCGCTTCATCCTCTCTTATTTCCTCTCTGATGATATGATCAGCATCTATGAACCACCAGTCCGTAACTCTGGCATCATTGGAGGCAAATACTTAGGAAAGACCAGAGTTGCCAAACCAGGCTCTACTACAGAGAATGCTGTGTACTATGGACCCTCTGACCTCACCATTGGTTCTACCATTGAAGGTAAGATCCAGTCTGGCTTGGTAATACTCTCTGAGCATTGGCTTTCGCTGCCTGATCTGTCATTTATTGCATAGACAGCATATATACCTTCCATTGTTTGAAAGATCTGTACCTTCTGGATCTCACTGCTGTTCAGTTTCCAGATCACCTGCTGGTGTGAATTGATGTAGCTCTGTTATTGTCAGTGTGTGGACCATAGACATAATTAGGAAAATAGATACATTCTTGCTTTAATACCTCTCCCACAGTGTTTGGCCACAGGTTTGTTATCACTGATGCTGATGAATATGTGCTCAATTATATGGAAAGCAATGCAGAAAGTTTTCCTGCGACAACACTCCAGTCCATGAGGGATCATTTTCACCCACAGCAGGTGGTGGAGGAGACTGCCAAAAGGTAGGCTTCAAAGGACAGCGTATGGAGCTAAGTGAGACTCAGGGCTGACAACTACGGGGATTTCCAGCAGCTTCCATGGGCTCCAGTTTGCTGTCTAGTGGCTGCTCAGCTGATTATTCAACTCCAAGGATGTGCCTGAACAGATACAGCGGGTGGTCAAGAGTGTACAATATCATGTCATGGCTGTCACTGACCCAAAAACCTTGTGGGACAGCTCTGGCTCGGCAGCAGAGACACTTTCAGGTTAATGAATGCAGTCATCTTTTTTCAAAAGGGAGCAGTAAACTGTGATAGGTGCTGCTAACAGTATCTTCATGAGCTATCATCTGGTTGCAGGCTCAGAGGAGGGTTGGTGGATTCGTTTTCACTTTTGCTCTGGCTCTCAGCCTTTCTGAGCCTGGACATCATTCCCTTTTTTAGCTGTCTGTCTGGACCCACTTTAGTCCACCTAGTAACAGTCCTGTAACCTCAGGACACCCTTTAGAGACAGTCTGTGGAAGTTCAGAGGCTCTGAACTTTTCTGCATGCAGTTCCTGGGACCATATAAAGTGCAAGCAAACCCTCCTCGTTCCAACGTATTTGGTGGACAAAGCAAATGTCATGCAGACAGAGAGCAATTTCCCTAATGTCCAATATCAGGATTTAGCTTCATCTGCAAGTTCAATCTGAGATGAGCTTGCCATAAAAAACAAACACCCCAGAAACCTGCTGTGTATTCAGAAATACAGCCTGGTCAGCCATGGGGGGCAGCCCCATCACAGTAGGATTGTAAGAAGTAACTTTTACATGAAATTCTGTTTTCTCTTTCCTTCTACAGTGATGTCCCTGCTCCAGGGACCAGCAAGCAGGAACTGGATGAACTAATTGCACGAGTTCAGGAAGAGTTGAAGCTCCATAACTACTTGAACTACACCAACATTCGGGAGGCATTACTTCATTGTGACAAGGATGAGACTGGTTTCCTCAACAAAGCAAAATTTTTATCTGTTTGTGACAGCCTGAAAGTGCCGACCAGCGCCGTTCTGGTTAACAAGGTCAGAAGGAAGGGGTGCTGTGCATATTGAATGTTCTGAAAGATGACTTTTACAAACCAACCCGATCCAAGCTGAATTAACAGCCATTCTGTCCTACAAAGAGGAACAGCTCCAAGAAAAGGGTGAAAGAATCCCAATTCAGAAAGGCTTCTGAGCTTTGGACTGAACCTTTCTCTTAAAGGAGGAAGTAACAATTCCTGTCCTTCATGTAATGCAGGTTGCCCTCAACATGTTATGAAAGGCTTAGTCAAGCCTTAGAGATGAGCGGAAGAGGAGGTTGTAAATCATGGTGGAGATGAGGCATAGGTTCCTATGGAGCTACTGAGTGTTGTGACCTAGGCACACCTGGGCATGGGTAGAGATGACACTGAGATGCTTAGGGATCACCCTTATGAAAGCTTAGGCACATTTAATTCAGCAGCTGAATTGAGGATTTGAGAACTAAGTGTTTTACAAAGAAAAAAATAATCATAGCCATTACAAGCTCTTTTCATGCTTATCTGGAAGCCTGATCATGCTGTGGAAAGTCAGCCTATGATCCATCTTTCTGCAGGTCATAGCGTTTGTGCCCGATTGCTGAAGTTCAGTGAGCCTGTAGCTCACAAGGCAACTTAGCTTTCTTTGCTGCCATATTTCAGGGCCCCTGGGGCCATTAACTTAACCTAACTAAAGCAGAGCCGTGCTGGGCACGGTGAGTGAAAGCACATGGAGATCAGTCTGCCTAAGAGAAAACATGAGAGAAACTGCCACAAAACATTCCTGTAAAGGGGAGGGAGAATGCTTCCAGCAACATGACTGCCAAGGATGCTTTCTTAGCATAAAGTGATATACAATAGATTAGGGGCCAGTAAAGGCAGACTCATGCTTTAAAGAAAGCCAGGAACCAGAGAGAGTATTGCCCCTGACAGAAAAACATGTTCCAATACAGCCAACTGTGAGCATCACAGACATAGTTAGAAAGGTGCATCACATGCACGTTATGTCTCTGAATGTGCACGGAATGCACTGAGGCCATTGGCCAGCACCCATCCTTGCTGTACCAGAGTCCACTGGAGATCCTTTGCCTTGAGGAACTGGCTGGTGACTGCTCTTCCTTCTCTCATGCCAAGAATGGGAGTCAAAGAGGAAAGTCTGTAACAACTGAGCTCAAATCTTGTGTTTGAATCTCCATCTAGGACCTTATCACTAAAAGCATCTCTCTTGAAATCTTAATAAGAATGTGCCCAGAGCCCATAGGAGCATGACAGCGCTGTAAATGAAACATATGGCAGATGGTTAACTACTGTGTGGCCTGGAGAGGAGCACAGCTGTCAGTCACACAAGAGCAAACCTAGTAAATCTGTCTCCAGGCGACAAGGGGAAGAAGAATCCTTCCAAGGAACTCTGATATTAGACCTTTTCCATCTCCCTGGGTGTCAGAAAGAGATCAGTTATGCAATTAAGGAAACAAAAGCCTTCTTTCTTCCCCTTAGGCATATAAAGGCTATAGCTCTGTAACACAATGCAGGGTCAGGCATGGATACCAGAACTGGTTCATTAGCAGGGCTGTCACTGAGCTCAATTATCTGTGTCTCCACTTGATGCCATGTGCACATACTGAAGAGACACTACCAAGCAGCGCCTGCTCAGATGCAGGGCCTCCAGCCTGCTTCTGGCAGGGGTTTCTATGAGGTTTCTGAAAGATGTGCTGTGGCCTTTGCCAGTCTTTGGCCACAGTTGAGTTTTTCTGTGGCTCTGTTGTCACTGTGGTCAAACTTAGAGGGCAAACCCTAACCCTAACACTTTAACTCTTGTCCTTGCAGAAGTTAGTGTCATCTGTAGGCATTCAGGGTTACCTGTGATTCAGGACTACAGAGCCAGTCTGCTCTTCTGCTCTGTCACATAGAGAGTACCTCGGGCACTTTTCCCAACAAAAACATGTTTGCAGGTTCCTTCAACTCTTTGGCATTGCTTTTTTCCCTCCAGCTGATTGACCTGTGCTCCTGTGGAGATGACAAGATAAACTACCGTGACTTCCTTAGAGCCTTCCCCTCGTGATCCTCGCCTAGAAGCTGAAGCACAAGACCAGCAGTAATTTCCTTAGCTGAGCTGACTGCAAGACCTCACACTTCAAAAAGGATGCTCTGGTTTTTACCTTTGCTTCTTTTCCTCTCTCCCTTCCTTCCTTCCTAATTTCACCCTCACTTGGATAACTTTTTACCTTCCCAACCTACTTCTGCCATTTTTACTGCCACCAAATTCAACCTTCTAACAGCTGAATATTGAAATGAAACCCACAGGAAAAAAGAAATGTTTTGGAGAACCACAGCCTGGTTCTTCTATTGATCTCTCAACTTTTTAATGCTGTACGGCAAGACTTGCTAGAACTAATGCCTGGAGTGACGAGCATCTAGATTTCATACAGAGTTGAAAGGGGCCTGCAGTGAAGACTGCCAGTTTAAATTTTTATTTACATTGCAAGAAGACCTGAGAGCTCTGTCAGAAACCATAATAAATGCATGCTTGCTAGCGTGACTATAAGAAAGTTATGCATGGCTGCTATAGAAGTGTTAAAAAGTATGCTTTAAATAAATGTACCTCAATGACTAGATTAGCTAAGGATTAAAGTAAGGAAAAAAAAAAACACCACCACAAAGCCAATTCTGGCTCTTGGCTTTACTTGAAATGGAGTAGTAGTTTTGCTCTCACATATCTCATGGAAATTGCAGGGTCTGTACACAAATCTGCTGACAGCAGCTTTGCATTTTTTAACAAAGGGTTGGGAGAAAGGTTTTAGAACCAAGATTACATCTAAGCCCAGCTCATGCAGCCTGTCATCTTACAGGATATGTCCAACCAAAAGGAAAAACTAACCGTTGGCATAGCAATAGGGCTGTGACACTTTCTGCTCAGACTGCTCATTCCTCTGTGAAAGGAAACATGGCAGGAACCTTCTCAGCCCAGCTGACACCTGCCAGGTATTGCCACTGAGCGCAGACGAAGGGCAGCTATCGTGCACACAGAGAACAAAATGCTTATTTAACTCAGCTTTTTGTGCTGTGCGTTCCCACTTCCACTGCTTCCCCTTGTTCAGGAAAGGTCACTTTTCTTCCCTTCTGGGCCCATTTTGCGCTGCTCTTCTCTCTGACTGAGAATTGTTAAAGCAATCTCAGGTCCATCTCAGATTTCAAAGCGTGGCTTGGCGTTGCATGAGGTACCTTCCAAGCAGCAGCTGCAAAAGACTAACTTCTAACAGCCACCCTAAACAACTTTTCCAGAAGCCCAAGAACTTGCAGATGAAATTACGGGAGCTACAGGCTGTAGAAAAGAAAGTGAGAATTTGTTTTCTGCACATGCTACGAAGCTGTAACCTAATACTTAACCAAACCATGCAGCATGCCCAGGGCCAGCTGCAGAAAGCATACAATTGAGCTCACCAGAAACTATGCACCTAAACCACATCAAATGAATCATATCCTACAAATGCCCATATCCTCCACTCCCAGCAAGCGAGGCAGCCACTGATAACTAACTCAGAAGCAGCTGCCCATGCTGTAGACATGGGAAATTCAAAAATATAAGCCCTAGCTATGGGGAATATGAGGACCAAAGTTATAGACACATCTAGTGTCCATAGTGGCAGGAGGGAGAGGAGCACAACCCATCCCAGCCTGCTCTCTTAACGTAGCAGCATGGTAAAGTGTCAGCAAGCAGCAGTAATGGAAGAATCTATGCCTTTTATTTATTTATTTCAGAAAATACTTCTGTTGAGTTTATCACAAAAGTCATTGAACAATAAACAACAACAAACATAAACGGTACAAAAAAAATTTACGTGACAGGAAGAATGAAACAAATGAGATATGGATAAAATATTGGAGTCTCTCACTTCCCCACCACCCCTCTCCAAAATTTAAAACTTTGGAATATGGAAGAACAAAAATTTTCCTTGAGAGTTCCTTTTGCTGAAGTTTTGGTCCATGGAATTCAACATACCTGAAGGAATGCTACGTGCCTCCGCCTGGCTTTCATAACAGCCATCCTTCCTCTCTGCCAGCAAAACTCCCACCCACAGCCCCGAGGCTACGTAACAAACTTCACAGTTTGAGTACAAAGTCTGCCAAACAAACCATCTACTACATGCTCACAAAGCTTCCAGGAAGGCTGTAAATCAGACCCCAAAATCTCCACCTACTGTTGGTGCATGTCAGGGTCCATCTACCAAAACTTCATGCAAGGTAAGAAGCAGCTGTTGCTGCAAATCTCCATGCACTGCAGCAATGCTGGGTTACCTACAGGCCTTGGGAATAACTTGGGGGTCAGAGGAGGATCCTAGGGTAGTCCTCCCCTCCGACAGGGAAGCGTATCAGAAATACATCTTAAAACAACAAGATAAGGGTAAGGGGTCCTACAGAGGAACTGGAACTTGTCTTTACCACTAACCCAAACATAAGTAAGAAAAATCCTACACAAAAAGAAACAAAACAACATAACTGTAATGCCCCACAAAGTAAGAGTCACTCAAAAGTTATATGTGAAATGCTACATCTGTTCTTCTTGAACCCTCTTCTCTTCCCAAGCCCATCCCTGAACTCTCTGCAACAAAAAGAGAGAACTACTGCCAGTATTTCAAAGGTTTCTAGGCTAGGACAGGAGAACACTACACTGCACACTACAAATCACAGACTACTCAGTCCCTGACCTTACGTTGGTAACAGACACAGTTGGCAGAATCAGCCTCAAGCCCACAGGAAGGGCGCAGAGTAAGCAATAATTACACAAAGTCGGAACTTGCATAGTCTCTATCAGTTTCTGCACTGTGGCAGACAACAGCTCTTGCTTCAGGTTGAGTTTGTTGGTGTGGTTGTGGCTTTTTTTTTTTGTTTTCTTTTTGCAGATGACAGGGGGCTTGACAGGATGGGATGCAAGAGCATCCACTCAATGACAGAGGGTCTCAGCATCTTTGCACACAAAGCAGTCAAGGGAAGACTGACCACTAATCATTTGCAGTGAAAGTTCTTTGGGCTGAAAAGAAGGCTTGGTCTGCTGAGAAATGCCATGGACATAAAAGCAGTTACTGCAGAGATGGTGTTTGCACTAAAAGCCAGAGACAGAAGCAGCTCGGGGCAGCCCCTCCAATGGGGGGCAGATTGGAAACCTCGAGGACGAGTCTTTGCACTGCCTTATAGCAAAGGCTCAGCACTAAATAACCAACAGAAGTCATGCCATGCTTTGGCATAAAAGGAGAAGGATGAACATTTCAGAGGATTAAAGGCAGAGGAGGACAAAAAAGAACATCATCTCTGGGCTTAAGAAAAAAAACAACAACAACAAAAAACAAACAACAAACCGAAAGAAATATTTCCAAAACAAACTGTCCCTTTTACTGGTAGCTCTATCAAAAGACACAAAAAAAATCATCTAAACAAGAAAAAAAACATAAACGTAGCATATGTTGTACATATGTCATAAGGAGAAAGGGCATTCAGCTGCTGCTATAGCACACAGATCAAACATACGAGACGCTAGGCGCTACACGGCAACATAAGGCACTTGGGATACAACGCATAACTAGCTACTCTATGAAGACACAGGATTGTGCAAGTGGAAAAGCTGCCTGAAGCGAAGCAGGCAGGAAGAGGAATTATTCAGCAGACAGTTTCTGAGGGGATTGTATGTGTCATCTGTTAACAGAGCCAATCCTCAGCTGTTGTGAGGCGCTAGCTTCAAAGTCTCTTTCCTCACTTCCCCTGAAAAAGGGGGACCTACTTTCAAACTCCTGCTGACATTTTGTTTGACACTCAGAGGTCACGGGAATGGAGGAACAAGTGGAATCTGACCAACTGTACTCAGGTCCCTACACATTTTCTTCCTCCTGTGCCCAGCATTAGCTGAGGCTCTGCAAGGAAAGGTGGAAGGGAGGAAAGACATTGACAAAAAGAAGGAGGAAAAGCAACTCCATTCAAAGAGTGGCAGACAAACAAACTCTCTCTCATTCTCCAAAAGACAAATGATACAAAAGACAACTCTGCCAGCCTCACTACAAAAAGCCCAAGCTAGAATCATGCCTGGAGGGGCTGAGCAAGTGACATGCCTTGAGACCACACGTCCCATCACCCATAAGGAAGGTGGGCTTCCATACTGCCTTGCACATTGAAGAGTGGCCAGGCTCTCCTCGACCCCACACACCGGGAGCTACAGCTGACTTTGCTGCATAAGAGGCACCAACAACAAAGCCTGGCTACAGAAAGCACCCTTGAAAAGAGCTATGGAGTGAGAAGCCCCCATCAGCCAAATTCAAACTGGTGCACAGACCCCAAGGAAGCCCACTGACCTGTGAAAACCCAGGGCAGGAGGTGCTGCCCACCAGCAAAGGGGAGCGAGCCAGTGGGACCTGGGCTTCCCCCAGGCCTTGGGTCAGAGAGGTGCAAGAAGGAGAGTGGTCTGTAGCAAAAGACGGCCTCTGAGGTAGATTTAAGACAACTCCATTTGCCAACAGCTATGCCTCACAGGCCTTTCCTAATGTACAAGCTACTCCTCACAGCCCTTGGCTTCCTTCCTGTCATCTCATTCACAGCTCAGAAAGGGGTGAAGGGGCTAGGGTTTTTGGAAGAAACCCTACATTTGATAGCACCTTGGGTGGATACAAGCTGTGTATCCTATGGAAAGAAGAAGCTGGTGGCTGCAGATGGCACAGCTGGACTGGCATGGTAGGAATGAGGATGGCTAAGCACAAGGGGCACAGTCCCATTAATGCAAAACCCTTTGCAGCAGCCACTTCGCTCATCTGGAGGTGGTGATGAGCCATGAGCACACCAGGTCTGAGGCACAGGAGGCTGACAGGAGCCAGGCCAGGGCTCAGAGTGGGGCAGGACTCGGGGATTTACCTGGACCTGAGGATGTCACTGCCCCACAGCAAGGCATGATGAGCTGCAGAGCCCTGAGCCCAGCTCTCAGTGCTGGGGGTGCAGAACAACTACAGGGCAGTCCAGAGGATAAAGGGGACCCAGCTGTACCAGAAAAGCTGGGGCAAGCAAAGACTAGGATGTGGGTCCTATAGGAAGAGGGAACTCATCTCCCTTCTCTGCTTCCTAGATCACCAAAATTAGCTCAAAGCCAGGAGCTGGAGGAGCCCCACTCGACCAGAGACAAGACACAGCAGAGGTTTCTCCCTCAGACACTAGTCCCTATTTGCAGCACTGACATCATGCGACACGCGCTGAGTGCTGGCTGAAGTGCCCCAGGAGGGGAAGCCATCAGCCATAAGCACCTCACAGGTCTCAGAGTCCCTGTACTTTTCCCCTGGAGCCCGTTCCCATAGCTGACACATGGAACCTTCAAACTACCATGGCCCTGAACCAGGGGATGGGGAATCAACACAGACAGAAGGGAGAAACATGCTGTAGAAGCAAAAAAATATTTCGGAACCATCTACAACGCATTTGTAACAAAAATCCAAAATAACCAAACACTAGAATAGAAAAAAAAATAATAAAATTGCACACTGATTTACGGTGAAACAGAGGAAGGCAAAACCAGGAGGCTTGGAAAAGGCTCCTACAGGGGAAGGAAGCAGGGGAAAGGGACCTTTTTGGTTTTATTGCAAATGGTTCAAGAAACTAAGAAAGAAAGGGAGGAGAATGAGACACCTCGGGCAGACGACCTGCTCCCAAGCTGCTCAAGACAACTTTGTGAGGACTAGGAGGAAGGGCTGCCCTCAGTCCTGGCACCTTGCCCTCCTCCCCAGAAGCCAAGGCCTTTCTTCTAGGGTGATTTCAGCTTCTTGGTTCGCGGCGAGGTGCCGTTCTCCGCTTTCACCACTCCATTTTCATGGTAACCTGGGGACAGAGAAAGAAAAATCTCACCCACGTCATCCTGCATGGGCCAGAATCATATACTGATATATATTCCATATACCAATATAGAATGGTTTGAGTTGGAAAAGATCTTAAAGGCCATCCGTGGGCCACAGACACAGGGACACCTCCCACAGTCTCCCTGCTCACCCGAGTCTCTCTTGAGCGGCTTGGCTGGCTGCTTGGCGCAGGCTGCGGCCCGCTTCCGGCTGCTCTGCTCGTGCCAGTACTCCCGCCAGCGCCGCAGCTGGAAGTGGATGAAGCGCCACATCACCGAGGCCTGGAAGAGGCACACCAACAGCAGCACACTCATTCTGGCAGGGGCGGAGAAGAGGCAAGGCTGAGAAGAGAGGAGCCAGGCCACCACTGGCCTGGCCTTCACCCCACACCGGCGGTCTAGGTTCCCCTGGACAGACGGATGTTTCCTAGCATCCAGCCTGAACCTCCCCTGGCACAACTTGAGGCCATCGCCTCTCATCCTGTCACTGTTATCTGGGAGAAGAGACCAACCCCTGTCTCGCCACAGCCTCCTTTCAGGGAGTTGTAGAGAGCTATAAGGATCATCTCAATCAGCACTGCCCAAAACACCACAGCCAGGGAGCCCATCCCATCCCCTGCTTCCCATGTTAACAGGCATCCAAACACATACAAGCAGATGGAAAAACTCCTTTCTCATTGACCACATCAATACACAGTTATGGGTCCACAAGGGAGAACACGCATGTCTTTCCCTAAGGTGTCTGCTTCAGTTCATCCTCTGTAACTGGTTTCTTCCTTCAACAAATATGAGGGAAATATTTTCACAAGATATTCACAAGAAAGGAAGCAAAGAGGGAAAAGATATGGTGCAGGACATTCCTACCTGAAGAGGATATGGTTGAAGAGAAAGCTGAAGAGATTCCCTTTCTCTGGCTCCAGGACCTGGTTCTCCACGCGTGGCAGACCAAAGCCAATGACCAAGATGTAGAGGGTTAGTGTGAACAGCTTGGTGACCACAAAGACAACAGCCCAGACATTAAACCTGATGGAAAGCAAGCAGAGATGTGGACAGGAGCAGCCTCTGGACCCCATGGCCATATGAAGCACCCCATTCTCAGCAGAAGATCACACTGCCAGTATGCGCCATGGTGCAGAAGCACTTTGTAGACATGTCCCCTAGCACATCTCCCCTTCCTGACCTGGAGATGCTCCAATGCTCCCAACTCTTCCCACCCTAACCTCAACCCAACTTCTCCTGGAGATACACTGTGTGCCACACTCTGTGTCCCCCAGTGTTGAGCTGCAAGGTGACAGCAAAAGCCCAGAGGGCACTGGAGATGGTATGCCATGGCCAGCCCTCCCACTTACAGCTTCTCGTTGTTCTCATCTGTGAAGTAGACCAGCCGGGCCATGTGGAAGAAGAATTCGGCTAAATACTGCAACAGCAAGAGGATCAGCCCCAAGCGGGTTAAACTAGAAGGAAGGAAAAGAAGAAAAAAGCATCACTAGGCTGGTGATGCTTTGGTCCTTCACATCCAGAATGTTCCATCCCTAAGCTGCAGTAAGCAACAGGCCAAAGCTGGACAGCTCCACAACAGCAGATGATCAGATCGCAATGGTGAAATCCCTGACCCCAAAACATCAAAGCAACTAAACAGTTGTTTATCACTCACAAGGACAGTTCTTCTACCATCCTACAGGTAGGAGTTCAACTTTCACACTATTTACTTTATCCCCCCAGGATTCTCAGCCTCAGACAAAGAATTTGGGGATAAAAAACCCTGCAAAAGCCCCAGCTCAAAACACAGAGGTAGACGACTCACTTGAGGAGGTATGCTCCAGCAATGTGCACCAGGTAGAGTGCAATGCACTGCAGCTGGCGTGGGATGTCCTCCTGGCGGGGCAGAAAGCATTGTTAATCTCCTCACTCTGTCCTCTCCCCCCCCCCCTTCCCCCAAATCCCCAAACTCCAAGGAACCTGGAGCCCTTGGACAGCTCTCACCTTGCGAACTTTTTGGAAGTAGAGCTCTGGCAACGCGTGCAGCCAGTAGGCCAGCTGACACAGATAGAAGAACTTCACCTGGAAGCTGAAGGCAGGGATGAGCTGTGGAGTGAACCTTGGGCACTGTGGGCTCCTGTGGCCCCAAGCAATCCCCTCACTGCTCTGATGACATTGGATTTAGGGGGCTACATTTAACTGAGTCTGGGCTTCATCCAGATTTTTGTGATGTGGTTTCCACGTCCCCAGCAAATCTCACTCTTGCAAAACCCCAAGAAGGGAGAATTACCCCCCTTCTTCGTTTCTACCATGGAAAACAAAGAGCAAAGCAGCCTACCCAAGGTGATGAGTAACAAAACCATGAGGAAGCCCTTTAAGAACACCCTCCCCAAAGCCCCAAAGGAGATGCCCACCCCTGACCAGGATCTTGCTGCATGCAAAGGACTCTGTGCTGCCAGCAGCCCGCTCTCAGCCACATGGAAAATGGCATGGGGAAGGAAGCGGTCAGCCCGAGAACAAAATGTGAGTGCTTACGGAAGATAAACATGCGGGTAGTTTTCCCACAAACTCTGGGGGTTTGATATGTATCCTTCCTGAAATAGAGAGGCAAGTCTTCAGATAGAGGAACAAGGCAGCACGTGGTTATAATGAGGCAAGGTTAATGTCCCCTGCATGAGCCAGGACTGAACTCTCCAAGCTCAAACATGTTCCCAGGTCTCTACTTTCACGACATCCTCATGTTTGGGTAACAAAAGCTGTTCTATAGTTGCACCAAAAGCCGTGAGCTGAGGGATAGGATGTTTTAGGGTTTGGGCAATGCAAGGAGGATGCTCTGGAAACACTGGGATGAGATATCAGTAGTGCAGCTGCAAGAAACCATGTGCATGGTTTGGGGGGCTTTTCCCCACCGTCATTTCCAGCCCAAATATCACTTAGTAAAAAGGAATGCTTCCGAGGAGAAAGAGGAACAAAAAACGCCTACAAAATCAATTCAATATGCATCTCATAGTTTGATTTTCCACCCGCCTGCATTCCTCTGCACTCATAGAGGTTACAGGATTCTTGTTCTGCATTTGCACAGCTCCTGCCACAGGGGTCTGCACTGGATTTTGCAAAGAGATTTTGACATGGTAAATTTATCCTGCCTGAGGCCAGTTGTCACCATCACCTGTGCCCTCACTGCCCCAAGACTTTTTTTTGGTTGACATGACTCCTGAAAGCCCAGGAGAGGGACAAGGGATGCAAAGAATGATCTGTTCTGTGCAGTGCGGGCAGGAGCAAAGCTCGAATATTCCCAAAGGGACTGCTTTGGAGGTGACAGCGATTCTCTAAGAGAGCTGTCAGACACTCTGAGCAGCAGGGAGGGGACTTCTCCCCAGGCATCCACTTCCAGTACTGCCAGAGACCACAGATAGACCCCAATGCATATCTAATCCTCCTCATTGCTAAAACGCTCTGATCTCTCCAACACCATCTGCCCAAGGGCTGATGGGGGATTCTCTGCTTTTGTTGAGGTTTTCTTCACCAGAAACTCAAAATTCCCCACAGGAAACCCAAAGTCCAGCCAGTCCCACGCCTTACCGTCACCACAACGTACAAGCACCAAATCAAAGAGGTGAGGTGGAAGACAACCAGTTGCCCTGACTCATTGAACTTGCTGTGTTTGACTTTGGATAGATGGAGACGCCTGTTGATTTTCTGGGATGAAGCAAAAGAAAAGGAGAAAGGAAAAGAAAATGTGAGCCACCATGTCAGCAACTCTCCTTCCTCTTCTTCCTCCCTGTCCTAAGCATCGCCCAAAGATGACAGCTCACACGTGGCCACCCCAGCCTCTGGACCACACCAGAGCCACATTCAATTGCAGCAGGACTGTGTCCCATCCATGGTACTTGAGACACTCCATCTACTCCATTTACACCAAACTGCACTCACGTCCAGGGCGTATTCCTGCACCACTGCATGCAGGATGATGGCAATGAAGATGTAGAAGAGGATGGTGACCAAATCCTTCAGACCGTAGTGATATTGGACCAGCTCCCCATCTGCAAAGAGACCAAATTGTGGGTAAGACCTCTCAATGCCAAAGATTTCCAAGGCTTATGGCTCACTTGAAGCCTTGTGGTGGCTACAACCAATACAGCTTGGATGGGAACAAGCATTTTGGAGACAGAGAGAGGTCAAGACTACGCCAGTGGCCACATGGCTGGAATAAAGCCCTGGAAAAAAGGGATTCAGCCTGAGTTAGGTCATTGGCACTGTGGTGACAGCTTCTCCTTAATTGTCACACACCTCAAGGGAGGTGATACTCAGGAGCAGGACTCAGCTGCCTGAACACAGGTGTATTGTGCTATAAAGAGATCGAAGAAAGCAGCACGGGGCTAGAGCATGAGAAATAGTACTCATGGGAAACCTGCACTTCCAGAGCAATGTCAGACCTAACAGCATCCAAAGTACTCCCACAGTCTGCATTTTGGTATCTATCTGCAGTCTTGAAGTTTATGGGCAAGAAGCAGATTTGGGGAGAGCTGCAGAAAGCACTGCAATGTAAAGGTCAGGCTCTTCCAAGCTGCTGCTTCCCCTTTCCCCCGTCCTCACTATCTGATCTGTCACCAACCTTCTTTACCCTCAAATAAAGCTTCAGCCCATATTTTTTTTTAAGACTGGAAGTATCCTAGTAAGGTTGGAATAGGGTTTATGAAGACATCTGGTGTGAAGATGTGCACGACCTGTCCCTATGTTCTGGGCGTTGTGCAAAACCAGAGGTTGAGCTAAGGCCTCCACCACGGTTCATAACCACAGTATATGATAAAATTGCAAGGCTAAAGATGAGTAAATCACTTCAGGCACAGGAGAGGAAGTTGTCTGGACTGTGCTGTAGGGGAACACAGACCACAATTCAATTTGGGAGCAGAGTGAGTCCTTCAGCCATGACTTAGTGGGCTGCTTTTCCATCTTCTCTGTGTCTGCCTCGTCCTATTCTTGTTGCACCCTTCTCTTCAGCTGGAGGAATGCTCAACGCCTTTCAATAAGCCACACCATCCTGCTGCCAGGCCAGGCTTTGTGTGTTCCAAGTGTATGCCCCATGCTGAGCCCCATGCTTTAAACAAACCACTTATTTTTGCCTCTACACCATGCTCACAGACCTGACTGTGGCTAGGAGGTAGGAAAGAGCAGCCAAAACACAAGCATACCCTTTTTTCCTCACATTTCTCACATCTGAAGACCCATTACTGAGAGGTGAGGCCATGGCAGCCAGCAGCAAGGATTTGGGGTGATTCTTTCCCCGGAGCAGCAGCATCTCTTACCTGCGGTAGGCACACTGATGTTATACTGAGGTAAGATGAAGAGGAAGGCAGTCTTGGCTGTAACCTGTCAAGGACACACAAAGGGGGCATAAAGCAAATTTAATTGATAAATTCATTCCTCTGCCAACGTTTACTGTGCTGGGAAAGGGGATGTGAGGCAGGCAGATGGGAAGTGTGTAGGCATCGGTATGGAAAGGAGACTTCCCAATGGGAGCAGGTATTTGGGAAGGGGGAGGATAAAAGAAAGAGAAATCTGGAAAGCCAGCAAAACCTGGTGGGGAAGCTATTCCTGGAGGACGAGCATCCCTTCAGCAGCACCCATCCACCCCAAGTGTTACCCAGCCACTGCTGTGGTCCCACCAAGCTCTGCAGCGTTACGTACTGTGTTAATTACAATCATCCCTCAGACCCATCTATTCTACTCCCCAGAATGAAACAAAGAAAAAAAAACTCCAGACATGAGACACTGGGTCCTCTGCCAAGGAGGGTATGCTGTTCATTCTTCATTATTGCTTTTAATTGAAGGGAGGGAACCCCAGCACCCAAGCAGAAGGCTCTGTGGTGCTGTGGAAGAGCTGAGCATCCCATCCCTGTACCCCAAAGAAGCTTCAACACTGGCACATCCCAAAACCCAACATCAGCCTCTGACCATGCCCTTGTCTTTGACCAAGCCTGCATACAGACAGGGTTTTACCTCCAGCCAAAGGGCTTCATAAGCTTCCAGCTTCTCAAACAACCAACCCCAACAGTGCCACAGCTGACAGACAGCTTCACAGGCATAGCTTCAACTGTTTAAGAGCTGAGAACTATTAAAAGTCCAGCTGGAAAGATTGCTTCATGTCTTACAGGACGTAGTTATTGGGGAAGAAAACACAGGGGCTTTGCCAAGCTCTCCCATCCTGTTTCTAAGGGCATTGAGCAAGGGGCTGATGCAGCTGCCCCAATGCCAAAATGATGCTGGGCTCTGCTGACAGAGGAACAGAGAAGAGAGGAGCACAGTGCTCAAGGAGAGGGAGACATCAGGCGGAATTTGGGGCGGCTATGGAAAAAGTGCATCGCCTCGCTGGCTTAAGGAGATGCTCCTGGCTCTTGTAAGCCCTGCTGGCAAAGAAAGCAAGGTTACTTCATCCTGGAGTACAGCACAACCAGAAGCACCATCTCCACGATGAAGTCTTGGAACCAGCCAGAGAGGCAAGGATGCATCACCAGAGCTGCATCTGTGGCTTTTGGAGATGGCTCTCAGGCTTTCTAAAGGTTCAGACACAGCTTTGGATGGGCAGAGTGGCAGCTTCTAGAGTAGGAGCTCCATGAGATGGAGCACACAATGGATGATGCGAACCAGCAGGGACGTGGCAACCAGGACACCAGTGACATCCCTCCATTCTTCAATCCTTGAATCATTCAGGTTGGAAAAGACCTCCAAGATCACCCAGTCCAACCCCACCATGTCCACTGCCCACGTCCTTCAACGCCACATCCCCACGGTTCTGGAACACCTCCATGGATGGTGACCCCATCACCTCCCTGGGCAGCTGTGCCACTGCGTCACTGCTCTTTCAGAGAAGAAATCTTTCCTAACATCCAACCTAAACCTCCCTTGACATCTTCCTGATGGTTGGACTTAATGATCTTACTGGTCTTTCCAAACTTAATGATCCTGTGAAGGCAGAAGCGAGGGTTCCTTGGCTCAGGAAGCAGACAGCTCTAAGCTTCCATTGAGCAGCTTGTGGACAGGCCCCAGAAAGAAGAAGCTGGTGAGGCGAGGATTATTCAGAGCCACAAGACCTGCAGCAGGAAGACACTTGCTGTGTTTACAATGAAATAAGATCCTGATGCTGGAATTTTACAAGGCGAGTGGGATTTAACTGCAAAGGATGAGATACCACATAGGAAGTGCTTTATGCTCCACCACATCCAGGTGGCTTTGGGAGCCAGCCCCCACTGCTCTCTGCTCCCTGTGCCAGGGCTCAGGCACCCACCCAGCACAGCAGTTCTGCTGATGGTGGGCTCCAGGCTGTGCCCTGTGTCCCTGGGCTACCCTGGGCTCCATGGAGCAGAGCCCCATCCCACTGCTCCTCCTCTGAGGATTTATGGCTGCAGTGAGACCCCCTGAGATCCCCCAGCTCTGGGCCAAGCAGCCCCAGCTCTCACAGCTTCTGATCACCGCAGAGCTGGTGGGGGAGGCTGGGGGAGCTGCAGCAGCCCGAGCTGAGAAAATATTTCCAGTGCTTGAAAAACAACTCTAATTACAGATAAAATGCTGTCAGAAGACTTTTCTCCGTTGTTTTTCTTTTTTTTTCTTTTTTTTCTCCTTTCCACCAGCCGCAGTGTTTGCTGAAAGAAAGCTGTGTTGATCCACAGTAGGCATTGACACAGGCTCTATATGTAAACCAAAGGCCAAACTTTGGACCAGAGCTTCGGAAAGTAAACAGCAGCCGTTCCCAAAAGCCCTCCTCCAAGGGCAGTGCAGCCCCTCTGCCTACACATGGCTCACCCCACAGCAGCACCACGGCAGCACAGAAGAGTCAATCCTGCACAAAGCCCCACTCACAACCCACGAATGGGTAGCCCTTCCAGCTCAGGTATTAAATAAACCCTCAAAACAGCACAATCTCCCCCAGATTTAACTTGCACAAATGCTGCCCGACTCCATCCTGTGCTCCCCAATCTGGGCATGAGCAAGGTGGGCAGCTGCAGGCTCAGCCAAGCTCAGTTTGGCTTTCATTCTTCTGCCAAACAGCGAAAATGAGATATGCAAAGCGAGGATGGAGAGCAGCTGCTTTGTGTTTCCAAACTTCAGCTGGTTTTGGTGAAAATATAGAAATAAATAAGTAAATAAAATTAAACTTTACACTCTGGGCTTCGGTGGAGACTGACAGCATGCACTCTGTGCAGCAAAAGCCATGGAGTCATGGAATAACAGAACCATAAAATGGTTTGAGTTGGAAGGGACCTTTAAAGGCCATCTGTCCCACTCCCTGCACTGAACAGGGACACCCACAGCTCCATCAGTGCTCACAGCCCATCCAGCCTGAGCCTGGGTGTTCCAAAGAAGGGACTCCACTCTACTCACAACATCTGGGAGAGTTTTGTGTCATGGAGGCTTTGGGCTGGGTGGGAAGGCAAGGATGGCTCTTTTGGGATGGCTCCTTTTGGGGGAACGCCCCCACAACCCATGTTTCCTCTATGAGGATACACCCAGCACCCAAAGAGGCAAAGGGCAGCAAGCAGCACTGTTTCCCCATATCATCACCAGTATCCAATCCCTGCTGCAAAACAACTCCCAGGCTGCTTCTGCTATCAGCCCATTGAGATGGGGTGAAGTTGTGAACCGAAGGGATGCTCAAGAAGGATTTCATGTCATTAAATTATGGTTGGAAATGGCCCATCAGCCACGGAAATGCCATGGATGTGGCTCTGGGCAGCCTGGTCTGGTGGGTGGTGACTCTGCACGTAGCAGGGGGCTGGAGCTTGGATGAGCATTGTGGTCCTTTTCAACCCAGGCCATTCTATGATTCTATGATCACCAAGTTCCCCAAGACCAACCCAAGCCACCCCCACCCACTGCCCACATCCCTCAGTGCCACATCATACATGTGCTCTGAAGTGGGAGATGCTCAGCAGCCTTTGAGCATCACCTTCATTGCCTGTGTTGACTGGAGTGGGGCTGCCTGGGAAAAGGTTAAAAATCCCATTTACAGAGCCCTCCTCTGCAGGAAACGGCCCTATTGTGAGCAGCACTGGGCTGCTTCCGCATGGGGAAGGTGGGAACCCGATGAGGAGGAGGAGGAGCAGGATGGGGAGGACACTCAGGCATTGAAAAGGCATCCAAAGGCAGAAATGTCTGAAGGGAACTTAAAAACTGGAGAGGGAACGACTGTTTACGAGGGTGGATAGTGATAGGACAAGGGGGAATGGTTTGAAACTGAGACAGGGGAGGTTTAGGTTGGATACGAGGAGGAAGTTTTTCAGCCAGAGGGTGGTGAGGCACTGGCACAGGTTGCCCAAGGAGGCTGTGGGTGCCCCATCCCTGCAGGCATTCAAGGCCAGGCTGGATGTGGCTCTGGGCAGCCTGGGCTGCTGGTTGGCGACCTGCACACAGCAGGGGGTTGGGACTGGGTGAGCACTGTGGGCCTTTGCAACCCAGGCCATTCTGTGATTCTATGATTCTATGAAATGTCCAAGCTGACAGCAAAAAAAGCACAGTGGGACAGCAGCAATGGGCACAGGGACCCCAAGGGAAGGCTGGAGATGAGCAAGATAAAGAAGCGAGGACCAAAAGAGGCATCCCAAGCCCTCTGCTATGGAGAGGATGACAGTGGATGCTGTCCAACGCAACCACCCTGGAGGAGGACCCTGCCAGCAACCAGCACAAGCAGGAGACTGAATTAAAAGCTATGGAAATAAAAGAAGAAGAGACTTTTTCTCAACCCCCAGCTCTGCCTCAGCCCCGTGGGGGGGCTCAGCTCCTTCACAGCACTGCGGTCACCGAAACCCCACATCCTACAAATGCACCCGAAAAATGCAGCTGCAGGTGGGAACCACCAGAGATGCGACCTCACCAGATTGCTTTTCTTTTAAAGCCCGGCAACGAAACTCGCATTGTTTGCATGCAGTTTCGGGACACGGCTCTGCACTCAGTGAAGCTGCGGCTTAAACCCACGCAATGCAGCCCATGGGTTCCGTGCCCCACGAGCTGCTGGCTCCATCGGTGTGGAAAAAGAAGGGATTGAAAGCAAAAAAAAAAGAAAAAAGAAAGAAAGAAAGAAAAGAAAAAAGAAGGGGAGGGTGGGGGGTGTGCTGCCATCAGGAGGGTACGAAGGAAATGGATTTCCTCCGGCTGCGATTTGCTGCAGAAGGAGCCTTTCCTCCTCCGCCAGGCCCCCCGGCCACCCCTTTCCCGGCTGGATTTGCTTTGAAACGTGGCACTGGGCAGAAGGGGAGGGTTTGGGCGGGGATGGTTTGTGTGGGGTGTGTGTGTGTGGGGGGGGGGGGGGGGGTCCTGTTAGACTGCAGAGAAGAGGCCGGCAGCCGCCCGATGTGCCTCCACGTCGGGGAGGAGTGGGGAGGGAGAAGGAGCTCCTTGAGGCCTCCGTCCCTCCTCCCGTCTCCTCCCCCGAAAGAGGAAACGTATAAATAAAGAAATAAATAAATAAGTTCGAATTAAAAAAGAAAGAAAGAAAGAAAGTACTGAAGCTGAGAGGGACGGCCCCGGAGCAGGGAAAGCGTTCCCAGCACCGCACAATCACAGCTGAGTTTCCCATGGAAGAGCCAGGGAGGGGGAATGATTTGCCATAGTGGGACCTCCGGTGCTCATCCCATGGAGAAAACATCTGGAAAGGGGGCTGGCGTGGAGAAAAAGCCCCAAAAATAAACTTCCAGTGGGGGAAAATATGAACCAGGGCTTGGCTTTTCCTTTCCTTCCCAATGCATTCCTCTCCGTGTGGGGTGGGTGAGCAATGCGTCCACATCCCATCCCCAGCAGTGGTGGCAGATCTGGGGGCACGTGCAGGAGAACCAAGATTTGCATGCACACCCCCAGCTTGAGGCCCTTTTGCATCTGGTGAACTCCGGAAGGGTTGGGGGAGGCAAAGGGATGGCTCGCCCCTAAAGCCAGCACATAAGTTGGGATCCTTACGGGGATTTCGGCAAGGGGGGACCCCAACGTTGAGAGTGATGGTGAATGAATGGGGTGGCACTTGGCACCCCAAGGATGGAAGAGTCTGGTACCCCAAGGACTAAAGGAATTGGTACCCCAAGAATGGAAGGTGCCCAAAGAATGGAGGGACCCCATCCCAAAGAATGGAGGGACCCCATCCCAAAGGATGGAGGGGCTCTGGTGCCCCAGG
>JAPSGF010000024.1:6608661-6621664 GCA_035772895.1 Perdix hodgsoniae | reverse complement strand
TTTCCTATGACACAAGGGGTTAATAAAGGACACGGTCAGGCTGTGCTGTCTGCTCTGAGAGCACTTACTTGGTGGTAAGAGGAACATGTATCTGTGTGGTTCAGTGGGAACTCACCCCATCCCTCCCACCAGCTGTGTGAAGCTCAGTGCTCATATAAGCTCAGCAAAGGTGGGAGCAGTGATGATTGGCTTTGAAGGGAAACAACCCAGAGGCCTACACACAAAGGGCTGACCTGAAGCCCAAAGCCTGATGTTTGTCACAAAGCACTGGGCCTCCCTGCAAAGGGATATTTCTGCAAATGACTCCAAATGCCAGCATGGAAACCACAGCGTGCAAAGGGCAGGAAACCAGGCCAACGGCCACCTCGCAGGGATTCCCCTGGATAGAGACCTCAGGAAGCTGCTAAGTGGAACCAAAGCAGCAATTTGCAGTTTATGTCCCAAGACGTTTTGCACAACCCACGGCGCGGTGAGTGCTTCTTTCACAAACTGGAATGGCACAAGATGTTTTGCACAAAGACCGGGGGCTTTGCAGAGAAAAGATTCAGCCCTGGGTATTTCAGCTCTGGAGCCATTCCAACATCTGTAGGCAGCAACATGCAGAGTGCTATAGCATCAGACTTTTCTCTCTCCACTACTCATAGCCACATTTACAGCTGGAGAACAGCTTGTGGAGCCAGCTTACATTGCAGCAGAGGCTGGGATCTTTCCCCCTCCTCCCTGCTGGGCTGTAAGGTTTATTTCTGTAACTGCCCAGTGAATGTACATTATGACTGAGCACGTCCTTACGTGTATGCATAAGCACATATTATGCACACAGATTGGATGGGCCTGAATCTCGCTTAAAAAAGTATACCATCAACATTTTGCGAACCAGCAGCGGCTGACATGCAGCGAATTCTTATGCAAAATGGTGATGAAAGCTTGTCCTTCATGGGGCTGAATGGAGATGTCATCCCGCGCTGCGTCTTCCCAGCAGCTCTCAAGTGAAGCATAGAGAGCACGCTTCGACGGAGGGGAGGAACACAGAGCTCCTTTGTACTGGGAGAGCGGGTTGCGTGCCAAGGTTAACGAATGGGGATGAAGTGCGTCCCAAGAAGCGCCCAGCAAACCACAGCGCTGCGTTTCTCTTTTGCAAGGCGGGATGACACAAGACCCGGAGCTGAAGGCCTCAGGGGGAAGCGATTCCGTGTCATCTCTGACGGGGGAATAAACAGGAAAAGGTGCTTTGGGAACAATCGGTGGTGTCAGGAATACTGCCTGCGTGGCAGGAGGACGAGAGGAACCTGCCCTGCTTCTTCTTCTCTACACAGCTGTGATTCCCCCCCCCCCCACCGGGCATCTCTCAGCCATGCAGATCCTGCCTCTCCTCTTTGCAGTCCTCCTCCTGATGCTCCGGGGAGAACCAGGTGAGATATGCATACACTGTGGGACAGTGGTGACTTTGCCCTTCGTTGTTATTTTGTAGGGGATAACAGAGTTTGATGATGATAGGTCATAGAATCATCGAATGGCCTGGGTTGAAAATGATCATTCAGTTTGAACCCCCCCCTGCTATGTGCAGGGTCACCAACCAGCAGCCCAGGCTGCCCAGACCCACATCCAGCCTGGCCTTGAATGTATCCAGGGATGGGGCATCCACAGCCTCCTTGGGTTACTGTGGTACCCAATGGATTGCCATGGGAAAGTTTGCCTAGGATGATGGAAAAAGGGAAGAATAGGCAGCCCAGGGGCATGGAGAGAGCTTTCCACTTGTGTTCAGCAATGAGACAGTCAGGGTGCACCAATGTTGGCTGTGCAGGGGCAGAAGCCTGTGCTCACATCTGGGCAGAACTGTGCTGAGGTGTTCTCTTCCTGCTCTCTGCAGGGCTGTCCCTTGCTCGAGCTTCACCCCAGGACTGTGAGCGCCGTGGGGGCTTCTGCTCCCCCAGGTCCTGTCCTCCAGGGATCGGCCGCATTGGCCTCTGCTCCGAGCAAGTCTTCTGCTGTCGGAGGTAGGCTCAGCACTGCCTGGTGTGGGATGGCTGCTTCCTGCTGGGGTTGGAGCTGAGGTCCTTGGAGAAAGGGAATAACGCACAGCCCAATGGCATGGGGGCATCCCTGGGTCTCTGCTCTGCTGTATTATCTAAAGTGGGAGATGCTGCTGGGACTGCAGCAGTCTGGTGTCCTCTAGCACTACTGCTGGCAGACCAGCCAGCACCTGTAGAGAGCGTGGAGACTCTTCCCAGGCTTCCACCAGCCCCAGGACCACAGTTCAGAAACAGTCCCAAAGGGAGGTGGGCGTTTTAACTGAGTGTTCTGGTTTCATAGTTGGGATGATCACTGCTCCACCTTTCCTCCCACAGCCGATGGTATTCCTGATGGCCTCTGATGTCCCCTCACATTGATCTCCATGCAGAGCATCGAAGCCACAGCGTACCTTCACACTGCACCAGAGGCAAAAATCACCACTGGGAGCAGTGGTGACCCTGGACAACCAGACCTCAGCCCTCTGAGATCCCCTCTGTCCCCAATACAAGGTGGCAGCTTGCATTAACACTATGGAGACGTCTGTCTGTCCTAAGGGAATGGTGTGTGGCTGTGCGTCTCTTTTCTCTGTCTCATTCCTCCCTTGGGATGCAACACCACTCTGTTGGAACTGGTCACCTCCAGGGAGTCTGTAGCCCAAGAAAGCAAGAGTGAAAAAAAGGGATAGGTAGGGATCTGCCCCTCTTCCTTGTGACTGTTTCACATGTGGACCTTAGTAGAGGTGGGAGGTTGAATCTGGTAGATAACACTACTGAGGTCTTCTCTCCCTGCCCTAGATCAACGGGGAACATCATCTCCTTCCCTCCCCAAGCCAACGAGAAGATGGTGAATTCTAGATAGGCACAAACTCACAAACGCACATACACACACCACCCTCACCTTCCCTCCCTTCAAGTTGTCCCCAGGCCCCAGCACCAGCCCCACGAGGCAGGGGGATCTGCAAGGACCTTGACTCCAGCTTCCCCCGTCAGAAAAGGCAACACCGTACCCTGTGTCAGGGATGGGGGGGTTGCTGTCAAGTCTCCATGTTCAGTCTGTCCCTGAACAGAACTGTTCCAATGGAAGCTGGCAGGACAGGGATCCTTCCAGTATTCCAGGGAGGGAAGCAGAGCAGACCAGGGTGAAGCTGGGGACATATCCAGCCTGGAGCATTGGGCACCTCCATGGCAATGATCCAAGGCAAAATCGGGATGCCTGCTGGGTGTTGGAGATCCAAGTCCAGATCAGCAAGGCCAGGCTGCAGTTTGGGTGGGGATTCAGCACAAGGGACCCAGCTTAAAGCAGCTCCTTGGAGCAGGGATCGACCCTGACCATGACCTCCCTGCAGCATGTGCTGGGAGCCCCATTATCAGTAAGCTGGGAAAACCCTTGATTATGCCAAGCCTGGTACCAAATCTGCACGAGAGGGAATAATCAAAGAGTCCTTACAGACACAGAAACCAACGTGGACATCCAGTCCTCCTTTTTTGGTCTGGGAAGAACCCTGCCATGGGTCTGTCTGGTACACGGCACGAGGCCCTTGGTCTCCTAGGTATCCCTTCATCTCTTCAGGGTAAAACACCCAGTGCATCTGGGTCTGCTCTCTTGAAGTCTCTCTCAAATCCAGTAGTCTGACTTGAAGCCTGCATGGAGCATGAAGCCTGACAAGAAGACTGAAAAATGTGTTAATTTTTCCTCCAAGAACAATATATCCCAACAGAATTAGGCTACCTATGGACCCACCCACTTGCTGTGGGCCCACTTTCTATTAATCTGAGTAGCCATTAAGAACTAGATAGCCTTACATTTTACACTTCTCGGCAAGTCAAATGCAAATCATCTTGAAAATGATGAAACTGTTCTTGTAATTTATCAAATAGAGGAAAGTAAAATATTAAGCATGATTCTGGGTTGCAAAGGCCCACAGTGCTCACCCAGCCCCAACCCCCTGCTGTGTGCAGGTCACCAACCAGCAGCCCAGGCTGCCCAGAGCCACATCCAGCCTGGCCTTGAATGCCTGCAGGGATGGGGCATCCACAGCCTCCTTGGGCAACCTGTGCCAGTGCCTCACCACCCTCTGGCTGAAAAACTTCCTCCTCAGATCCAACCTAAACCTCCCCTGTCTCAGTTTATAACCATTCCCCCTTGTCCTATCACTATCCACCTTTGTAAACAGCCAGCTTCACAGCACCCACCATTCTCCCAGCCCTGAATACCTGATGGAGGGGCCTTATCCCACAGGCAGCCCACAAGGAGTCCTATGTGTTTCTTGGAAAGGAAGAGTTCCACCAGTTTGCCTTTCCAGCTCCTTTGTAAGGTGAGATGTACAATGAGACCCACGTACCTTGACCTGGATACATGCAGTCCAGCAGGAATTAAAGCAGGATGTCTTTACCTCTCTGCCTGTCTAGGCTAATTGGGATTGCACTGCTGGGATTTTCCATCATTAGGCAGTGACTTCAGCCTTTCAGCAAATGCAGCCCTCAGCCCTGTATAATTAAATGCATGTGTGTACATCCATTAGTGCAAGTATCTCAGCAAGTTGTTGTTGAAACCTTAGCCCTGGGGCTGATGCCTGCATTGGCTTCCAGCTGAGTATCCCTGCTGGAGTCAAAGAAATCCCATCTCCTGTGACACCAGTCCCTATGGGAAAGCTTTAGGATTGTTTAAGAAGGGAAGGAGATCTAAGTGAATGTCAACTCCTTATCCTATTTAAGGGCTATATTAGATTCCAAGCCGCCTCAATTTGGCATGATGATCCCTGCCACCACACCTGCCCCAACTTCCCTGTGATTCCCCCCCACATGGGATGGCAGCTCCAATAGGTCCTCAGGCTGCTCCTCAGCCTTGATCACCCCTATTTCCAGCAGGTCCAAGCTGTACCAATTACTGCTCTAACACTGGACAGCCCCAGTGCTGCCACCAGGATCCCTGTGAGAAATAATGAGGGAAAAAAACCCACCAGGAAATGAATTATTTTATCACTGTACAAGAAATCGTGTCACAGAAGACCAGAAGTTGGATGGCACATCTGAGGATAAGATTGTTTGTAAGCAAGTGCAAACAAAAGGACTTAGGACATAAAAATGCTGTGATTTTCTACCCAGACAGAGCTGTTACCCTCAATCCATGCATATAATCATAGAACCATTCAGGTTGGAAAAGACCTCTGAGATCACCCAGGTCAAACCCAGCCCAACCCCACCATGCCCACTGCCCACGTCCCTCAGTGCCACATCTCCACACTGAACCCCTCCAAGGATGGTGACCCCACCACCACCCTGGGCAGCTGTGCCACGGCATCACTGCTCTCTATGAGAAGGAATGTTTCCTACCACCCTAATATACAACTGACACCAGTACAGATGCTATGCAACAACAGTTTATTCAGGAGGAAGAAAGGCAATGCAGAAGATATTTGTATTTATAACATAAAACATATTGCATTAAACATGCGAGGGGTTTTCTTGATGCTGAGGTTTCGCTGTAGCATGAAGGGGATCCAAAGCGAGTTCCTGGAAGAAATGTCCAAAGCTCTTGAATGGACTCATGAAGCTTTTATGCATCCCATGGCCTGCACAAAGAGAGAAAAGTATCAGATTATTTTTGTACTTACATACCTTCCCTACTCGCTCTCAATCCATGCACGTCTTCCTCTTGTTATATACATTCTGAAATATCTAATGTCATGTGCAAGTCAGGTTGGGACAGCCTTGTGCAGTCCTATCTGAGTGGGAGGAATGCTCTGCTATTGCTTTAGGAAAAGCAGGGGACTGAATTGGTATCCCCTGGTCTTGGGGTGAGTGCATTCAATCCCAATGATATTAGATTTTCTTTTGAAGCAGTTTCACTTTTTTCACACGGATCTGTGTTCACCCTGAAGTGCAAACCTATTGCTCCCCATGCACCATAACAGCCCAGTTCTGAAAATATGAAACCCTGGTATTTTGCTCTGGCAGAGGAGCTGCAAGGGGTCAAAGATCTGGGACTGCACATAGCTGGCATCTATGGCCATACTTTGCCCTTTGTGTCTGGACACATCGTGGTGCACAATTCAGCAGCATATCTCAGCAGAAAGACAACTGTAAAGCTCTGCTAGCAACTTAAACCAGGCTGCCCTCCTAATATATTGCTTCTTTCAGAAATCCAGACCGAACATTCAGCAGCATCATGGGCAAAATGTATTTGCCTACTCATGCGATGGATGAACGTCAGTGAATGTCCAACTCACCATTTGCAGCAGGAACGGAACCCAAAGCAGCTTCCAACTTTGATTAGATGGCTGGGACATCTTCCAAAGTGGCAGCTCCCTCTTTTACAGAACAACATGTCCCTCTTGGGTGAAGACAACCCTGCAACAACATCAACAGATTTCCTACCCTCTGATTCTGCGAGGTGAGGCGAATGCAGCCCCACTCACTCCGCTGCCTTAAGGACTGCTGTGCAGGTTTGGCCATGTTGAAAGGTGAAGCAAACCCTTCCCCATAACCCAGTTGTTATCCTCCCCCCACATATCCAGGGGGATAAGCATTCCAGCGGTAGCACTGCCATCCTTATCTCCTCTTTCATCTTACCTGGAGAAACCTGGAGTGCCAGGAAGAGGAGAGAGAAAAGCAGGTAAAGGATCCTCATGGCTGCAAATCTGCTGAGCTGCTGCAGGGAAAAGGAAGAAGAAATGCATGTGACAGGCAGCCCCTGGAATCTACAGTCTTCTGAGATGTACAGAGAAAATGGCATTTATATTCCATTTTCTTCAAATTCAGAAATGCCTCTGTGACCTCATGGATGCTCTGCGGGCATTGCTGGGGAAAAGAAAGCAAGGAGCAGCACGGGATATAAACACATATCTCAGGATTTATGTTTATTAAGCTTATAAATCCTGAGATATGTGTGAAGGTGATCTGATTTCCTGCCACACTTTGCAAATACCCCTTGACCAAAATGCAAGCATCACCTTATGCCTGGTTAAATGTTTTATCTAATAAATAAACCCCACTGAACACAATGAGGTGGTTCTACATCCAAGCTTATAAATGACAGAAATAAGTGTTCATTTTGCAATGTTGAAACTTATCAAAAGCAATTTGCTCAAAATCTTCAGCTTTAGTTTACAGATGATCATACGGGAATGGAAGCTCCAAATTCCAAAACCAAACAAATCTGTTCCCAGCTGACAAGAGACATGTAAAAACACAATCCTGTAATGAAGTCACTGAAAGAGTCAATGACTGAAGCAACTAATGTAAGAAAAGCAGGATAAGATGTCTTAGCTGGGTTTATGGATAGAAGGGGGGTATCATCCATTCTGGTGATGGGGGATCTTCTGATCCACCAATCTTCCAATCTTCTGAATAGTTTTCTCTTAAGCACTGCAGGGAAATGAGGTTGTGATGAAATGTTGTATTTCTGAGAATGGAATGGACAGGAGTAGCCCAAAGCAGGTTAGAAATTGGCACCAAAAGTTGGAGCAAAAATCTCTGTATTTGGATATAGCACGAGAAATAAGTAAGCAAACCTAATTCTGAAAATGAAATGAACTTCTTAACATTTATATCAAATATATTTTGGTTTCTAAGAGACTACCAGCTTTTCAGCCTGACCTCACTCCATTTTTCTCCTTGGAATTAACGAGTGGGGTATCTTTATCAAAGCCTGCTTTATCAAAGCCTACAAAGATACTAGCACACATTTGAACTACTTATCCAACCTTTGTAATGCTGATAAACTGACATCCAATTTTTTTTTAGAAGCCTACAAACTCAGATTAATAAAGCTGAGGACACACATGTGCATACATACATACACACACACACACACACATATATATATATATTGTTTTTTTCCCCTCCAAAAACACAGAAGACATTAAAAGAAAGACTGAAAAGAACGGAGAAGTTACCAGATATTAGATGAGCCCAGAAGCCAAACGAGATCACCTCTTGGTCTCTTCCCTCCAGGGGGCTTTGGCTGCAGGACTGAGAGCCTCTTTTATAACATATTTGCTGTGAGTAGTGATACCTGCTTTCTCTTTTCAGTAAGTACACATCAAGCCAATCAAAAACTGACCCATCTTTTTGGTGACTTCTAACCCAACCAGAATGAAGTTTCTTCTCACTTCCCAGTCAAAAAGCAGTGTTGGTTTCTGAACCTACAAAGATTTTCTATTGGAAAATCCCAGGTTCCTCGTGCAATACCTCTTGTGACACAGCAGTTTATGTAAGGTACGTTAAGCCACTGTGGTCTGGGTCAAACATGTTGGGACATACGTTGAACTGTTTCTGGGCAGGAGCAGTTCAATCCATTGCAATGTGCACATTGCACTGTGTGCCTTTCTGCTCTCCCAGTTCGTTTATTTTCTGTTCAATAAACACAGAATAGAAGAACACAGAGTGGACACAGGAAATTAAAATAAAAGACCATTAGATTTATAGAATCAGAGAATTATTAAGGTTGGAAAAGGCCACTGTGATCATTTAGACCAACCATCATCCCACTGGCTTAGTGCCCAGTCCATCAGCTTAGTGCCCAGTAGGAATGCTTTGGTAAAGAATACAAAACATACAGAAACAGTCAATTCATGCTGGCCATGTCCCCCTATGGCCTTTCGATTAATGGAAAATGCACCACTTTAGGAAAATGCAGAGCCAGAGGCTGCCCCTGTACCTTCAGGTTGGGGGTACCAAAAGGCAGCTTGAATTTGCACAGTGCCCAGTTGTGCTTATTCTTTTGTTTTCAGCTTTTTTCCACCCCTCCCCCAGCTCCTAACACCTGCCTTGCCTCTTTGTCCACAGCGAACACCAACATTTCTGGACAAGTAGCCACAATGAAGGTTCAAATTATGTTACCATAGTTTTGAAGTAAAACCCCGACAGTCTTCTGAGACTTCATTCTGGTTCAGTTTCCAGAGTGGTTTACATGCACGCAAACTGGATTCCTCAGGAGGAAGGTGAACCAGGAGTTTTCTATCAAGTACCCCAAAGGTTCTCTGAAGGTGCCTGAGTGCCCTGATGGGCATCGACCCATGTGTGGGCCACACCACCACCAAGGGCTTGGTTGGATCAGCAACACGAGGAGAGGCTGAGGGACTCGTCTTTGTTCAGCTTGGAGAAAAGGCACTTGAAAGGGAGCTTAGTTGCTGCTCATAAATATCTAATGGTCATGATAGAGAAGATGGAGGCACACTCTCATCTGAGGTTCATAGAAGAAGGATGAGAGGTATCAGGCACAAAGTATAACCGAGGTTCCAATTCTGTGTAAGGTAAAAACCTCTCACAGTCATTGCTGTCAAATACTTGAATGGGTTCTCAGTGCCTTTATAGGATCTTATTACTCATAGATATTCATCCATGAGCAATCCTGTGTATCTTCGAAACTGGCTCTATTTTGAGGGCACAGCTGCACTTCCAAACAACCATTCAAACTCACTTTGTTTTATGGCACTATTTGGAACCAAAATCCAATCCAAACTCAATCTGCAAATCAATCCAGTGAAAATCTGAGGAACATAGGCTCAGCCTCTGAGATCCATGAGTCCATTCCAATCTACCAATCTTCCCTCAAGCGAAGTCCCTTGCTGACTTTGGCATGCCCAATAACTATCCAAAAACACCAACACTAAGTATTTTTTCATATCCTATTTTACTTTAAGCCTCACTTCAGCCAATAAAACACTGTTCATATAGCATTTTAGTATGACACCTGTTACTACATCATAATATGATATGATAAATATTTTATTTTCAATGAGAAGCAAATCCGCTTGACAAAAATCCTCTACAAATGATATGGTGGCTCACAGATCATTTATTCTCAGAACGTAACAGAGATATTTAATTGCTTATTGGGTCCTAAATTTAGTTACTGTGTAGTAGTTTATTCCATACTTCGACATCAGTTTCTCAAGCATACATAAATATGCATCTGTGCATATAAGCATGGACGCACGCACGCATATGGAAATATGCTTACAGATGGTTTCTCTTAAATTCATATCTTGATATGAACGAGATATCTTTTTATTTCCTATGTACTTTTGAAAATGACTTTTTTTTCCAGCATAAAAGAATAGATAGATTTCTGGTGAATCCATGAATTTCTGACCATAATTTAGAAAAGTGGAGTGAAGCAAAGTGAAATAAGATGCAGTTACTTCACAATTTGCCAAGAGTTTGTGGTTAGCTTGCCAACTGTTATTATTACTCAACCTGATTCCTCAAGGAAACACAGATGCACTGTTGGCTTTCACCATGTTCAAGTTCCTACATCCAACTAATGCCAAGGACTTGGCCTTAATGCCGGGCATCTTGACATTGACAATTACAGATTCTACACGGCCATTCCTATCATTACAACTGAAACACGTCTGCCAGAGGGATGGAGAAGGAGAAGAGGTTATAATGGCTTTTTAGTGAAAAAAAAAAAAAAGGCAAGCATTGTAACTCCTGTTTAAAATGTTACTACATGGAATACCTGTCTGCTGCCACCCCTTACCTCCACAACGGTGATGGTCTGCTGGCCCAGAAAACCATAGACTGCTTTTCAGTTGTGTGATAATGTAATTTTTTAACCCCTTTCATGTGTACTGAACTAAATTCTAAGTTCTTAGACATAGCAGATGAGGTATTTCGATGCCACTATGGATTGTACAGAATAGAAATTCAGATTGCTCTAGCTAAGGTGCAAAAGCTGTTACCAGCTGCTGTATTGCCAAAATAGATCCACTAAATGGAGGATAGCCTGCGCTCAGATCGTGTTCCATATTTGTAAGTTCATCAGTAAGGGTTGTACTGCATTTAGCTGACAGATAAAGCCTTGAGCCGGCTACCAACCTTCTCACTCAGTAATAAATACATACGTGGTCACATACTTCGAACAGTACACAAAAGGCATCCGACTGAGCTGATGGCTTTGTCGTGTAGTTTTCTTGAGTAACCAGAGAGAAATCATAACATGAGTTAAAAACTCCCATGGACAGATCACCTTTCTTCTGGTCTTTGATTTCAGAGATAAATGGATCAGACTAGAAGAAAAAAGTCCATCTCTTTGGTGCTTCTGTACGGCAGCAGAAAGGACTGTGCTGTGAGAATGTGTTTGCTGGTCTCCTTTTCTTTCCCTCCTTGTGCCTTTTCTCTAGTTTGAGCTACTATCAGGGCTCTAAAGTCATGTAAAATCCTGCTGGTTTTCATTTGCATGAGGTCCCCTCAGGAGTGAAATGCCTTGAATGCCTCTAGGGCAGCTGAAGGAAGGAAATGGAGTTACCTTCAGCATTTTCTACACTGTTAGGTATTGCTGATAGGGAAAAAGAGACAGAAAATATGGAATCTCTCCAACATCTCATTGGAAAAATACTATAATATGAAAATACCTTCAGAAATCAGCCTAGAAACTAGCAGAATGTGTGATTGTTTGACACTCTCACCCATCATGGAGAGAAACAGGGTTTCATCTCTGACAAAGATAGCATGGTCACTGCACGAGTATCACTAGAAAAGAGCCATTGTGGAACAGGGAGAAAACAACCTCCCTGTTTCCAGGGAGTGTGGCAGGGCATGAATGGTGAGATCAGAGAACCGTAGAATAATCATTCAGGTTGTAAGTAACATCATCCACTATCCATCATATCTGAAAGGTCATGGCAGTCTGGTGAAGTTCACAACGACTGGAAAAGGAGAAATATAACTTACGCTTAAGGCAGGAGGGTAGGAACTAGGTAGTCTTAAAAGTCCTTTCAAGTCCAAACCATTCTATGATTCTATGATTCTGTAACTGTTAAGATACACCACCAAAGCCACCACCAAACCACGTTCCCTAGGGCCACATCCCTAAGTCTTTTTAACATCTGCAGGGATGGGGACTCCACCAGTTCCATATGCAGCCTCTTCCAATACAAAACATTATTTCCATGAAGAAATTATTGGGTAAAGTCCAGTCTAAATCTCCCCTGGAAAAACCTGAATGAATCATAGAATCATAGAATCATGTAAAGGTTTAGGTTGGAAGGCACCCCTAAGATCATCTACATCCAACCCTCCTGCTGTACACAGGGACATCTCCCCCTAGACCAAGTTGCTCACAGCCCCATCCAGCCTGGCCTTGAAGGTCACTGGAGGTGTTCAAGCCAGGTTGGATGGGGTCCTGGGAAGTCTGGACTAGTATTAAATGTGGAGGTTGGCATCCTTGCTAGAGGCAGGGGGGGTTGGAGCTTGATGATCCTTGAGGCCCTTTCCAACCCAACCATTCTGTTATTCTATGATTCTACAAATGCTTTCAGGGGTGAGGCACCCACAGCATCACTGGGCAACCTGTTCCAGTGTTTCAGCATCCACACAGTAAAGAATTTCTTCCTGATATCTTGGACAAATCTACCCTCTTCCACTTTACAGCCATTTACCCTCATCCTATCTCTACATGCCCATCGAAAACGACCCTCCCGAGCTTTCCCGTAGGCCCAATACAGGTCCTGTAAGGCCACAATAAGGTCCACCCAGAGACCTCTCTTCTCAAACTTTCTCAAACTTCATGCTATTTCCTTGTGTCCCGTGTTTTCACCAGAGTAATGAGACCAACAGCCACCTCGCTGCAGCCTCACATCAGGCAACTGTAGAGAGCAATAAGGTCTCAGGCTGTATACCTGCAGAATACTCATCTCTACAAGCCACCAACACCACTGTTGGAGGAGCAAGGAGACGCAAAGAAAAATCCCCATCTTCCCCAACAAACACAGCCAAGGTTCAACCACAGAAATGCCAGTCTTAGCCATTTTATTGAAGCAAAAAAAGAAATATTTTCCATGGTGCTGCCTGGTTCAGACTTACGGTTTCACAAGTGCTGATATCTGCTTCAGAACAAGGGAAGAATTGAAAGCTTTTTTTTTTTTATTTTTTTGAAGGAGGATGTGATGCCAGCAGGTGTGATGGAGCTGCAGTGCCAGAGTCGCCATTTGGAAGATGCAGGAAGGATTTCCCAGGAGTAGCCAGGGAGTCATCATGTCCATCTG
>JAPSGF010000024.1:6558434-6574132 GCA_035772895.1 Perdix hodgsoniae | reverse complement strand
ATCCCATCCCATCCCATCCCATCCCATCCCATCCCATCCCATCCCATCCCATCCCATCCCATCCAGAATCACATAGATTCAGTGAGGTGGTTTCAAGACCTAAAGAACTTGTCCTTCTGCCATGCTGGGTTTCTCTGTGCCGACATTCCCAGCACTTCATGTTGGGTTGGCAGAGGGCAGGAGAACAGACCTGACTCCAAACCCCAACCTAATGCTCTAGACTGTTGGTGGTTTTTGGTGTACTAACACGTGTATTTCCACACAGATGGCTGCAACCCACACACTTTAAGGATGATTTAATAGGACTCAATGATACATGCATGTAAATTAATTTAGTTAAATAAACCTAATTTACAAGTTGTTTTTTGTAGACAGTAATAACAACAAAACCACCCTGACATACACCAGCAAATGTCAGCAATGTGGTTTCACTTGGAATTGTTTTTATTAGAAATGAAGCTGCAGATCTCTATCTGAGGTACAGGGATTCCTCCTCAGATCTCCTCGTGCTCCCAGGACTCTTCACTCCATTGGGAAAGGCTCCTCGGGTTTGCATCAAAGTTCAAAGGTCCTGTGATGTCATAAGGCAGGGGACGTCTCAGATTCCCAGGGCTCTTATCTGCGTGGTCAGTGAGGTCTCAGATTTAGGAGCTGGGTCTCCTGCAAAGAGAAATCAGGTGGTGACCTATTCGACCTTTCACTATCCATACAATGAATGATATGTTCCCATCTCAGGCTGCTGCAGACACCTGGTAACACACGAGGTTGAAGACTACTGGAGATCCTTGTGATCTAGACCTCTGAGCTATATTCACTGTATCACAGAATGACTGAGATTGGATGCAGCTCTGAGTCCCTTTGGTCCCCCCAACCCCAGCAGGGCTGCCCAGAGCAGGGTGCCCAGCACCATGGCCAGGAGCTGTGGGAGATTCCCAAGAAGAGCCACTATTGCTCTCTGCTCCCTGTGCCAGGGCTCTGGCAAGGCTCCACATTATTCTTTTTTTTTTTTATCCTTCAGCATAGTGTTTCACAGAAACCCACTTCAATTAAATATGAATGCAAATAGTTAAAAATAAATAAAGAAGCAAAACAAGAACAACTAATTTACAATGTCCAAAAAAGGGTAGGTATGCTACAGCTCATGTCATTAGCTGCGTAACTGGGCCATGGCATACTACAGCATTGCTCCACATAATTTATCTCCTATAGATAAAGAGGTTTTCTCATGGTGCTGATGAAAATACGTTTTACTTCCAGAGAGAGGAAGATCTCCTACAGCGCTTTGCTCTGATATTTGGCACTCTGCACCTAACAGAACAGCCCAGGTGGAGAACTGCATTCCAGGTATGAGTTCTGACTTGCTTCTAGTTATGCTATGCTGATACCCCTGGGTTTCTCAGGAGGAACTCCCATACCATCTGCAGCATTTCAGCTTCCCATCACGGCAGGTTCCAACGTCAACTGAAGGAGCAGGGCATGCAATAAAAGAGCAGGAGCCATGGTTCTGCCGGCATGCTAAGGTGTCAGCAGCTTCTTGGCTGTAAGCTGCAAGATATCAAAGGGAAACTGATATTCACTTACCACAGCAGAGCATAAGGAGAGATGCAGCATGAGATTACAAGGCATGCTATGCGATATCCTGACACCGTGCTTGGCATGCAGGTTTGTGATTGGGGTATCTTTAAAATTAATCTCACACCACCCAGAAAAGGTAATGTTATCCAAATTAAGATGTCTTAACTGGACTTTTTCAGGCTTTCAGCCTAAGTTTCAGCAGATGTAAATTATCATCCGTTATCTTCTGATTTGAATAGCTTCCTGCATGCTCACAGGGAAGCTGTGTACACTGTTACCAAATATAATGTAGTAAGGCTAACACGGCATGAAAGTCATGAAAGGTAAATCTTAACCATAGCCAAACCCAGGGAATATAACACTAGAACTTTTTATATAGCTCTGTATATACTATGTAATAAGGTCGGTGACTGTTGTCACTGGTGCTGTATATGGTTTTAGGTAGCCACTGTGCTGGTTTAAACATGATTGATATGTTCGGAGCTGAAGCCAAATGTCAAATTGCAACTCCATCATCACCAGGACAACTGCCTGGGCTTATCCCATGTGAAATGCTACCCCCCAGTTTGGGTCAGAGGGTTTACAGGTTAAACATTACTCATTCCAACTGAGACATTCAGCCTGAAATTCAAATTGCATTCTTTGCACATTAGTTAAGTGAATCTCCTACAAGTGCCTGCTGTTGGGCTAAGTGGCTCTACATCCCTTTACTGAGTAGACAGGCACTTGCTGAGCTAGGAAAGGAAGTACAAATATAAGTCTACTGCAAATCAAAGCAGCAATGGAGAAAGCTTAAACCTATCTGAAGCACTTAGAACAGCCTGTAATTAAGCATATCAAACCCATTAAATGCACTGTGAAAACAGAGAGTTGAGGCAAAGCCCCACAGTCACAACTATAGTATTTGAAAAATACAGGTCTGCTGATCTAGAATACACACTTGGGAGGTGCGAGTATAAATGTGAGAAGAGAAAGTTTGCATATTGCAAGATGGTGTCTTAAGCATCACCCCATAGAGCTGCCTAAATGCACAGGGAGAGAATCTTCTTTCCACCCTTCCAATCACATAACTGGATGCAAGATGCTCAGGGCTAGAATGAGACCACAAGCAAGTTAAGGACCTTGACTCAATAGATTAAGGACTATGGCTATGAATAAAGAAAGGGAATTTAAGTGTGACAAGAGTCCAAGAGCATAGAGGCTAGGACTTCTCTGCACATGAACCCCTTTATTGTCCATCTCACCTATTTTCCATCTTACCTGGAGCAGCCTGGAAGAGAAAGAAGAGAACAGCAACAAGGAAGAAAAGGATTCTCATGATTGTCCTCTGCTGTGGAATAGCCTTTGCAGCTGCGAAGATACCTGAAAGTGTTTGGAAGCTGATGTGTGAGGCAGAAGATGGCTTGTCCCTGCACTTATAAAGGTTGTGGGTCTGGAGAGTGCAGACACTTCAGGGGAGGAGGAGTGGTGAAAGTTCACTGTCCTATGACTGTAGAGATTGGTGATGTATGAAGATGTTGCAACCCAACACATTTGAAGATGCCTGACCTGAACAAGGACCAAATGACACCCTGTGCTCAGCTGATGGGCTGCACCCGGAGAGGACACAGGATTGGAGCAGGAGGGAGGTGGGTTCCTGTGATTCACTATACTGTAAACCATGCGGGTTTGCTGATGCCTTGTGGCTCTTGGACATGATGTTGTCACAGACTGTCCCCTTCCCAGCCATGGGGTACTGCTAACATATCAAGACTGCGTGAAACAAGGATGCAACAGATCCTCCTACTTGGATGGAGGAGTGGGTCAACTCTTTGGTCCTCTCTTGAGTTGGAACTGTGGGGTTGCATGTGTAGGAGTCAGAAGTGAAAGGGCTGTGGACATCCCCTCATCCCTGTCCATGATACCTGCGACTTGGTGCGATTTCTCCCAGATGTTCTAGCATGGTTCAAAGCTCCATTGCTATCTGCATCCTTTATTTGAGACCTTTACCACACCAGGAAGATGAAGTCATTAGACAAAAAGAACCAGAAGGAACACCTCTGTGCATTGTACCACTCTGCTGTGGGAGACTGCATCCCAGTTCCCTTTTGGCAACCAACTAAGCTATCTTGAAAATGGTGAGATTGTGCCTCAAGGCTCCTGCCTGCACTGAGTTCCTCCACCCCGCTCTGAAGGCTACAGCCTTAATACTTGTGCTTATCACTGAGAAATGCCACTCTTGAGGCATGTGAAAACTGTACTTGTTTTATTGGCGTTTCTTTTTTACAAACACTGGAAGCCAAGAATCATTAATGAAATCAAGTCACGAGGGTGCTTAATTTTTTACTGCTTCTGTGCAAAAATAAATAGCAGGAAGTCAGCTATGCTTGTGCACAGAGAGCATGGTGTTCCATGTCTGGTAAAGCAGTTGAAACAAATTGGGTGCTGGGCATGAAGCGGGTGCTACAGATTGTGAAAAAGCACACCATGTTCTTGTCATGGCTATGTCAGGCCTAGGATTTCAGAAACGTGTAAAAATGTTCTTTACAGTGGGAAGCAAATTGAGGAGGTTGAGTATGGGCAAGAAGAGGCAGGTGGCAAAGAAGACAAACTGCTTTTTGTCCATGCTCGGCAAGTTGGGGAGCTATGTAATGCTGGGGAGACAGGTAGGACCATGTGTAAGACTGTAGGATCATATACTGCCATGACCCCATGAGCTCCAAGGGTAGGGCAGTGAGCCTCATATCTTCCTGTGACATGTGATAGGCACTACATCCAGCAGATGTATGTAGGGTATGCATGTATGTTTCCTTCCCTTTTCACCTCCTGGGCTGACAGTTTTGCATTGATCACATATGTTCCTGAGTTGAAGTCCTTATAGAATACCTTGAGTTGAAAGGGATCAGTAAGGATCATTGTATTCAACTCCTGGGGAACATGAAGAGAAAACTGAATTCCAGACTAGCAAAAAGCAAGACATCAAGGGTGAAGCTGCTTGCTATCAAGTTTGCAATAATAGCAGGACTTAATGGAGAAGGAAGATGCACTTGTACCCTTCTTACATAACCTTTCCCTGCCTGTCCCAGGGATGTTTGTTTTGGGGAGTGAGGCTGGTGAGCAAACCCTGCTGATATCAGCACATGGTACTACATGCTATTCAGTGCTCTTTGGACCCAAACACTGTCACAAGAGGGAAAGAAAGGGGAAATGGCTCCATCTTCCTCATTTCCCTCTGCAGTCTGAATGATAAATACAGTCCAGGCGATAATAGCACCCACAGAGGTGGCCTGGGGTTGAGAAAAGGGAGCCTGGGCAATGTGCCTTGCTTCTCCCTTCTCATTGAGAACCAAGAGGAGATGCTGGCAAACAGTCCCCAGCACACAGAGAAACCAGTAGGGCAGTTACTGATGGGAAGCTGTCTGCTTTGAGGTATGCATTTGACCTGAGAGCAAAGGAGCAGGAGGAGGAGTTTGCATGGGCCCTGCTCTTGCGAAGAATGGCAGATCCACCAGCCAGAAAGAACAAATTCATAGAGTCACAGAATGGCCTGGGTTGAAAAGGACCACAGTGATCATCGAGTTTCAACCACCAGGGTCGCCAACCACCAGAAGGAAAACCAATGAGAGGCTCAGATACCTGAATATGCAGCGACCGTAACAGTGGGCAGGAAGTGCAGGATGTTTGTTACCCTTGACAGAGCACTTGATAGGGGCTTCTCATGCATGAAACTAGGTTTCAGAGGGAGTTCTCCAGCCCTACTTCCTGAAGTGGTTGTGAAAGGTCAGCCATAGGACAGCCTCCAATCTGGCTTCCTACCATAGCAGTGAGCTATGAGGGGGAGAACTCACTGAGCAGCCAGTTATTGGAAAGTCCATATCACAATCACTATTTTGAAAACTGGTCCATCCTTCAGGCAGTTGAGAAAGAGGTTTTCTGATGTCCTGCATTAGCCTTCAAAGGTGTGCATCGGTTGTGAGGTCTCTTTTTTCCCTATGGTTTATATTATCTGATTTGAATCATCATCGAGATGCGCTATCAAACAGAGTTGATCCAGTTGCTTTCCTGCAGATCTCCAGGAGAGGGGAAAAAAAAAAAGAAGCTCTTACCAGGGACATTCTCAATAGACATGGGATGAGGGACATCTTGAGGGGAACACTGAGTAATTAGTGAACGAGAGATTCAAGCCAGCAAAGTGATGCGGGTGGCTTCTGGTCGAAAACAAAAGCCCTTGATGGATGTGAGATGAAGCATCTAGAAACAAGGGACCACCCTGCTTGGAGAACTCTATGACTTAAACACTACAGGTGTGCTTCACTGGAAGAAGAGGGAAATCTGAATTTATCCAGACATAACAACAAAGATTTCTTGTAGGGGGAACTTGAGGGATGGAAAAGAGATGAGCTATGCCTGTAGCAGAATGGGAGTAGAAGAATGGGACCAAGTGCTGGGAGTGAGATGTATGGCTGATGGTTAGATGCTAGCAGGGTCTTCACTGAAGCTCAGAAATGGATCAATCAGGCATTTCCTGAAAAAGTCATGGCTCAGGGTTTGCACACACTACAGACAGTTCTGCTATGCACCACAAATGCAACCATCTGATTTTGGAAGAAGAGAGGTTTTGTCAGCAGTCTTCCACTTCACCAGAAAACAGCTCCTGCACTTTTTAGTCACTGGTGTAGGTGTAGTTGAGTCTTTATAAACAAAGACTGCTTCTGCAGGTCAACACATTTCAAGAAGTATAGCAAGAGGTATCCCAACAGCTTACGTCTCCTCCAGCATATCAAGAATGGAGTTAAATTAAACTATTAGCGGGTTTTAAGGCATTTAAGGGCATTGTAATTTATTTGTGACGTTTTATCTGCAAGTAGAGATCCATCTATTCTGTGACAAAAAATGGGTCATCTGAAGATTGGTCATTCTCCTTCTCTTCATCCTCTCGGTCTGCACCCTATGAACTGAATTGGTAAAAGTTGAATGTGTTGTGCTCTTCAGACTAGCAAAATAGGAGAATTTGATGAGGAAACTAAGACCACAGGAAGGAAATAAAATACCACACAGACTCTGTTAATTTGAACTTTAATGATTTCTGCATTTCCTTTCTGTTTCTGATTGAGATTCTTCTCAGATTGTTTAAATCCTTCTACCTTCCCACAAAAACTTATATAGATTGATGGATGGATAGAATTGTGGAGCCACAGAATGGCCTGGGTTGAAAAGGCCCACAGTGCTCATCCAGTTCCAAACCCCTGCTGTGTGCAGGTCACCAACCAGCAGCCCAGGCTGCCCAGAGCCACATCCAGCCTGGCCTTGAATGCCTGCAGGGATGGGGCACCCACAGCCTCCTTGGGCAACCTGTGCCAGTGCCTCACCACCCTCTGGCTGAAAAACTTCCTCCTCAGATCCAACCTAAACCTCCCCTGTCTCAGTTTCAAACCATTCCCCCTTGTCCTATCACTATCTCCTGTTTATACGCTCCCTTCAAGAACTGGAAGGCCACAATGAGGTCTCCTCAGAGCCTTCTCTTCTCTAAGCTAAACAAGCCCAGTTCCTTCAGCCTTTTTTCAAAGGAGAAATAGAACAGATAAAAGGATAGACATAAAGACAGACAGACAGGTAGATATATTGACAGATAAAAAGCTCCAGTTGTGGAGAAGGAACAGTTTCTTTGGCTGGATATAAATCCATATTCAGAGATATGGGAATCATGTAAATTACCTAAAAATAGGATCCTCTGCCATGTGGAAATTCCTGGTTTGTTTCTAATGCATCTGGTTGAAATCAGCCTCATGTTGCCCTAACATCCTTTCAAGATGATAGATGTAAGAAATTGACTCCAAAACTGGACCTCTTGCTTCCATGACCAGTTGTGACAGGAGAAAAGGAGTTAATTGTGAGGCTGTAATTATAGGAGGATGTGCTGTAAAACATCATGGTTTTGCATTTTAGTACTACAGATTTCTTGGCTATATCTGTTTCTACCTCTTCTCTAAAACACAGAGAAGCCATCCTCGCAATATCTACTAGAAATAGTTTGATTTTTTTTTTTCATATTCCTCTTCTTAGAAGACATAACATTTAATATTATTTTATGAATGTTACTGAATACAGGTCTGATGTTTAGCAACAGTAAGGGATCATAATTCTTGGTTTAAGACATTTATTTGGGTGTGCGAATAAAATAATGACATATGTATTGCTTCATATGCTCCAAGATCTGCATGAACCCAAAGTGACTGAGCATCCAAACATCCCGTGAGGTAGGCTGGAATAGGTGGCCAAGATGCCAAAGTGGCTTGTGTATTAATTAAAAGCAAAAAAGGGAGTGACTTCAGCAAGGAAAACCTGGATCTCCAGAAGCAGTGTGCTAACAGGACGTGCCCTCTGGAAGCTTCTTTGAAGGCTTATTTGCTGGGGGTTTCAACAGAGGAGGAATCCAAAATCAGCTCCTCAAGGCAGTGGAAATGTTGCTGGTACAAGGGCACTGACCCAGTGGATGCCTTCCCTTACTGTGCCGGAATCCTGTAGGGATACAAAGAACCTCATTACTTTGCCGAAGTGGGATGAAGCTCAGCCTCTGAAAGACTCAGTTGCTGCTAATTACCATTAAGAATAAGCATGTATGTTGAGTTTGAGATGCAGTTTGTAAAAACCTTCACATAGATGCCTACAAAGAAGGGTCCCTATGAGCGCTGGGTGCGTAGGCCTGCACGCAACCAGTCTACATGAACTGTGCTCACTGGCAAACCTATTGGTTACCTCTGGTACTAAGTTACTTGATTCATCTCTCTTCAAAATAAAGACCAGGGACATTGTTTATGATTTAAACACACAAGTTCAGCGCCATTTGAGGAGCCCTGGAGTAGGTGTCTGCTTGGCCTCCAGCAATGTTTTCCCATAGGTCATATCAGCCGGACTTACCAGTGTGGTTTTGATACTCCAAGGCACCTCAAATGCCACTGAATAGTTTTGTTTATCGAATCAAATCCTTCGTGTCCAGTTTCTTTCCAAATAGATTGAATTCTCAGTTGGAAAAATAAGATATCAGAATACCTTATTGGTTTCAGCTTCTACTGTAGTGAATCAAGCCAGCTGAAAACAAGCATCTCAATAAGAAGAAATTTAATCTTGAACATTAGCATCCACCAATATCATGCATGGGACATTCTACTCAGGAGTATTTCTGCAGAAAATTATTCTTGAAAAAGAACCTCAAGAAGCCTTGTTCATTCCTCAGCCCCAGTTCTCCTAGGATCAGGCCTAACAGAAGTTCTTAGAGACATTCAGTGATGAAAGTCTGCCATCTGCTCTTTTCTCGTCATCTCTATTTACCAACTACAGAACTTGAGTCCTAAAGTGAATGATATTTTAGGAAGACAGAGGGACTGAGTTATTCCTTTGCAAAATCATTTAACGGTAGATTGCTTCTGTACTGTTTATTTTCCTGAATTCCTAAGTGGGTGCTTCCTTAATATCATTGATATCATGATAGTGAACGTGTCCTAATATTGGTGTGGCTTGTGTTTCTTGAAACCACAATCTGACAGTTTAAGATGTCAGATTGAGATGCCTGAGAAGTATCTTTGATCCTAAGTTGAAGTGCACTCCTCAAATGTGTGTTTAAATCCTTAAGGAAAGAAAAAGTCTTGCTACTAGGGGAGCTGCAGGCATTATTAGAAGTTGGTCTCCAAGGTCAAAAGTACAAAACAAATTCAATTGCCTTCATCCAATCACAAAATCACATCCAGTCACAAATTCACACATAAGAGATGCACGGTTATGGGAGGAAGAAATTGAAACCTAGGTCTATTGAGAAAGGAAAAGTACAGAGGAATGGATGACAGATTTTTCCCTCTAACAGGTAAAAATACTGTCAGATATTTTTGTAATAATTTTCTTTGATTATTTTTTTTTCCCCCATCTAAATTCAAATTCAAGAAGAAAATGCTGAATTCTCGGAAATGTTGGCACTCTTGAACTTCTGAACTTCTACTCTTGTACATAGCTTCCATCAAAATTAATTACCTGTTTAAACATGACCACTTCTCCAGCATAACTACCAACAGAACAAGAGGGAATGGCCTCAAATTGCTGAGGGTCAGTTTGGATGTTAGGAAATATTTCTCCTCAGGAAGAGTGGTGATGTAGTAGCATGGGATGCCCATGGAAGTGGTGGGGTCACCATCCCTGAGGATGTTCAATAAGAGTTTAGATACTGCACAGAGACGTGGTTTAGTGGGGAAATGGTGGTGGTAGGTGGACGGTTGGACTGGATGGTCTTGGAGGTCTTTGCCAACCGTGGTGTATTTGTGATTCTACACAACATATTTATATTCACCCTCCACACATATTCCTCACAAACAGCTGCTCTGCAAGACCCCCCATCAAGATGTGTGCATCCTGAACAAAGGAGCAGCAGGCAAATGGCAGGAAGAAAATGCTCTCCCTTCCACCTTGCAGCACTTACTTGGCACAGCAGTTTAACAGCCCCCCATGGCACTGCCCAGAGATGGTGAAGGTGGGGGGGCATGCCCCAGCACGGCAGAAATTCCCCTGATTCCTGCATGCTACGGTGTCAGGGAAAAGTGGATCTGCTGAGCCTGTGGGGAGAGGAAGGTGTTAAAATCTCAGTTTTTAGTTTTAAACAGTAAAGGATAAATACACAGTAAAGGATAAATATGCAATGAAGGATAAATATGCAATAAATCATATGCTGTCAATTTTTTTCAAGAATAGATTCTGCCTGAGAACAGATGATGCATAGCACCAGCATCATAGATTGCTTATCAGTTGGACACAGCCTTTTTTTCCTCCTAGACACACACTTGCGCTTGCATCTCCTTTCAGTGGTTGGATTTATGAGGTATCTCACCTGGAGCAGCCTGGAAGAGGAAAAGGAGAACAGCGAAGAGCAAGTAGAGGATCTTCATGGCTCAGTTGTGGACCGTGTGCCCCAAATCCTCAAAGACCAAAGGAGGATGATGTTTGTTTGAGGAAGAGGCAAGGGAAGGCGCCTGGCATTTATAGAGGTTGTGGGATTGAGAAAGTTTGACGGCTGAGTGCTCTGTCAATAAGTAACTGCACCCAACCTTTTGTCAAGCAATTGGTTATCCCCCATATCGCAAGCTGCAGTGAAAGATCTGGTGAAAATATTGCAATCTGCAACAGTGAATTTCCACTGACCGTGACGGCCAGTTGTATAATGGGGCTATTAGCCAAGCCCCAAACCTCTGGCTTTTGCAGATCTGTTTCCAGCATGGGCACAGGCATGAAACATGCAGAGGGCTTGGTGGTCAGCTGTTGGAGCCCACGGAGCAATGGGAAACATTTCAATCTTGATGGATTTTTGCTTTGCCACTTTTTACGCAAGTTCCAGGCTAACTTCACCCAGTGCAGAGGGCTGACACAAAGGTCTCTCTCTCCTGTAATTCTCACTCATATCCCACCTTGAGTGCTTTGCATTTTTATGATTATAAGACAGCTTTTGATGTCTATTTTTATTTCGCCTCCTATTGCCCCAAAATGTTTGGAGAACGGTATGAACCTATTACAGATTTATGGATAATAAGGGAGGGATCATAGAATCATAGAATCATTAAGATTGGAGGTCTTTTCAGTGGCTAACATTAGCCCTGGCAAAGATGTCTTTACTGTGTGTGACATGCAGGCTTACCACCCACTTCTGAAATGTTGAGTGTCATAGAATCATAGAATGCTCCAAGTTGGAAGGAACCCACGGGGATCACTGAACCCAACCCCTGTCCCCACACAGCACCCCCCAACCCAAACCCTACATCTGAGAGTGGTATCCCAGAGCTCCCTGAGCTCCAGCAGCTCAGGGCTGTGCTCACTGCCCTGCGAGCTGCTCCATGCCCACCCCCCTCTAGGGCAGAACCTTTCCCTCACCCCTACCTGACCTTCCCTTGACGCAGCTCAAAGCACAGATGTTTGTCCAGTTCCTGCTTCTGGCATTCCGGTTCAGTGGTTTGCTTCCTTGTTACTTCATTTATTAGATTTCAGTGGGAGTTGATGCTATTTTTGTTCTAAGAATTCTTAGCAAGATGAAAACATGACTGGTGCTTATGTTTAATCTACATGCTAACTAGCAAGTTTAGGCAGTAAGAAAGTAGCAGCCAGGTGAGTTACCTGCTAATGTAGTGAATAACAATAAGGTAAACACTGTTTTTACTCTTTCATCCATAAAATCTAATCACCAGGGAGTGCTCAGCACTCCAGAATGTTCTTTTTTCATCCCACTGCCTTGGAAATTATCCACTGGTGAGGACTCTCTGCTACCACATGCAGCATTTATAGAATCATAGAACAGTGGAATCACCAAGATTGGAAAAGATCTACAAGATCATCCATCCAACCATCCACCTGTCACCAATAGTTCCCACTAAACCATGTCCCTCAACACAACATCTAAATGTTCCTTGAACACCTCCAGGGTCGGTGACTCCATCACCTCCCTGGGCAGCCCATTCCAGTGCCTGATCACTCTTTTGGAAAAGCAGTATTTCCTAACATCCAACCTGAATCTCCCCTGGCGCAACTTGAGGCCATTCCCTCTCACTATCTATCCTATCACTATTTAAACAAGCTCTGCTCACTTTTAGGGCTGTGCTGGTCCCCACATGCAAAATTAACCTGTATCGACTATCAAACAGATAATATGTCAGTGGTGCAAATTTCCATAGTGTTCACAGATTTTGACACAAACACTTAATTCTCAGAGGGGGAGAGCAGCGCTCCAGGAAAGCAAGCAATGTTTTAAGCCCTGCTAGCATGCGTACAGCCTTAAAATGTCATTCAGAGCAATAGGAAAATTCCATGACTTCGACTGCTAACAAAAACAAAGACAAGTGCAAGCTGGTTGCTTCAAACCAGGCCAAATTTGTACAGAATGCCCCGAGAGCAGAACCACTGGCATTGCATTGACCATTGGCTGGAACACACCAGTGTGTGCATGGAGCTGCTCCTATGGCTGCCAGGGCCAGGAAGGAGTTCTGCTGGAACCTCTGCTGAATGTTCTCTTCCAGACGTGATCCGGGAGCAACAGGAGCTGTATGTGCCTACCCCAAGAGAATGGAGCTAAGCAAATAGGTTTTAAGGGGTTTCACTGAAAATCTTATTTAGGAATACTGCAATGTGGATACGACAGAAAGAATTCCTTGAAAATATTCATAGAATCACCAAGGTTGGAAAAGACCTACAAGATGATCCAGTCCAACCACCCACCTATCACCGATAGTTCTCACTACACCGTGTCCCTCAACACACCTAAATGTTCCTTGGAAGTTCCTTGAATGTAATGGTAGTGAATGAAAGGGATTGTGTGGGTATCTCCCTCTTTTCTTCCTTTCTTGATTGGCCAACTGTCTCCAGCTAAATGGACTTCATAACAAGCACCACATGCGCTGTTGTTTGCTTTTGTGTCAATGTTTTCTCAGAGTTCTCTCAAGCACAGCTTGAAAGCTAACGACTAATAAAATTTGGGGATGAGCTGTTCGTAGGGTCTGAGAACTGTTATGCTTTGAGGAGTGTTTATTGATATAGGTGTACGTATATTTGGGCACAGTGAATCTTGGTTTTGCCATTTTAACTAGGAATATCTATTTAGAGCTACATAGGCACAAGATAATTTAGAAGAGCATATACTTACATATCAGTAACACCATGTTTATGCCTACAAATACTTCAGTAGTCTCCTTACATTCTTAATTATGGCACAAATCCTTGCAATGCATGCAGAGTAATTTATATTTGTGGTGCTTCGTCTTTCATTGGTGAAAAGCAGAGTAAGAAAATAAAATCTGACACTACTTTGTTCTTCAGTTGCCTTAAGCTTTTGACATTTAGCTAATCAATGAAAGAGCATGGGCTGAAATCTTACATTCTTCTTATAACCAAGTACACGTAGGGTAATTTTAACAAAAACACACAGGTTTTTCTAAATGAGAGAATGCCAATGGATGAGCAAAATCTTAGCATCCTCAAAAAGGCACACAAGTCTGATGCAGGCAGAAGAGGAGACTGAAAAGCCACTGTACGCACCGAGTTCAAGGACACCATATTGCTGGAATCTGGCAACCTGGTCAATTATTACCTATTGGCAGCTTGGCTACCCTTGGTTGCTTTTATCTCCATTGCATTTGTCATCGTGTTGCAATCCATACGGTGAGTCAGTTAAACAAACCTGTGCACACGGGTGCTAAAAAACTACACAGCCAATGTAATGTCCCCCTAAGCCCCGTGCAAGATGAAGATTCCCCTGTAGAGATGGAGTTAGAAGGAATGAGAATCAATGTTCGTGAGGAAGAGTGTGAGGCAGGAGCTGCTGATTGTTATGGAGAGAATGCAAATTCCTCTCCAGTCTTATCCTAGAATCATAGAAACACAGGATGACTTGGGTTAGAAGGGACCTTAAAGCTCACCCAGTCCCAACCCCTGCCACAGGTTGGTTCCCATCCACCAGCTCAGGATGCCCAGGGCCCATCCATGGCCTTGGGCACCTCCAGGGATGGGGCACCCACAGCTCTGGTCAGCAGTGCCAGGGCATCACCGAAAATCTCAGTGAAAACTTTCCCTCTGACACCTAATCTAAATCCTCCCTCTTATAGTTTGAAGCCATTTCAACTTGCCCTACCAATCCATGTAAAAAGTTGATTTCTCTCCTGTTAATAACATCCCTTTAAGCATTGGAAGGCCACAATGAGGCCTCCCCACAGCCCTCACTATCTGATGAGTTTCCCGATCTCTCACATATCACCATTTCTGGAGTGCTGCATCTCCTGGAGATGCTGAGTCTTCCGTGCAGATGCTATTGTAGGAAATAGCACAAATAGCACATAGTAGGTGTCCCTACTCATTGCAGGGAGTTGTACTAGCTTATCTTTAAAGGCCCCTTCCTACACAAATGATTCTGTGATTCTATGGGGTCACATATATCAGACAGGTCAGCATGGCACTGACCTTCACCTACATACACGTGATGGTAGGCATGGATAACAGGCAAGTCTGCTGTGTCTGCCATGTCCAAAATCTCATTACTACTTGCTGAGGTGTAACTGATACAGCCAGTGAAGTCTGGACAGTGATTCAGCCAACCTCTCTGTGTCTGCTCTAACAGATTAAATAGCGTCAGGACAGGAGCACTAAAGTTTGATCATCCATAATACATTTTTGGAATGGCCCTGGCAATTTTGACCTCTGCTAGCACTCTGCCAAAAATTCCTGAGCAGTTTCAATGCTAAGTCCAGGCTAGAAAGTATTACAGCAGGCAGTCTGGTGTGGTAACTTTGTTCAGGAAGCAGAGATGGTTGCATAATATGGCTATGGTTGCACCACACTATTGGATCTCAGGACCTAGAGAAAGGCACTGCTTACTAATACAGAAATGCAATTTTCCAGCCTGTATGTGCAACTAATCATATTGCAGGCATTTGTGGCTTCTAAAACCCACGCTGGAAATCAACTGTCTCTGCTTCCCAGTTGGGCAGATGGCAAACTGTGAGGGATAATACTAACAGCAAGATTATTGCTGACCTGAAAAATACAGGATGCCCATGGAATTAGTAAAGATGCTTTGAAGTGCAGTACTTCAAGGAGCAAAGAAAACAGACCACACAAAGGACTCCCTTTGAGTAAGGAGATGGTTACTTCATATCTAGTCCTCTGGAGAGCAGATTACGTCTCCTGAGGTCAATGTCACAGGCAAAACCTGGTTGTGTAACCCATGATGTAATCAAGAAGATAATCAATTTCCAATGAACAAACCAGTGCCTTACGAAATGCGTGCAGGGGCTGGGTGCATTCTAACACCCTATGGGCTACATCTGCTGGGGAGAGGAAGGGAAGGAGCAGCACCTGGATCAGGACCTCTGCCCCTGTGTCTTCATCACCACAATGTTTGCTCCTTAGTTACTATCTTGAGACAAGGTATTTTCGTACAAAACTGGAGGCCAGGCAAAGCTGAGAGGGCTTTTACCACTGCTGCTGCTCATGTTACGCCTCTAAGTGTCTTTAAAATGTAGAGGTAAACACGTGGTGATGGCTGCGGTCCAGAGACCAACAGTGAGCGCTGACTCTGAGATAGAGTAGAATAGAATAGAATAGAATAGAATAGAATAGAATAGAATAGAATA
>JAPSGF010000024.1:6525036-6558424 GCA_035772895.1 Perdix hodgsoniae | reverse complement strand
TGGAATGGAATGGAATGGAATGGAATGGAATGGAATGGAATGGAATGGAATGGAATGGAATGGAATGGAATAATTTGAGTTGGAAAAGATCTTTAAAGGCCATCTAGCCTAACTCCCAGTGAGTAGGGATATCTACAGCTCAATCAGGTGCTCAGGGCTCTCTGTCTTTGCAGCTAGTTTCAGGTCACTTTCTTGCTGTAACTTTTCATTTGTGGGTTCAAAGGGCCTCAATATAGGACTGTGATGTTTCTAAGGGGTCAGAGACAGGACCCTAAAAATCTCCTTGATATCTACTCTCTCTATCCACTTTAATACCTCCATGATTTTTGTCTGCTGAAGCTGACTGAACACTCAAGGCCATTTGAAGGCACTCATCCCAGTCATCACAGCACCTAATAGAGTCACTTCTAGCCCTCAGCATAAAGGTCCCTGCAGAGTCACCCACTGCTAATAGCTCCTGCTCCCCTGTGCATGACTTTGCTGAGAAACCAAGCCTATAACAGCAGCACCTCTCAACCCCCACCTCAGCCAGCATTCCTGCTGGGTAATGAGCCTAGACTCCAGCAGGCAGTGACCTTTGGAAAGGCCAGGATTTGCTTGCAGCAGGCAGGGCTGCATTTCTCAGGAGCCCCCCGTGCAGTTTGCACGCCCACGTCTCTGCTGGGGGTGTAAAGCATGGTTTCAGCTGCCCTTCACCCTCACCTCTGGTCCTTCAGAGGTGCATTGTGTATAGCTTTGTGGGCGTTGGTACAAAGAGCGTGTGTAAATGTTTGGCCTTGGTAAAGAACTATGGAAATACAGATTAAATAATAAAAAAAATACCTTCAAAAGAACTATTACCTCTCTGCAGGCAAGTCCCGTGGATCACCTCTCTTCAGGCATCACCTACAAGGCAGAATTCTCAGCTGCCTATCCAGATCGCCTGGAGTTGATTGTCAACAAGTCCCCTTTGCCTTATGATCTAGGTTTTGTTTTACGCCTAACTTCTTCACTGGGCTGGGGCAGAAGGACGCACAGAATGAGGGAATCCTACAACAGTTTGGGTTGGATCAACCTTAAAGAGCCCCAGCCCCAACCCCTGCCGTGGGCAGGGACACCTCCCACAGCCCAGGCTGCCCACAGCTCCCTCCATGGCCTTGGACAACGTCAGCAATGGGGCACCCACAGCTCTCTGGGAGGCAGTGCCAGTGTCACATCTCCCTCAGTGTGAAGGATTTCCTCCTTATGTCTAACGTAAATCTACCCTCTCTTAGTTTACAACTATTACCCCTTTCCTATCACTGCGTAGATATATTGACATCCTCATACATGACGAACAGAGACATTCTGGTAAGCCTGATGTTATTTTGGCAGGCCTTACCGATGGAGTCAGTCATCGGGTGACAGCAGAGACAGTCCAAATGTGGGTTGGATAGAGGCTTATAAAGTTGTGTTGACCACGCAGTTAAGCCTGACAAGGACCATTCCTAGGGCAGCTGGCGTCACTGGCCATGTCCATTCTGTTTTCAGTTTCCAGAACAGCGTGACTGTATAAAAAATGTGTATTGGGAATTGGTCTGTGCCAATCCCCAGCTGTGTCTAAGGGTAGTCTGGGGGCATTGTTAATTGATTTGGACCAAAATTTTGCCCTTGTTAAAGATACAAGCTGAGAACACAACATCGTGATCCTGTAACTCTGCCCCCCACACTGTGACTTGCCATCATGGATGTGATTCAGTGCTAGAGAGATTCTCCATGCGTCTTCTCACAGGGGAAGGCCCTCCCTCTTTGCCCTCCCCTCATCTGTCCTGCTCACAAACACTGGTCAGCCATCCTGAGACCCTTCTGGATCCTTCACCTTCATTTATTAAGATTTCAACACCATCTTTCCAGCAGCATTTTACAGCATGGTGGAACAAAGCTGCAGCAGCCAAATTTTCTTTCTGAGGAGCGAAGAAAGGAAAGAGGGGAGGAAACTGGCATTTGTCAGGCAGCTCTCCTTCTTCCACAGGTGACAAAGTACAAGGTAAATATATCAAAAAAAAGAAAAAAGAGAAAATTTGCATGAATCTTTGTACACAGAAAACTGAGAAACAGTTGCTCATCTTCCTTCTACTTCTAGGATAAGGGTGGTGAGGCACTGGCACAGGTTGCACAGGGATGAGGTGGGTGCCCCATCCCTGCAGACAGCCAAGGTCAGGCCGGATGGGCTGTGAGCACTGATGGAGCTGTGGGTGTCCCTGTTCAGTGCAGGCAGTGGGACGGATGGCCTTGAAGGTTCCCTTCCTACTCAAATAATTCTGTGATCATTCTGTGGCATAAAGCTTTTGAAAAGGGTGTGCTGAGAACAGTGTGGCCATGAGATTGGGCATCCATAAGGAGTGTACTGGTAACATCAAGGTGCAAAGCCTTGGTAATAAATAGAGACACAGAGAGAAGCAGACAGAGGGGGGGAGAGCAGTCAGGAATCTGCTGAATCTTCTTAGGGCATTACACACGATGCAGTGGTTGCTGAACTTGCCTTGTTGGGTCATTGTGTAACTAACTGCTGCTTCCCACACACTTACTTGGTCCGAGACAGTCATAAACATGTTATCTGACCTTCTAGTACGCTGTAAGGACTGCTTGGTGTGATCACACTCAGCCTTGTGAGAAGGGGCGCGATGTCCTGATCAGGGTCACGCTCTCCTGTTCAGTCCAGCCATCTGCATTCTAGGCAGAAATTCACATCATGTCTCCTTCACGGCAAGCATAAGGGGTAAGAAGCTTCTGACACACTTCTGAGGCTTTGAAGACTCAACCAACTGTGATAGATCATGGAATGCTGTTAGAAGAACAGTTACCTGCAAACGAATGGCCTGTGACTCGTGCCCTTCCCATCTGGGTATTCGTTCATTTCAAAAAGTTACTCTTGGTCACATCTTACTACCAACACTGGGGTCTGCCCACTGAGGGGCTTTTTGGACTTCATCTGGATCTTCTTGGAATTTATGCTGACATTCCTGCAGTTTCCAAGAAGACTTTCACACACAAGCATATTCCGGGCGTGCGCGCCTCGATAAAGACATGTATAATTGCTAAGAGGAATTAAAAATCATTCTGAATGCAGGTTGTAAGTCTGGTGTCACAAAAGATGTGAACAATTGGTGGGATCGGTGGAATAAAGAAGTGAGACTGTCTCGACTCTTAAAAAAATGCTAGGAGAAAGATGCAAGTGTGTGTGTATGTGTGCATGTGTGTATTTTCTGGTTTGAGAACGGCAATGGAGACGTAGAAGAAATTGCTTTGACTCCTATTTGTTGTTATTGTGTCCTGAAATCATTCCAAAGTACTTCTCTATTCTGGATTCCTTGATAATCCATCTCATATCACATCTGGTTTATGATCAGATTTTAAAGATATCGGTGAAGATGGATATCTTCTAGAAAGATATCTGGAAGTCCTTTTGCCTCCAGACTGCAGAGAAGGATAAATACCACCCACTTTCTGTCAGCAAAATGTACGCTGGAATCTCAATAGGCTCCTCCATCCCTCTTCACCAATAACACTCTTCAGACCCTGAGGAAAGAAAAGGCTTTAGATCTTATTACTGACACTGTTCCTTCTGAGTTACCCTCCCTTCACAAATAGGAGGATCTTTATCCATAAAAACATCGTGGAGTACAAAAATGATCACACCTTGACCACTGACAGGGAGGTCTGACCCTGCCCTCTACTTGAGCACTGTGCAACGGAACGGAGGGAAACGTTTCCAGGGCAGTCATGGGATCATGCTTGAAGTGAGCTTGAAGAGTAACCCAGATGCTTGTACAGGCAGAAAAAGCCTTGTTACCTGATGTATTTCAAAATTCTGTGATATCATTTTCACCAGGGACAGGACACCCACAGCTGAGCCCAGCCTAATACTGGCAGAAGGGCTCCCAAATCTGAAAAGTTGGACTTTTATTCACAGGCTGCAAGTACACCTCTGGTCAAGCCAGTTGCATGTCAGTGATCTGATAAATGCCTTTTTATAGTAGGACAGCAGGACTGATCGTGATTTTCTGAGACTTGAATGGGAAATACTTATCTGCAATGGCATTTGTTACAAGATTTTACGATCTCATAGAACAGTGGTATGCTTCCCTATATGATATTGCCTCAAAGATTTCCTTGTTTATGCAAAGTGGAGAGCTGTAGTTGGAAAAAAAATCAAAGAGCCTTCATACTATGAAGTAATTTTGTCACCAAGCAACCTATAACTCCTCTTGCATGGGAGATACAAAGTTCTACAGCCTGGTTAACTGTTCCCTTGATTAACACACAACACCAAATAGCTCTTGCCTAAATTGTGGCTCGGATTACTTTTATGTTTGCTTTTGTTTAAATAAAATAAAATAAAAAAGGCATTAAAAAGTCTTAAAAATTCATCCCAGTGAATGCAGCCGGCTGGTGCGATGTTTGGCTTTCCTATGGCATGTCTGCGTTCCGACCATCCACAGCTCAGTGCCACCTCACCTGCCTTCCCATTGTTTCCCTTGCTGATTTCCTCTTGGAAGAGCCGAGGACGTAACACAATGAGGCAGCGACATCTGGAGGATGGCCACCAAAGAAATCCGCTCATGCAACTCACTGGTGAGTCAACGACGGCTTTTGGGACAGCGAGGAGGGGCCGTCAGGCCCAGGCTCCATCAGAAATGTGAGAATGTGAGCCATAGGAAGGTGCACACTCTAGGTTTTGGGCACAGCGTTAATAACTGTGGAAACACCTTGTCGTCCTAAGCTCATCGGATTCTCCTCACCTCTGTGGATGTGATTCCCAGGCAACGTGAGGCTTAGTGCAGCACCCAGGGCTCCCGAGAGCTGTGATGCCCAGCTGTGGCATCACTGGTCTCAGGTTTGTCTGTTTTCCCTTCTTTCTCCACCCTCAGGACGCAGAACAGCGTTTGAACGGCATCAAAACCTTCTCTGTTTCTCAGTCTGCCCTCTCCAATAATGGGCTGGGGGGGCTCACAAGAGGTTGGGAAGGGACACAACCAGGCAGACAACCTGAAATAACCAAAGGGTTATTCCTTAATATATAACGTCATGCTCAGTCAAAACAAAAGGAAAAAGATGGGGCTTAGGGCTTCAGCATCTTTTGCCTGGGAGTTAGCTGGGCATCAGCCTATTTGTGGGTGGTGCTGAGTGATTGCCTTTAAAACCCTTGTTTCATTCCGTGGTGTTTCTCTTCTTCTATTTCTCTTTCACTTCCTAATTTTTTTCCTTGATTCACAAATTTCCTTCCTGTTGCTCCCTTCCTATTCCTCCGTCCCTTGAGGGGTGGTAGAGAAGTGAGTGAGTGGCTGTGTGGTGCTTTGCTGCCTGCCAGGGTTAACCCATAATGCCTTTTGGAGACACTCCATCTACCAGATTCCCTTCTCTGGTCTTCCTTACTGACTGAAGGGCGTTTCGGTGGCTACACAATCTTTTGAAGGCATTAATCCAGTATCACGTTCTGTTCAACTAACATCCAAAACTCAAGACTGCCACTTTAGGTGAGCCCTTCACCTGTGTGATTATAATGGAGCGTTGGGTGGATGTTCTCTTGCCTGTGTTGGATGCAGAACTGTGAGGCTTTGCCTTCTGTTCAGTGTCTGACCCTAGCACAGGCATAGCACCCTGTGCCTGCAATGAGAGATTACAACCCTGGCGTGAGAACAGCTGGAGAAATGACTATTTTCAGTTCCTCTCTACCCTTTTGCTGCGAATCTCAGTGCTTCTTTGTCTCTTTTTATTATGTCTCCTCTATTTGTCTTTAAAAGTTCACCTTTAAAGAACCCTTAAAAGAGTTCCACTGCTTTAAATGAATTCTAACTATGACTATGTCTTAACACAGCTTCAGGCCTCTTTTTTTTTCCAGCACTCCATTAGCTCTTCCCATCTCATCAAGAAATGCATGGGGCACCAGAAAGAGAGCAAGTAGAGCCTTAAACATCTTGATGACTAGTCCTTATAGCTGGCTTCCAGTTCCTCATAGCTGAACATTTCCACAGAATCAACAGAAAGACACTGATATAATGGAGCAAGTCCAGTGAGAGCCACCAAAGTGGCAGTGAACTCGGGCACTTGACAGACAAGGAGAAGCAGAGACAGTTGGGTTTGTTTGGCAGAAAGAAGATAAATTGACCTTAATGCAAACATTTCTGCCTAACAGGAAAGTATGCAAATGGACGGAGACTTTTCTTAACGTGCACAGTGAAAGGATGAGGAGAAAGCACAAATGACAACAACAGGACAGATTCCCATCGGGTGCCAAGCCAGAAAGTGCAAGTGCTGTGGTGGATAACATGCCTTGCTAAGGATCAGAAGACTGCAAGGTGGACTTTTTGTAAATGTTCTTGTCTGGAATCAGCTACACTTGCTCTTGTGGGTATCAGGGACGGGAGGAAAAGCAGCCAGACTGAGATGACCACTGCTTTCCTTCCAAATATGGAATGAGGGAAGATGAAAGGCATCCTAACACTTTCCAAAACTGGTCCAGAAGACATGACCTCTCTGCTAGGGCACATTTGCTGCCCTTGGGTGAAGCTGTGGGGTCTGCAGCAGGAGAGCAAAAGAGCCGCCCTTGGGCCAACCATCCCATCACACCACCGCAGAGATGGGGACACGCTGACCCCGGTGTGATTTGAACACACAGCCTTCTGATCTGGAGTCAGACGCGCTACCATTGCGCCACGAGGTCAGGGATGAAGGATGCTCTTTTCATCCCAGGGCCCATGCCGATCCATTTGCATCCCAGCTCCATCCTGCCCTGTGCTTCCACCATCCTGTCTGAGCACCACGCTACATTGACTTGGCCCCTCCTCTCCAAGTGGTGCCGCTGTGCCCCCCACCTCCCGTGGCCCTAATTCAGGCAGGATTGCACACCACGGGGGTGAGCGCCTTGGATTGGACGTGTGCACCACCATGACCACAGGCCACACCAGGTGTGTGCAGCCCACCACCCCGACCTCGTGGCGCAAGGGCAGCGTGTCTGACTCCAGATCAGAAGGTTATGTGTTCAAATCACATCGGGGTCAAACGTGGGGCAATACTACACGTTCTCTCTCCTGCCTCTGCTTTTCTGATGGTCCGCCTGCATTTGGGGGGTGTTTTGATAAACCTTTACACACCTACAGCTGGAAAACCTGGACCTACCTGGGGCGATTCTTGCAAAATGCTCCCCAAAGCCACGTCCACCTGCAGCAAGGGCATGAAGATGGCTGCAAAGGGTCATCAAGGGCACATCGCTCCCTGGTGAGATTACTTCCTTAGCAGTTCAGAGGAGACAAAGGACCATCGTTCACCATGGCTTTCAGCTGACCTCCACAGGATCTCCCAGAACACTCGATGCAGCTCAATCAACCACAAGGCAGCTGGCAAAGTGGCTGGATGACTGCTGGTGGGCTGTGGTCAGTGGTCATAAGTCCGGTTGATGTTCCTCACCCCTTGGTATTGCTTTGGATGTCGCTGAAGGTCTGTGTGATGGGCACAGAGGATGTTCTATAGAATGAAGCATACAAGAAGCCCACTGGCTTCTTGTACTGGTTGGTGAGAAGCAGGACCCAATGGCACAAAGGACAATGGCCTGCGCACAGCTGGGAATTCCAATGGGAGCAGAGCTGGAGCCCAGATCACCACGACAAATGACCACATCTTTACCGCTAATAGAGAGGTTTGACCTTGCCCTCAACTTGAAGGCAACAGTATGGAGGGAGATGAAAACAAAACTTCAGCTTCCAGTGCAGTCATGGGATCACGCTAGATGTGAACATATCCCCGTGATCCAGCAGCAGCCCAGATGCTTGTATAGACAGGAAAAAATATATATATCCTTGTTTCCTGACAATGTGGTCTGGCCAAGCACAACTGGGATCATCAGTCTTCCTTATCTACATCCCACCCAATGCCGTGCAGTAATGGAAGCCCCCAGTGATAGCAGGGGGCCAGGGCCAGTGGCGCAATGGATAACGCGCCTGACTACGGATCAGGAGATTGCAGGTTCGACTCCTGCCTGGCTCGACTCTTTTAATCTTCTCAGAGCTCCTTACTTGCTCCCTCCATACAGGCCTTAGAGCATGGGATTATCCCATCCCAGATGAAGGATGTTACGTTTTCTTTTGCTGAACTCCAGGTCACTCCGAAAGGTGTTTGACACCACTGGTGTCATTTGTGGACTCAGGTTTCACCCCATCCTATTACTGAGTAATTTAGAGAAGATGTCTAATAGTGATATTATTAACACTGACCTCTGAATGTGCACCTGCCCCCTGTTACACTTTCATGCAAGAATTGCCCGAAGTAGGTCCAGGTTCCCCAGCTGTAGGTTTGTCAAAACACCCCCCAGATGCAGGTGGACCATCAGAAAAGCAGAGGCAAAAGAGCTGAGTAGAATTTTGCCCCACGTTTGACCTCGATGTGATTTGAACACATAACCTTCTGATCTGGAGTCAGACGCGCTGCCCTTGCGCCACGAGGTCGGGGTGGTGGGCTGCAAGTGTCTGTTGTGGCTCATGGTCATGGTGGTGCGCGTGTCTTCTCCAAGGTAGAGTCCTGCCTACCACAGATGCATGTCACTAGCAGAGTGCCCATGCATCCCTGCAGAAAGGTGCTTCTGCCCTTGTGTCTCTGATTGATCTTGTGCTCTCCTGCAAAGTCCAAATTGCTAGGAGAAGTTTGCATGGTAATCAAAGGGAGGACTCTGATACACCTGTGAGATGCATCCCTCTATGCAAGTCTTCTGGGAGCTGTGGTGTGGGTTGAGTTGATGGTTTTCTGTTCTTCGCGCTACCATCTCCCTTGCCTGCTGAATGCCAGCAGGTGAGCTGTTGTTACAGCATCTTACCTTGCTCATCTGTTCCATAACAGGCTACGCTGGGGCTGGTACACTTACCAGGTGTCAGAAAGGAGGTGAAACCTTCCTTCTTCCTCCCCAACGCCATGCCCATGATGGAAGAAGCACATGCTGGGGGCCATGTAGGCTCCAGGCTGGAAGGAGGCTGTGGCCAATGGTGCAATGGGCAACACAGATACTGTGGGTCAGGAGTCCTCAAGGCTGGCTCTTTCTTGATTTGGTGTAATTCTGCCCAAACCTGACTGTCGTGAGAGAGATGGGGTTCAGGCTGCACTGGAGCTTCTCTTGAAGTGGTGGGCTTCTAGAATTAGGCTTTGCCCTGGCTCTGGCTTATTTCCTTTCTTTGTCATGTATTCCGCCAAGGAAAACATCTGGATCAGATATTCGTTGAGCAATTGTCTCAAATATAGCTGGTGCTACATCTCTCTCATGAATGCTATCTGGATAGCATCACCTCCATCCTTCCCATTCCCATTCCCTCCTTTCAAAGAGTGATGTTTCCACTGATCCCACCTTTGCTTCGTTGCCCTTCCATCTCACCCCACATCATTTCTCATTGCCCTCGTTTGGCTTAGGGTCAAATAATAATGCCATCATCCTGTAACTGTTCTCTGACTATAGAAGATACCACTGATGAGCGCGAAGAACTGCTGGGCTGGGATCTGCTTTAGGAATGTGCCCAGGAGGAAGGTGCCTACCTGTGCACTTGGCGGCAGAGCTCCCGCTGTCACCATAGTTACCAGATTTCCTATAATCACGTTAGATCAAGTGATATAAAGTTACCAAAAGTTCACATTACATTTATATACTTATCCTGAATGCAGGAAGCTCCCTCCCTAGGGCTTAGAGTCAGAAACCAAACATCTTCCCTGCTCTCCAGACCTGTTAAAAGTCATCACCCGCCTTCTCTTCAATTAGCAGTGCTGAAGATGGAGACGAGAGGCTTCGCCAGCCTTTCCCACCGAGCCATTCCCAGCAGAGGGAGCCAGGAGCCAGCTCGTGGGCTCACAAGCTGCAGAAGAAACGATGTGCTGAGTGAAGGATCAGCCAACCCTAGGCCATGCTGCAAATTCCTCCACACAGGGCTGTATTCGTGTGTTGGACTCCTGACACAACACGTCTTGAAGAGATGCAGGTGGTATTTCTGGATACTTGACCTGACTGTCTTCATTTTTAAACAGAGTACATTGATGTAGGTGTGATCCTGATATGGCAGAGAACCGACTTCTTCAGATTTATCACAAGAATATCCAGTTTCCCACTCAACACCCCTTAAAAATCCCTTAAAACATTATAAATAAGGTCACCTTATGGGATACTTGCCAAATTCTGCTGATTTACACTGCTAGACTGCAAACCTTTATTAGCAGCTGGGGAAAGCAGAGTGTGGGCGTTCCCCGCCTACGGAGGGAGATTTAAATGGGCACAAGAAGGGCAGCGACTAGTCGCTGCCCACCAGAGACGGTCAGGAGCAGGCAGGGCTCGTGCACCTCTTGGCTTCCTGTTTCAGCTCTGGTAAGTCTTCTGCTTCGACATGGGTGTTCCCCGGCGAAAGGCTGCTGCCAGAAATACTGAGGAGGCCCAGACAAGGGTCCCAGTCTCTCAGAAACGGGAGGCAGAAACCAAGAAGACTGCAGTGACCCAGACTGAGGTCCTGCATATGCCATATAGGAAGGCTGCTGCCAAAATGTCTGAGGAAGCTCAGACTGAGCCCCCAACCCGAGATGCTGGTGTGCAGGTCTCTGGCTGTACTGAGTGCCACAGCCTGGCCCTTACAGTGCTGGGTGAGGGAGGCAATGATTGTGTTCACTGCGACCAGGCGAACTACTTGCTCAGCCTCGTAGTTGACCTGAAGGAGGAAGTGGAGAGGCTGAGGACTATAAAAGAGTGTGAGAGGGAGATTGACTGGTGGTGTCAGTCCCTCTCAGCCTCAAGTTCCCAGCATATAGCCGCGGCTCCTAATGGAGCATGTCAGCCCCTGCCACCTCACAAACAGGTGGTAAAGAGGAACCAGCCAGCTGGCAGCACTGCAGAGAGCCCCCTGTCCTCTCTCCCCCCCAGCAGTAATTTGAGAAGGGAGGAGGAGTGGAAACGGGTACCTGCTCGGCGGAAGGGGCATCCCCCATCCCGACCAGCCCCAGCTCCCCAGGTGCCTCTGCGAAACCGGTTTGAGGCCCTGGAACTTGAGGGGGGGACTAGTGAGAGTGTGGAGACAGGTGCACCCATGAGGTTGCCTCAGGTGAAGCGGTCACCCCGAAGCCTAAAGACTGCTTCTACACATAAGGACAGAAGGGTGATTGTTGTAGGTGACTCCCTTCTGCAAGGAACAGAAGGCCCTATATGCCGGCCCGACCCTACCCGCAGAGAAGTGTGCTGCCTTCCTGGGGCACGGGTCAGGGACATTTCAAAGAAAATTTCTAGGTTGATTCAGCCTTCAGATTACTATCCACTTTTAATAATTCAGGCTGGCAGCGAGGAAGTTGGCAAGGAAAGCCTGAGGTCCATCAAGAAAGACTTCAGGGGAATGGGGCGAATACTTGAAGGAGCCGGGGTGCAGGTGATCTTTTCTTCTACGCCCGTGGTGTCAGGAAAAGGTACAGGGAGGATCCGCAAAACCCAACTCTTAAATAGATGGCTTAAGAGCTGGTGCAGACACAAGAATTTTGGCTTTTTTGACCATGGGGCAATCTACACTGCACCTGGCATGATGGCTGCTGATGCAAGCAGCCTGTCCCTGAGGGGTAAGAGGGTATTAGCTGAAGAATTAGCGGGACTCATTGACAGGTCTTTAAACTAGGAATGAAGGGGGAAGGGGGCAAAATAAGGGCTACTGGGGTTGAACGGTTCATTCGAGGGATTGTACCAAACTCCATGGGCAATGATGGCAGAGTGCAAAAGGAGGGAGTAGGGCAGGGGGATGCTGGGGATGCTGCTTTTCTAGCGGATCCTGGATCGCTTATGAAGGTGGTGAGACGGACAGCCCAGCTGAAGTGCCTTTATACTAATGCACGGAGCCTGAGTAATAAGCAGGAGGAACTGGAAACTGTGATGCACTCTGAAAGTTATGACATTGTTGCTATCACAGAAACATGGTGGGATGACTCCCACAATTGGGATACTGCCATCGACGGCTATAGACTATTTAGGAGAGATAGGCGAGGTAGGAAGGGTGGGGGAGTCGCTCTCTATGTCAGAGATTGGATAAACTGTGAGGAGCTCCCCATGAGAAACAGTCAAGAACAGGTTGAGAGCCTGTGGGTTAGGATTAGAGATGGGACTAATAAAGGTCAGCTGGTGTTAGGGGTATACTACAGGCCACCTGATCAAGGGGAGGCTGCTGATGAGGCTTTCTTGCTCCAGATGCGTGAGGCGTCTGGCTCACGGGCTCTTGTCCTGGTGGGGGACTTCAACCATCCAGACATTTGTTGGAAAAACTACACGGCGAGCTGCAAGAGCTCCAGAAGGCTCTTGGAATCCATTGATGATAGCTTTCTGGTTCAGGTATTGGACAGACCGACCAGAGGTCAAGCGTTGCTGGACCTGCTGCTCACCAACGCTGAGGAGATCATCAAAGGCGTCAAGGTTGGAGGATGCCTGGGATCCAGCGATCATGCCCTGGTTGAGTTTGTGATCTCAAGCGATGTGGGCCTGGCAAAGAGCAGGACCAGGACGCTGAACTTTAGAAGAGCAGACTTCAAGCTACTCAATGGAATGCTGGCCAAGATCCCCTGGCGCGCTGCCCTCAAAGACAAGGACATTGAGGAGAGCTGGCTGCTCTTCAAGGATGCCCTCCTGGAAGCACAAGAGGTCTCCATTCCTCTGAATAAGAAAGTGGGCAGGCGAGGTAGGAAACCGGCATGGCTCAGCAAAGACCTGCTGAGAGAACTGAGGGCGAAGAAAGGGGTGTACAAGCTCTGGAAACAAGGCTGTGTCACCTGGGAAGAGTACAGGGATGCCGTCCGGACTTGCAGACGTAGGATCAGGGAAGCCAAGGCGCAGGCAGAACTGAACTTGGCAAGGGATGTGAAAAACAATAAGAAAAACTTCTACAGGTACATTGGCCAGAAGAGACAGGCCAAAACGGGCGTACCTACTTTGGTAAATTTAAAAGGAGAAATGGCTTCAACAGATGAAGAGAAAGCTGAGGTGCTGAATGAGTTCTTCACCTCGGTCTTCACTGGTGGCCAGGATTCTAGTCTCTATCACGTCCCTAAGTCTTGCACCCCCATACCTCTATGTGGGGACCAGGGAGGTAAATCCCTCCCCACTGTAAGGGTAGAGCAAGTCCGAGAGTGCCTCCTTAGACTGAATGAGTATAAGTCTATGGGGCCAGATGGCGTGCATCCCAGGGTCCTGAAGGAGTTGGCTGAGGTGGTTGCTGAGCCGCTCTCCATCATATTTGAGAAGTCGTGGCTGTCAGGTGAGGTCCCGGATGACTGGAGGAAGGGTCACATCACTCCCATTTACAAGAAGGGGAGCAGGGAGGACCCGGGTAACTACAGGCCGGTGAGTCTCACCTCCGTGCCTGGGAAGATTATGGAACAGATCCTCCTGGACAACATGCTTGATCACATAAAGAACGAGCACGTGATCCTAGACAGCCAGCATGGCTTCACCAGGGGAAGGTCATGCTTAACTAATCTTGTGGCCTTCTATGATGGAGTGACGGCGTTGGTGGACGAAGGGAAGGCGACCGATGTCATTTACCTGGACCTGAGCAAGGCCTTTGACATGGTCCCCCATGACATCCTCATCTCCAAATTGGAGGGAAGTGGATTTGATGGGTGGACAACTAGATGGATAAGCAATTGGTTGAAAGGCCGCAGACAGAGGGTGGTGGTCAATGGCTCTATGTCCAGGTGGAGGCCGGTAACGAGCGGTGTCCCTCAAGGGTCTGTCTTGGGATCGGTGCTCTTTAACATCTTTATTAATGACATCGATGAGGGAATGGAGTGCACCCTCAGCAAGTTTGCTGATGACACCAAGCTGAGTGGTGCAGTCGATACGGCGGAGGGAACAGATGCCATTCAGAGGGACCTTGACAGGCTGGAAAGCTGGGCTCGGGTGAACCTAATGAGGTTCAACATGGCAAAGTGCAAGGTTTTGCACTTGGGCCAGAAGAACCCCAGGCACCTGTACAGGCTGGGAGGAGTGGTCATTGAGAGCAGCTCGGCAGAGAAGGACCTGGGGGTCCTGATAGATGAGAGACTTAACATGAGCCAGCAGTGCGCTCTGGCAGCCCGGAAAGCAAATGGGATCCTGGGCTCCATCAGGAGAGGGGTGGTCAGCAGGGATAGGGAGGTGATTGTCCCTCTCTGCTCTGCTCTTGTGAGGCCCCATCTGGAGTACTGTGTCCAGGTGTGGAGCCCTCACCACAAAAAAGACATGGAGATTTTGGAAAGGGTCCAGAGGAGGGCCACGAAGATGATCAGGGGGCTGGAGCACCTCCCCTACGAGGACAGGCTGAGGGAGTTGGGTTTGTTCAGCCTGGAGAAGAGAAGGTTGCGGGGTGACCTCATTGCAGCCTTTCAATACCTGAAGGGAACTTACTCCCAGGAGGGGTGTAAACTCTTCGAAAGGGCTGATAATAGCAGGACTAGGGGAAATGGTTTTAAGTTAAAAGAGGGAAGATTTAGGTTGGATGTTAGGGGGAAGTTCTTCACTAGGAGAGTGGTTGGGTCCTGGAATAGGCTGCCCAGGGAGGTTGTGGATGCCCCGTCCTTGGAGGTGTTCAAGGCCAGGTTGGACAGGGCTCTGGGCAACCTGATCTAGTAAAGATGTATGTTTGGTGGCCCTGCTAGGCAGGGGGGTTGGAACTACATGATCCTTGAGGTCCCTTCCACCCCGGGTCATTCTGTGATTCTGTGATTCTGTGAAAGCAGCTGGTTCCCAAAATTGTAGCGTCCCAGGCCACTTCAGATTTATCCCATGGCCACTGAATGTAAGCTTAAAATGACTGAGAAATCCTCCCATCTCATGCTTCCTCCCCTTCCTCACACTTCCAAATGCTGTGAGCGCTCATGGAATAATACACAGTTTTCTGAATTTACCTACAGGACACTGAATGACATTTCATTCAAAGGTAGTAGCTTCTCCCTCATTGCTGACTGTCTTCTTCTGCATATCCTTTCTCCAGCACTTGCACCCACCTGGCAGACACTTCTCAGGAGCCATCATGGTGATTTCACAAGGAGCCTGCTGGAGGTGTCTGTGGCTGGCAAGGCTGGGCAGGTGGCTGCAGCACTGGAGGAGTTTCCCTGCAGCTTTAGGAGGACTCATTCCATTGGGTGTCACTGCTCTCATCTCATAACTATAATAATAATTACAGTCATAGAACCAAAGAACCATTCAGTTTGGAAAAGACCTCTAAGATCACCCAGCTCAACCTCACCCACCCCCACCATGCCCACTGCCCACATCCCTCAGTGCCACATCTCCCATTGAAACCCCCAAGGATGGTGACCCCACCACCTCCCTGGGCAGCTGTGCCATTGCAGCACTGCTCTTTATGAGAAGAAATTGTTCCTAATATCCAACCTGAGCCTCTCCTGGGAGGTTGATGGGTATCGATCACTGATACACAGTTCTTCCCTGCCAATTGCAGCAGAGATGGAGGCAGCTTCTGGAAACACCTGTAAATACCTACTCAGTACTTCTCATGCTTCCATCAGAAGTGATTTTCCATGTAAGTTTGGAGGTTGATACAGTACATTTGTCTGCCTGTGGCCTTTATAGACTTAGCTAAGGTGACTGGGAGAGGTAAGCAGAGCTGCTATTACCTGGGCTGTTTGCATTGGTGTGGAATGTTAGATTAGCAAGATCAGCTCCACAGCAGAATGATCACTGAAGGGCTTATCTCTGCTCCCCAGATTAAGAAAAGGGAACAAGCCTTTACCAAAGACTGCTTATCTCACATAGCACAGACACAAACCTGAGGGCTGGGTTGAAGTCTGTGTCTCTGTTGACTCCAAGGAAAACTAGATGATGCTAAATAGACAGCTGGGCTGAGTTTCATTGTACCTCTTTTGAAGGCTGGCAGTACAGAAGCCTTCATTTGAGCCAGTGTTCTGCATTTCCCTTTATAGTCAGTGCAGAGATACAAGCACTGGGTATATATATCTGTACAAATGTGGGAAAAAGTTGGAAAAGAGGAAAGCAACAAACAAAAAAAATGAAAGTTCCTTGGAGCAGGGCACCAAGGATCATAGAATCGTAGAATCGTTAAGGTTGGAAAAGGCCAATAAAGCCATAAGTCCAACTGCCAACCCATCAGTGAATGAGAAATCAGTTTCTTGACAGAGGATTCAGTGTTTACAGGGTCTTGGGGACCAAGGAGAACTAGTAACAGTTTTCACAGTGTAAGATCTGGTCAAAGCTGTTAGCAAACACCTTCATGCATCACTTCCCCTGCGCAGCCACAATCACAGTTTGTCAGCTCTGAGTCTGGGCAGGTGATGTGCACAAGAAACAGGGACTGTGGAGAGAAACCTTTACCAAAATGAATTTCATCCAGAATCAAAATATGGCTCTTTTTGTTGTTTTGGTTTTTTTTTCCCTAGGGTGACATTTATGGTCATAATTTGAAAGGGATCATGACTGTACAAAACCTTACAGTCCGACAGTGAGAGCATCCATGTGCAAAGGCTGGAAATGATAGGGAAGGATTCTGAATGTTAGGTTATTGGAAAAGCACTGCTCTTCCAGCAGGTTACTAACACATGCAAAGTATTTCATTTCTCCCTCACTTCCCATGGGACAAAATAAATAGATGAAATAAAGCAGGCGTTTCAGTCCTTAAATAAGGCAGAACAAGGCCATTTTATTGCAATTTAAATATATGTGTGAAAACAGGACGTAGACAGTGCTCCTGTCTCATGGCTGCCTGGCAGACACAATGGCACCTGCAAATCTGGAAGGAAAAGCCAACAAAGGAACCAGAAAGGCAGAAAACAATGCACACGGGCTGAGGGGAGCATTTATGATGTTGGCATCGAGGTCACTGGGTCGGAACAACATCGATAAATCCAGTACACAGAAACAGGCTCAAATAAGTGACGGTTTTAATGTATTGTTGGCAGCATGAATCGAGCACTGCAGGGATGGATTCTTAAGAAAACTGTCACCGATCACTTGTTCTATGCTCTTTGCACACCTTTGAAATGAGCAGCGCTGATCTCTGAGTCTGCAAATGGATTATCTGCCCCTCACGTGCCTCCCTGACACTGCCGTAGGACCTGTGATGCAATGCTGGGTCTCACGAAATAGAAATCAGGAGTAGTGGGCATCCCACCTGCAGACAAGGGGAATAAAGGACTCTACTCTGTCTTGTGAAAGGTGCTTTGGAAAACAATCCCCATTTTGTTTGTCAACAGCAAAGTAGAAAGTGACAACATTTATTGGAGTGGAGTGGGCAAGCTTGTTTCTAGCTTATGAGCATCCCTAAAGTGTTTGGTCCTGTTGAACACTGTGGGCGTGCAGGTGTTGAACGGTGGCTTCAGGCAGCAGCTGTAGGAACCTGCAACACTAATCTAATCTCTCAAGTCTTCATTTGTCAGTAGATAAATGCTATTTTAATAATACAGTAAGTTCCACGAAAACCAAGTCCTGGCACCCAGAGCATGAACCAAGCCAGCTGACTGCATATGGCTGTAATGCCTCATTCCTGGAGGAAGGTTCTGCCAGCTGAGGACTTGAGGTGTGCGACAACAGTGGTACACACTGACTCCACCTTGGAAGACCTTCCAGCAATTTCCACATGAGTGATAAAGGAAATGAGCTTTCCCCAGAATTCCAGGTGGGTGCGTTGCAGCTGGCACATAGGTTTTCCATGAGATGTACAACACATTCAGATCAAAACGACGTGAGAAGAACAGCAAGATCAATCAAGGCTGGATGTGGCTCTGGGCAGCCTGGGCTGCTGGTTGGTGACCTGCACACAGCAGGGGGTTGGAACTGGATGAGCACTGTGGGCCTTTGCAACCCAGGCCATTCTGTGATTCTGTGATTCTATGATCATGTACATGACTCTATATACCTCCCTCATCAACCGCCACTGTGGGGTGAAGAGGGCTTTCCAGAGTCCCCAGGCTGATCGAGGTTATTAGCAGGGCAATTAGCAGCAATTATCAGGGATCCATGGCAAAATGGACTTCCCATGTACCGGTGCAGATAGATGGATTTTTACAGGGCCATGCAGTCCTCTCCTCCTGGTGAAAAGTGAGTTTATGGCAACTTCAGGCACTGGAATGGGCTGCCCAGGGAGGTGGTGGAGTCATTGACCCTGGAGGTGTTCAAGGAATGGTTGGATTTTGTGATGAGGGACATGGTTTAGTGAGCATTGGTGACAGGTGGGTGGTTGGACTGGGTGATCCTGTAGGTCATTTCCAACCTTGGTGATTCTGTGATTCGTGGGGCTAATTTATGGAAATTTGGTGTGATTTTCATGTGCCTGCTTATAGAATTTCAGGGCCCAGCAAGACTCATATGCCTAAGCTTGGTGATAACATGGAATAGGAAGCACCTGGATATTCCGTGAGAGAAGACATCATGGTGTGCTCCAGAAGAGTTTGTAGGCTAAGAGAAAACTACAAATTACTCACAGACATTTGTTATATTTGTTAAACCGTTCTGGAAAAAAAAACAATATATATATATACATATATACATATATATTATTTCCTTTGTGTCCTGCACCTACACAGTGGAGAAATTTTGATGTTAAGAGAAATAATTTTTTTTTTTTTTTTTTTTTCTTCTCCCTATGGACAAATTCCACAAGTTGTGAAAGTCCCATCTCACTTCAGTCCAAACTAAACCCATTTCTGTTTTTCAGGTTAATGAGTCATTCAGTTTAGCTCTGCATGAAACTCCGTTTGTATCATACTTGAACATTACTTGTGTATTACTTGCATAGTACTTGCAGGCAACCCAGCCATTAACTCATTCATCTGATAACATTTTATACTCACCCCCTCTCGTCAGAGTACACGATGTTTGCCATGTGCAGGCTGCAAGAATGTCTACGATGCACACAGAAGAGGTAGTTGCAGAATCTACTGCCATGTCAATGATTGTTGGGTTGGGGGATGCCTCTGCAATGCATACAAATACCATAAGAAGTACACAGGAATAACTTATGTTCCCAAACAGTAAAGAAATGAAAAACGATCTGTATTCTAAGCACCAAACCTGATCTTCTGCTTAGGCACTTTCATGATTCCTCAGTAAAAGAATTATTCTCCCATATTTGATCCCTGGTGTTCATCCATTTAGTTACGGTTACCTCTATGGGGGTCTGAGGAGAAAAATTCCCATGTTATCAACTGCGGATACAGCAAATAAGGACAAGTTATTCTGACAAGAGGAACATGCTCTATCCAAGGAAAGGAGTGTAAACAGAGATAAGTGTTAAAATCCGCATTGATTCAAATACTGGAAATGAGGAACCAAGCACAACAATTAGGGGTAGGCTTGCTCTTCACCAATAAATGTGCATTTGTTACACCAGAGCAAGGTGTGTACACAATTAGCTGAAATTACACTGCTGCAGCAACTGGTATGGCAGAAAGATTTTTCAGTGCTGTTTCATGTAACACTGTTGGATAAGAAGGCGTTAATACTTTATTTTTCTCTTTTCTGACAGCTCTGCAGCTAGGATACGTGAGACACAGCCCCAGTTTTGTTTTACCCTGGGAGCATTTAAATCCGTTTCTGCTCCTTTTCAGACTGTCAAGTGCTGAAGAAAGAATATTCACTTTACCTTCCTGACCCTGTTGCATGTAGCCCCCCCAAAATCATACTTCTACTATAGCAGGGGCACCATCCCAGGTCTGCTGGTCTGAATGGTGAGTGCCCTTTTTGGCAGAGGGTTATTATGGGGCAGGATCCCTTGCTAGAGGAAGTCCTACCAGAAGAAGTAGCCTACCCCAGGGAACCTGCTTTAGTGGGGGGTTGGACTAGGTGACCTCCAGAGGCCACTTCCAACCCCTGTGATTCTGTGATTGTATCAACCAACTAGTGCCTCCAGAAAGAAGTCTGGTTGTTCAGTTTGTTCAAGCGCCAATAGATGAAGACAGCAAACACTGCAGCAGCACCTTGGGTTGCCTCTTATGCTCAACATCATCAACGACCCAATGTCATTCCCAGATGCTTTCCCCCCGACCAAAACAACGGCCCATTTTCTCCATGTGGCCCATTAGCAATTAGCAAATCGAAGTCAACAAGTAACGAGGCTCTTGGGGTGGGTCGGTTTTGAGAAGCAGCCTTCCTGGAGGCATGGTGAGGCGGTATGGTTCCCTCTCTGCTGGCTTCTGTGACCCTCTGTCATTGTTCAGGCTTAGCCGTGTGCAGAGGTCAAGCTGTACTCGTTACTCCACGGCCTGCCTTCCACATTCCCTACTGCCAAAGTCCCCTGGACAGCCCGGACTGTTCCCCAAGCTCTATAAAAACAAGAGTGCTCCTTGCTCCCCTGTTCCAGGTTTCTGCTGCTGTCACCCTGCCTCCACGCTGCAGCTGAGATCTTCCACCATGAAGCTCCTCTCCTGCCTCATGGCTCTGCTCCTCTTCCTCCTCCAGGCTGTTCCAGGTAAGGAGGAACACCCGTGCTGGGGTCTGCCTGTATGACACAGTGAATCTTGTTGCACAGGGGGCACAAGCTGTGTAATGGTGCAGACCGTATTTCCCTGTGTTCATCAGCTCCTTTCTTTAGAGGTGATTCCTTAGCCCAGAAACTGAAGTGAAAAATGGCCAGCCCCAAATGAACAGCTGTCAAAGCAGAGCATTCCTAGAGATGCCATTACAGCGTGCTGGTCTCCTTCAAACTCCGTGAAGGCATTTTTTATGCCATTGTGTGGCACTGCTGCAAGAAGGCACCACGAAAATGCTTCTTCATAACCCAGGTCACCAGTCTTTTCACTACAGCAGAGGAGTAGAGGTACTCTCTTGCATTCCTCAAATTGAACTACCCCAGTGAAGTTTACTTAAGCTCTCTGAATATGCTTCCCCAGACCTTCAGTTGCATTCATTTACTGATTGTGCTTTTAGCCTAACTTTTCTCCACGCCTCGTGAAACCCATCTTAGGATAAGGCTTTCAAAAAGGAAGAAATCAGATAAATATTTTGTCAGTGGTAACTGGACCAGATCCCAACATTTAATTTTGGTTAAGTTATAGGTGCAGCTCAGGGCATGCGAGAATATTGCTCTCCCTCCCATGCCCAGCCTGCAGCATTGCAGCCCTGGAACTTATGATGATGTGAATGATGTGCAGTCAGTAGGATATGTTCAGAAACTCAGCAAGCATTGTTTTTCTCCAGTTGTACAAAGTCCTTCTTTGGAGTCCTGTGAGGTCAATGAGCATTCTCAAAACTTTTAGACAAACTGTCTTGTGCTTTGTGGGTCTTTACCCACTAATAGGGGTCCATGGGGTTTCAGCAGGAGGAAGATCGTGAGACATGGACTGATCTTGCAGCACAACTGGGAATCCAATTCTCCCTGTAGGTCTTGGCTTGCCCAGAGACACCTCACGTTGTGTTGGCTACCATGGGTACTGCATCCGTTCCAAAGTCTGCCCCAAACCATTTGCTGCATTTGGAACTTGCTCTTGGCGTCAGAAAACCTGCTGCGTAGGTATGTGTGGGAACCCAGGCAGGCAATGTCTGGAGAGGGGCATACTGAAGTCAGCAAAACAATCCCTTTATGGCTCCAAATGATCCAAGACCTCTCCTTTCGTCTACACGGATGGATCTGGCTGTCCCTGTGCTAATGGCAGCATGGAGCCCAAGAACATAGTTGCCACGTCATGTTAGCATAAAGCAGTGTTCTGCTTCCCACAGAACATCGATTTGGTGAAAGAACAAAAAAACTGTGGCCCCCACAGAGAATGCTTTCATCAGTATTTATTCCCAGTATCCTCTGTCTGTTGGAGGACTGCTGAGTGCATCCATGATGGTGTGTTTCACAGGCACCAGCTGACTTCCTTCCTGTAAACCCATCCAGTCCTTGATGGACCTGCTTCCTTTTGGAGCTCCTCAAATATCAATTCACGTCTGTATATCTGTACATGCTCAACAGCCAGGTGTGCTAATCTGACCCAAAGTTCGTCCACCATCCTGTATCTGACCTCAGCCAGAAGTAGATGCTTGTATACAGTCAGTCTGCGTCAGTGCGAAATGAATCATGAGCTCCACAACAATATAGTTACGATTTCTCAGATCTTCTCTTGGCTTTCATGAATTGGCAGCTTTTAGGTCTAAATATCCTTATGTTTAAAAGCCCTCACTGATTTTTTCCCCCTGAAATTGGGTATTTCTTCTCTATCTTTGAAAACCACTTTTCTCGTTGTTTTATTCTGTGCTGCAGTTGAAATGAATGGTCCTTGTGCAGCCATCTTCATAACTTTATAATATCCCTCCCTCGGTTTCCTCTTCAAGGTGATGTGTCACAAATTCCACCCCTTACAGAAGTGCTCTGAATAACCCCATAGTCCTTCTTTATATCTTTGCTTTTGAGGACTATGAACCAGAACTTCCCAATACTTTCTGTATAGGTGGGTACCAGTGATTCAGACGGTGGTGTAATTAAGTTTCCTGTTTTAACTTCAACCCTTTCCATTTCAGACGCGACATCAAACTTCCATACTTGTCAAGACGAGGGGGGCCACTGTGTATCTCCAAAAATCAGATGTCTGCAAGAACAGCTGGGACTTTGCCCTCTAAAAAAATGGAAGTGCTGCAAAGAAATATAATACAGACCTTGCAGAATTGCAGAATGAAATTGAAAGAAATGAAAGAAATGCACGGGCAAGAAAACAAGCTTTCTTGCTAGTATTGTAGAGAAGCTGCCCGACTTTCTCAACATAGGAAGTTTGCAATTCATTAGGGGTGACATGCTTTTTTGATCTATATAACAAACGCAATAAACATAAATAAACAGTGCAACAGTCCCATATATACAGAGAGAGGCAGAAGGTCTCACACACACACACGGAAATGCATTGAAATATAGCTGTTAAACCCTCGGAAACCACATCCCCTCCCACTCCAAACTTCACCTCCCTCTTCTTTCTGTCCCATCGTGTGGTCTGTCCTGGTTGGCCGTCTCCAGCTGATGTCCTCCTTCGAGACAAACTCTTTGCTCTCAATGCTCACGCTCTAAGGCAAATCTTGGGAAACACTGTGCTCCCCCCTTCTGAGCCCTCAGGCAGAAAACAGTGCCTTCTGGGGAATCTCAGCACCTCTCTGAAGGCCACCTATGTCTGCAGTGCAAAGAGCCAGTGTGTTTGCAGCTGTCGCAGCCTTGTGTGCAGAGCTGTGAGGGCAGATGAAAACTTGACCTTCTTTATATTATTTATTTACACTACATTATAATCACGCACAGAGCTGTTGTTCAGAAAATTCTGTAAGACTGTCCCATCTTAATTCCAAAGTGAAGCCTCTGTGCTTTTAGTGCTGCATCAGGAAAAATGAGACCGTTGGTGAAGACAGCATCTTTTCCTTGCATTAAAAACCATGACAGTGTGGTAGGAGAGAGCTGTGATTTCTTTGAGTGTTGTCCATTTTCTGCTGCATACTGATGCAGCTTGTGTGTTTCTCTGGCTGGAGGGAATATCCCACACCCATTCCATACTGTTCACATGGTTCGTCTTTCCCGACTGGCTGAGAGCCCAAGCGTTTCCAGTTTAATGTCAGCTCTTGATTTATTTGTCTTTGCATCAATGTTCGAATAAATTGTTTTAAAATTCACGGCCAATATATATACTTCAGAGAGTGAAACTCAGCCTCAGCAACACCTCTCGCGAGGGAACTGCTGAAAACAAGTCTATATAGAGGCTGCTTATGGATGTGGAACGTTCAACTCCAGCCCACCCCCACCACCCCCACTGCCCACGTCCCTCAGTGCCACATCTCCACACTGAACACCCCCAGGGATGGTGACCCCACCACCTCCCTGGGCAGCTGTGCTGCTGTATCACCACTCTTGATGAGATAAAATCCTTCCTAGTATCCGACCTGACTCTCACCCTCCCCTGTTGCAACTTGAGGCCATCAATGTTCTAGCACACTCACGCTTCCATACATTCTTTGAGCAATTTTAAGATTTCTGTGGGTTTCTTCTGCTGAGCCTATTAGCTCAAGGTGAGCACTATATAGGTGTTCCCTGAGACTGTATCATAAATGGAGTGCATCTGAAAAGACCAGAACCTTTCCCAAGGTCAGTTTGCAGGTGAGAAGCAGCTCTGATGTCACTCCACCTTTTCACCACACCTGTGTTGGTTGAAGGACACAAGCAAAGCAGGATTCATATGCAGAGAAGGCCAATGGGCACAGCCAGAAAACCTGAATTATGGAATCGTGGAATCATAGAATGGTTTGGGTTGGAAGGGACCTCAAGAATCGTGAATCTCCAACCCTCCCACCACAGGCAGAGCCACCAACCTCCACATTTAATACCAGACCAGGCAGCCCAGGGCCCCATCCAACCTGGAAGGTCTGAGCAACAAACCTTTATCCAGGCCCAAAACAAAAGAGTCAAAAAGCTCTGTGCAAGCAGAGAAAAATGTCTCATTGACACATGATGGTCTGATGAAACGGGCCAGTTTTCAGCCAGGAACCTCCCTACTTCCCCACGCATTCAGCCATCCAATGGAATTAGGAATTTAAGCTCCCAGACCCATTTTTGGGAAGTATTTGTTTAATTTCCCCTAAGATTGAGGCTGTCAGACAGGAGGTGGTGCAACAAAGTGCTTTTTTTTTTTTTTTTCATGAAATTGCTCCTCTGTTGTGGCTTTTGTTGACAGATACACCCACACACTCATTCGTCTGCTGTTCCTGACACTGGTTTCTCTCTGGACTCGATGGTCCATAGCTGCAAGCTCTTTCTGCCAGACATTCCTTGCAGCTTTGCCAACCACATCGCCCAGAGAGGCAAGGCCAAATGCTCACGGTGCAACCAGCTGTGAAAAGGTCCCAGGCCAACTCCTTGCCCAACATGTATTCAAGTCCTGGGGAACAGTCCCACTCCTAAGGGACTAATTCTCACTCCAAGAGGGTCTCGGACCTACTCCTGATGTGGGAGATGACCACACGCAATGGAGTCATCAGCGACAAAAGGAAAACGTGAGATTTTGTTTTGAATCATAGAACTGTCCAGCTTAGGGTGTATTCACAAGAACAGTGGTATTAATGCAGTTGAAAGGGCACTGTGGACAGCAGCCAGGCAAGGGTAGCTGGAACACCACATGCAGATTTTACAGGCAAAGCTACATATCATATCTCTCATATAATTCCCATCAAGTGGCACATTGCTGAGCTAACCAGCCACCTCCTCCACCAGTGCTACGTGGTCATCCTGCTCAGCAATGAAACCTCCCGAATTTCTCAGAAGCCAGAGATGGAATGGCCTTTTTGGCAGGAAAATCGCAGCCAGGTTTCAGTTGGAGCAAATATTCACAGGAGCTCGGATAGAAATGAATCACTCCCAGCCTGCAGCAGCTCCAGAGCCTTTCTTTGCAGGTTGCCACTGCTCAGCCCATCATCTCTTCGGTCACTTTGCTGGTGGAGGGCAGAGAAACCCCCGCACCTCATTTTTCCTGGCAACCCACCCACCCGAAATACCAGCTGCCAGGTAAAGGAAGCAAAAGTGAAGCAAACCAGCATTGTTTGGAGCTGTGGCGCCGGGTCAGAACGACACAGAGGATTGCTGAGTGGTGAATGTCACCGCGATATAATTAACTCCTGCCTGCTCCCTCCCTCCTCCAGGATGCCATCCCGCCTGCCAGCGCCATGCAGAGGCTTCTGCACAATCTCACGCTCAGCCCTGCTGATCCCCAGCAGGACCAAAGCGATGGGGAACCTGTGTTTCATGTTCATCTTCATCTCCCTGCTCGCTCACGGTAAGGCTGGGGGTGGTAAGCTGGGGACAGGAGGAAGCTTTCCTCACTGTGTAATCAAACCATAATGCTATGGTAGCGATGGGAGAAGGTGTCCTCGGGTTTCTGGATGAGGCAGTGGGGCACTTGGGTGAAAAGCATGATTTCATCCCCCGGAATAATGCTAAAACACCATACAGCCAATCTGGGAGCAGCCTGGTTGGGGAACCTCAGTGCTCTCCTGCTCTGGGGTTGGGTTCTGGAGGCTGTGGGAGAAACCTTTCTCCTTCCTCCAGGATGTATCTGGCACAGGGATGCTGGGGGTGCTCCTTGCCGCTGTGTGTGCACAGGCTCCAGGCGCAGCAGGAACACGGTGCCCAAGGAAGCACAGCGCATTTTCACTCACCAGCTCACTCCTCTCTGCAGGAAGCACTCAGGGCCCAGACAGCTGTAACCACGACAGGGGCTTGTGCCGAGTGGGGAGCTGCATCCCCGGGGAGTACCTGGCTAAGTACTGCTTTGAACCCGTCATTCTCTGCTGTAAACCTTTGTCACCGACTCCCAGCACCAAGAGCTGAAGGTGTCTGGACTGCAGCAGGTGGAGAGCAGCAGCTCCTCTAGCAAGGGACAGGTTGGGAGGACACGTTGTGCCTTTCTATGGGAGAACTGCTCCGGCTTTCGTTGGCTGTGGATTCACTTGTGGACCTTCTCCTTTCACTGTGACTTTCTAAAGTGAAGTCTAAAGACTTTCTAAAGAATTGTCCCTTTTGGTATCCGGCTCCTACCTGTCATGCACAGGTGAGAAGCTGCCTCTCTCCTTACCCCAAAACAATAAACCTGAGGTTTAACAGAACAGCAAGTGCTTGTCTGTCACTCCTGCTGACACCCAGCACTCCTCCCATCCCACCCCGGGGAGATCAGTTGCATTGGGGCAGCCTTCTTCTCCATTGCTTTCAGTGCAGCCTGATTTAACATAAATACAAGTGCATTCTGTGTATTCACAGGATGCAGCAAAGTGCATTCGGGTGCAACCCCTTGCATTTACCTACCCATCCTTCCCAGGTTGTGCCAGGTTCCTACAGGCAGTGGGAAGGGCTGGATGAGAAATGCAGCACAGAAAGGGCACGAGGATGCTCCACATGTTTACGCAGCCCTTTGACCACTGGCAAAGGCCATAGCAGGAGCAAATGTGCCATCAATTATTAAATCTTCCCCCAGCTCGATCAGACAATGCAGGAATGCTGAGGGTTCACTCCTTTCCCTCAGAGCAGCAGAAGGAAAGGAGATTCCAGGCTTGCTTGCTTGAAGTGGAAGGAGGGATCTGAATCTTGTCCATTGTCACCCTTAGGCTGCATTCTGGTGCTTCTCCTTTTCTACCAGCAATAATCTCAGAGCGATTGGCACGTTGGCACCTAGCAGCTTTCTACATACAAGGTGAGGATGGATGGAGCACCCGATGGAGCTGCTGGTGTCCCTGTTCACTGCAGGGCTGTTGGAGCAGATGGCCTTTAAAGACCCTTTCCAACTCAAACGATGACTCTAAGCTGCACCAGCCAAACTCCATTTGCTCTCCAGATTCAACCTGTGCCCTTCTGTGTGTCTTCAACAGCAAATGTTGATCCCCCCCTGCTTTGTCAGTGTGCTCTTGGTCTCCGATCCCAGGTAAAACCGCATCTTTCTCAGTCAGTCACTTCTGCGAAAGCAAGAAAACAATGATGTAAGGACAGAGTTATGCCAATTAGCTGAGGCGTTGGCCAGAGCCAGGGAAAAGTCCTCCCTGGGAGATGAAATTCTTGCTCTGATGAACCAAACAGGAAAATTCCCATTGACCTCCCTGCGCTCAGGGCCCAGAGCCAGAGGTCCGGCACTGAATCATCTGCCTCGATTCCTGATTCACGAGCAGCCCGGATCTTCTCCCTGGGTCATCGCAGCACGGTCCAGGCCATCGAGGCACACAGGGAGATGCCAGGCCTCCCCTGGAGATCCCCGCAAACAGACAGGAGTGCTTGGGAACTGCTGCTGCAAACAGAGCCCGGAGCCAAATTCCTCCCCACCCTGTGGGCTGCAGCCCGGCTCTCCAGCACACACAGCACAGCGGGCATTTAAATCAAGGCTCTTTTCCAAAGCAAACAGTTTCTTCCTCAGATTTGCCCACAGAGTTTGTGATTCACGCCTCTTATCTGAGGGACTGTTAGCCACCATCTTTACGGCCTGTTTTCCTATGAAAGTGCGGCGGATGAGCTCATCGGCTCATCCCATAAATCGCCCTGCCAGATGCTGGGCCTTCTGCCCCTTGTATGTTTTGAAGCTGTCGGACAGCCAAATTCCCATCAGGGTCACCTGGAACTGCTCCTTTTGCAGGCATCGTTGTAGTGGGATGGTAGGCACAAGCCGAGGCATGCTCCCATTCCCCCCAGTTCGTATGCTCACCAATCTAGCTGGAAATCATCCTCAAAAAAAGCCCAATCCAAACCAAAACAAAAATCGACACAAAATCCAAAAGCCTATCATCATTTCTGACCAATAAGTGAGGTGAACAGACACACAGAGTAGGGCAGAGGAAGGATGAAGGACACGCATGCAGGTCGGAGAGCAGCGCACTCCAGACCAGTACCCTACACAACCCTTCCTATGTTTTCTTGACCCATTCGCTCCCCTGGAGCAAAACAACAGTATAAGATGCTTACAGATACAACAGTATAAGTGTCTTATAGGGCATGCTACTCAGAGTAATGATCACCAGCTTTTTTGATCTTATCGAAGAGAGCCAAATGAAGAGGAGTGATATTTGTGCATGACCCTTTAATTTCAGCTACTTGTACCTAACACACAGCTCAGGTGGCTACAAAGATAGGTGTTTCTCAGTGCCAGCAGTCCTATACCATCTCCTAAGAGACACAGAAACAGTCCATCCCTCTGAGGAGATGTATTTTGGGTCTTTGCAGCCTTTTGGGCACCTGCAGCCATATGGACAGCCCGGTGCTCACCCCTGTTCCTGAATGACTGGAGATAGGAGTTCATCAACCATTGGCCTGAACGTCCCCCTGACCGGCATTTGTTTGCTGTTCCCAAGCAACAGGCCAGTGTTGATTTGGCAAAGATAGCCAAGGCTGAAGTGAAATCCAGCTCTTAAAATGCCACTGTAAACGCAGCTGAGCAATCAGGACCAGAATTATTTGGGGAAGGTGAGCAAACCCCTTGCATCTTGGCTGTCCCCTACACCCCCATGCAAAATAAGGTATTTTCTAACCTTGTGTGTTTGGCTCTTCCTCCTCCTCCAACTCTTGTCACATGATTGATAACACACCACCAGCAACCCCTACAAAACCCATCTCCAGGGGCGTGGAGACTTACAGATGCCAAAAGAGAAAGGGACGTAGGTCCAGGATCACACCTACCAGCCAGCATGGCTGTCTCAAGAACCCCAGAGCATCCCAAATGGTAACACGTTGTATTCACGCAACTGGAGCGGGTGCTAAGTCCCCACTGACTTCAGTCAACGCTCAGATACCTTATGGACCTGAAGACCTACATGTTCCAGGAGGTAGGTATGGGTCTGACCCACCAGATGTCTGTAAACTTGACCACAAGTTTGGGCATCATTCCCTTAACATCTCTTCTGTCTTGTGGGGAAGGAGGCACAACAGCCTTCTGGACAGAGGTTGCTCCCAGAGCATCCCCTGCAGTGCTAGGAGGGTATCAGCTGTATGCCAGAAGTCTAGAAGATCAGGAAAGTCTCAAGAAATGTGCTGAAGGTGAATGTGGCCTCACTGTTCATGGTCTCGTCATGAAGAATAACTTTAGGGAAAAGAGTGGGAGCCGAATTTAGGGGGAAAAAAAGAGTTCCTTTATGTAACCGACTGCAGATCAAGGAAAATCTTTATTGAAGGACATTGCCATGTAAAACTTCTCTCCCATTGAGAAGACAGTAGTCTGGGATTATGATAAATCCTACACCTGTGCAGCCAGCAGCATTCTGATGGATCCAGATAGAGCTCACCCTCTGAGCTGGCAAACTAGAAATAAATCATGCTGCACATCATTGGGAACATGATGCCCACCTGGTAGCCTGGCTCTGCTCTAAACCCCACATCCAGAATAACTCTCACTGCCAGCATGCACGTCTTCCAATCCCATCATCACAGCAAGACACTGTTTGAGTGCCAAGAGTTCCTCTCTGCTTGGGTTGTAGAATTGTATCATAGAATCACAGAATGATTGGGTTGGAAGGGACCTTGACACCCACTCAGCCCCAACCCCTGCCATGGGCTGGCTGCCCCCCAGCCCAGGCTGCCCAGGGCCCATCCGTGGCCTTGAGCACCTCCAGGGATGGGGCACCCACAGCTCTGGGCAGCAGTGCCAAGACATTACCGCCCTCTGAGTAAAGGATTTCTTCCTAACACATCACCTAAATCTCCTCTCTTTTAGTTTAAAGCCTGAAGAGCTGCCCTATTACCAACATGCAGAACAAAAAGACTTCCAGAGTCTACACACACCCTTGCAACCACCCCTCCTGCACACAGACCCACTGCCTTCCTCCAGGCTGCGTATGGCCAGCTTATAGGATGCCCAGTTTAAATACATGGTGTTCCATGACCCAAAGTCCAGCTGGTGAAGGGCCCCTTATCTGCTCTGTTTGATGAAGGCGATCCCTGCTCTGTTCAGGAAGCCCAAAGGCCACATCACGTCCCACTACATTACAGCACTTGTACATTTTCCAGCACTGGCTGGTGCCCAGCCTGAGAATAGAAGGCCATCAAGGTGACTTACAGGTGGAAAACAGAAGACTTAGTGATGCCCTCTGCTGCTTCATTGCTGTAAAAAGATACCTTCGTAACGTTTCTATGTTTCCTCCTGATTTTTTTTTTGCCCCAACTTTTTTATTGTTTGGAGGAGGTTTCTCTTTGCTGTTTGCTTTGCCTTGTTTGCCAAAGTTGAAATTCAGGTCCCACGTTTGCTGATTTCCTGGAACTGATCTGGAGAACTAAAACAAACCAGCAGCAAGCCTCAATACACACGCTTCCCCTAAAGATTCTGCTAATTACAGGGACATCTCCCAGCTTTCCTATGTAATAAGCTCATAAAGAAGTACACTGAATTGCCATTTTTCTTGACAGCTGCAAACAAAAGTTTGGCAGACCATCTGTTTGTAGCCCAGAACTTGGGAAACGTGAGCAGACCTTTGGTTTTTAAGGATCCCATGCTTTCCAAGCCAACTCAGCACTGCTGGGGAGCACTGAGGAGCAGGAGACTCTGGGTTATGTCACACTGGACTTTGTCAAACGTGTACAGAGACTGGGAGCTGGAAATGAGAAGAATACAAAACACTTTGATCCTGCAAGCAGTTGGATGGGTTTCCAACGTCACATGCTGGAGTCTACAAACGCACCAGCAGCCAGGCTGGGTCAGCCCCAACATCCTGTCTCCAGCAGCAACCAGGAGCAGACTCCCCAGTGCTCACTGCAGTTTGTTGACAGAAGCCTGCTGCTTTTTTTTTTGCTTTTTTTTTTCCCCCTACTTTTTTTTTTTTTTTTTTTTTCCCCCTCCCCCTGAACGTGAGGTGCCTGAGAGCAGGCAGTTCCCAGAGCGACTGTTTGCTGTCATGTTGAAATGCATCTGGGATTGACAAAGTTCCCTCCGCTCCAGGAGCGTTACACAACTCCCAGCCTTATAAATCCAGGATTTCCCTCTTCTCTACCTCCCTACAGCCCTCCTGGTGGTGGGACGCCCACCCACATTCAGCCATGAGGATCCTTCAGCTGCTCTTTGCCATCGTTGTCATTCTCCTCCTCCAGGATGCACCTGGTAAGGACCAAATATTTGCAGAGGTTTGTGTAGGACTGTGGGGAGATAAGAGGCAGGACTAGATCCTCAGGTAGAGGCAGACAAGGTAGAGCAGTCAAGTCAAGTCAAGTCAAGTCAAGTCAAGTCAAGTCAAGTCAAGTCAAGTCAAGTCAAGTCAAGTCAAGTCTGACCTGACTCTTGCTTGCAAGGAACAAATCTGTTCTCTACAAAGCTCAGAGAACATTATGACAAACAGAAGGTAATTTTCCTGGGAAAGAAAGTGGGGAGAAAGAGAGAAAGGTCTTCTGTTTTGTTTTGTCTCATTTCTTCTGGGATTCTGTTTTAAAAGTCTTCCTTAGCTGTGCTGTTTGACTAGTTGCTTGTACGTAGGATCATAGAGTTGTTTGAGTTGGAAGGGACCTCTGAAGGCCATGTGGTCCAACTCCCCTGCAGTGAACAGGGACACCCACAGCTCCATCAGTGCTCAGAGCCCAACCAGCCTGACCTTGGCTGACTGCAGGGATGGGGCACTACCACCTCTCTGGGCAAATGCACACATTAGGAACTCAGGTCTCATAGGGTCACTGCGGTGTTACGAGGACTGTGATGGTGTAAATTCTATAGGAACCAACTCTGATAATCAAGAAGAAGAGATTTATTGACTTGGTGTGTCTAGACTCTCACTTAGTTAACTTAAGTCCTAAGGATAAAAGGAGGGAGACGGACTTGCCCACTCCCCTGATGTTGCATACCCATCCGTGCGTACCTCTCCAGAACCTCCAAGCCTGGTGTTCCTGCTCTGTGTAAAGATATTGCCCAAGGGATTCACCTCAGCTGACACAGCCAACCCACAGCTGCCCGTCTCGCCTAGGTTTAGCTGTTAAGATGTGTGCTGTGTTTGATGTTCAGATCCCAAGCACTTGCCATGAAGCTCCCCGTTCCAACTGCAGGTGTTGGTTGCTCACCCAGTACCACCAGCGGGGTTCTGTGTGGGTTCCCACCCCCCGAAGCAGCTCACCCATGCTCTTTCTCTCTGCAGCAAGAGGTTTTTCGGACAGCCAGCTGTGCAGGAACAACCATGGCCACTGCCGGAGGCTCTGCTTCCACATGGAGAGCTGGGCTGGGAGCTGCCTGAACGGCCGCCTGCGCTGCTGCAGGTGACAGAGACTGAGCTGGGATGGACCAGCATCCCAGGGGCCACGCAACCAGGACTGTACGTAGGAGCTGCTCTCAGACACCACCATGAATACATCCACATCTGGTTTTGTCTGCCACCAATAAACCACTGCGTTTTCAATGTCTTTCTGCATCTGGACCCTTCCTTCATAATGCTTGGGGTTTGGTTTGTCCACACAGAGGCATTTGAGGATGCTTGGGATGCACCCAAACCATCTGGGCACCCTGCTGCGTGTGCTCCTGTTTGGCCAGGGCTTGGACCTATGGTCCCTTCCCACCTCAACCTTTCCATGATTCTGTGGATCAGTGATTCTGTGATTTCCCTCATGTGAAATCTTGCTCGCACCGTGGGAGAGTTGAATATAAAGAGAAGCTCCCCATGCAGCCGGTGATAAAAACAAAAGGAGTTCTTCCAGCCTCATTTGCTGGCAGGGGATTCACCAGGCTGTGTGTGTTTGTGAGTATGGGGCAGAAGAAGGGAGCTCAAGCCACCAACCAGACTTTGGATGGGCTCTGGGTGCTGACATGTGCAAAGCACTTCATGTGGGGGATGAATGCATAGATGAAAAAATGCCATTTGATTAGGAGAAAAAAAAAAATCCAGTTATGTCAGGCTTGGTGACAGCAGGTGGCAGTCCCAGCCTGCTTCTGTGCTTCTGCTGCAGAAGGAAAGGAAAGAGGAAAAGGGAAGGGAAGGGGAAGGGGAAGGGGAAGGGGAAGGGGAAGGGGA
>JAPSGF010000024.1:6486963-6524636 GCA_035772895.1 Perdix hodgsoniae | reverse complement strand
AGGGAAGGGAAGGGAAGGGAAGGGAAGGGAAGGGAAGGGAAGGGAAGGGAAGGGAAGGGAAGGGAAGGGAAGGGAAGGGAAGGGAAGGGAAGGGAAGGGAAGGGAAGGGAAGGGAAGGGAAGGGAAGGGAACTCTCTTCTTTTTCCATCTCTAAACACAGTACCTGGATGGAAGCTGTCTAGTGGTCTGTACAGAGCCCTGAGCCACAGCTGCGTGGTGGCTGGAAGAGGGACAGCTGGCACGGACAGGAGGCCTTGGAGCTTTTTGGGGGTGAAAAAAAATAATAATCCTGTTTTCCACATTCTAACGCAATATGAGGGGTATTGCTGCCTCATCTGCTGGGTAGAAGTATGAATGGGAATGGGCCAGATACATTTATACTAGGGAGAAAATCTGGTCAGCTGTTGATGCAGGAAGAAATAGAGCTGCTCACCACAAAGTGCTCTGTATCAGGACCCATGGGAGCAGAGCATCACTTAGGAGAGGAATTAAATCAACACGTGACAGGGCACCCGTAACCTCTGGGGTTGGGAATACCCCAAACCTGGATCCATGGCTGCAAATAGGATGCCTTTATGCCTTTACAGTGAGAGTGGTGAGGCACTGGCATGGGTTGCCCTGAGATGTGGTGTCCATGGAGTCTTTCAAGGCAAGGCTGGACCAGACCCTGGGCAACCTGATCCAGCTGTGTGTCCCAGTGCATCGCAGGGCAGTTGGACTAAATGGCCTCCAGAGGTCTCTTCTAACTCTAACGATTCTGTGATTCCATGATTCTTTATGCCTCTTGGTCTCAGGATGCTGCTCCTCTCCTCTGAGTGACAGTGCCGCTCCTCAGGGAGCTGGGATAGCTCAGCCAGAGGTTAGCAGCCGCTCTGGCTCACCCAAGCCCCACGGAGCAGATAAGGCTCCCCTTGATAACAAGACCTGCCAGCAGCGAGCCTCCAGTTTTCCACCTTTTTGAAGTCTGCCTGGTGAGGTTGTGCAGAACTTTGTCCGCTTGCCAAAGTAACCAACTTCCAGCTCCAGCCTTCTTCTTCCCCCCTTTCCCCGCTATTCCTCCATGCACACGCTGCTCCGCGAGGCCGATAGGGATTCTAGGGGGGGAGTGAGGGGCTGATGTCATCTGTTTTTGGCTCTGTAGAGGAGAAGGCAGTGTCGGAGGAGGTGAGGGTCGACACGTCTGCCTCTACCCAGCCTGGCGCCGGGAGCAACTGGGAGCCTTCCTCCTGCAGCCGCCTCCACTCCTTATCAGGGCAGGATGACATCGCGGGGACCCGAGTGGGGAAGAAGGTGGGAGAGCTAAATGGGAGCCTTGTGAGAAGAGTGTGTGTGTGTGTGTGTGTGTGTGTGAGCACTGAAAACAGCTCCTGGCAGGAGGCAAGGGGGGAAATAACTTGCAGCAGGATGGAGCCTGCTATCAGCTATGTGCTGGAGTCAGCGAGGCTCCTGCTGAGGTTAACCTCTCCCATCCTGGGCAGGCAAGCTGGAAAATTCTATGTGGCCATCTCTGAAGGGTTAAAAGATCCCCTGTGCCATTCAAGGAGAAGGATGAGCCCTATGGGCAGAGGGAGGGAGGTGACGACCTCTATTCCTTACCCAAAGTGTGGGATATGCATGCAGGGCTGGCTGTGACCATACTGGGAAGATGGGAACTGTGGTGAGATGGAGCGAAGGGTCCTCCTCCAAAGGATTTTGACACTTTTTTACCCAATTCTGAAGATAAAATTTGATTGTCCATAGAACAGCAATAATATCTAATGTCACCCACTCTTCTCTTCCTTAGAAATAAGGTTTGGTCATAGAGTCTTAGAATATTGGAATCATCAAATAAAGGAATGATTGAACCACTGAATCATCAAATCATCAAGTCACAGAATCACAGAATGGCTTGGGTTGGAAGAAACCTTAAGGCCCATCGCTGGATCATGTTGCCCAGGGCCCCATCCAGAAAAGATCAGAAAAGAATGAAGCATTTTTAGATAAACCCAGAACCAAACTGTGCCTCCTCTCTCCTGCAACACAGCTTCAGGGAGGGAAAAGCCTGGTGGGAGGTGGGGGATGCAGCCCAAAGAGGGAGATGGATCCATAGAGCTTTGACCTCCAAACATTTCTGACTGTGTCAGAGAAAAGCATGTCACTTGGTCACAGCTGATGTCTCAGAGTGTAATAAAATACATTTTCCAGGCATAAATAAATGACTTCATCCTCCTGGCAAGGTGGTCTGGGCCACGTGAAGGAAAAACAGTGCAGGAGCACTGCAGCTCCCCGAGGATGGAAGTGGTGGGACAGCTCCAAGGCAAACACCTCAGGCAGCATCCAGGCTGCAAATCTGGGATTTGGCTTCCAGGATGCTGCCAAAACTTGTGGCTCTTGGTCTGCATCTACCCTGGGATGAAAGGCAGAGCTGAAAGTTCCGGGGGAAGGCTTTGTGTCCCAGATGTGGGATGGTAGGTGAGCCCTTCCTCCCCTTCCATCCTCCTTTTCCCAGGGTCTCCACCAAGCAGCCCTTTTCCAACCCTAAACTTTCAGTGCTGCACACAGAAGAGCAGGACCCTTCCCCAAGCCTGGGAGGGACGTGAAAGCTGTCAGGAGGCTTTATTGTCCAGATCTTCAGGCTGCTATCAGCAACTCCCACACGCTGGAAGTGAGATATGTGTGACAACATTTTTTCCGTTGGCAAGCTTATCGTTGCCGAGAAGAGGGGAAGGGATTGGGGAGGGCAATGGAGAGGAGGGGGGAAAGAAAGGGAGGTGGATAGGTATGAATGCCCACCTCTCCATCCTTCATTCACCCCATGCTCCCCAGGCCTATGAAAGGAGAGGAAAACGTATTTTTGGAGGAGCACATTGGCAACAGAGTTATGTCAGACCTACAGCCTGCTGGCCCAGTGGGGACTATACTAAATTCCTTGGGTAAGATCCTAAAACTCCCTTCCTGAAAACGTATCTCTTAATTCATATGGGTATACGTACAAATGGAAAGACTTTCTGGAGGGATATTGGCTGGGCTAGCAAGACCTCATGGGGTATGATCCCAGTTGTCAACTGCACGTTGTATCTCATCATGTTTTTGCAGTGATCAAATTGTCAGGCTCTGGGAAGGAAGGGTCTTGGCCCACAGTCTTGTTTTGCAGAGCAGAGCCTGAAACCTGGTTTCCTCAGTCTTTGGAGAAAGAAAACAAAACAAAACAACAAAATCCACACCAGTAAACACTTGATGCCACGGCTTTAGGAAACTACGACGTTTGTCAAGCTTTGCAATAGAAGTCTCAAGCTGGCAATAATTGTGATGGCAACACATCTTGGTCTGTAGGGCAAGAAGGTGAGTGAGGTTATAAGGTGGGGATTTCGGGGGTCGGCACTGAACACGTGGGAAAACACACGGGAAGCACAAGGTGGAGAAAAAAAAGTGCATGTTTTTTTCTGTTCAGTGAAATGATTATTGCTGGTGATGACTTTGGAGGCCAGGCAGAATCATTGCACTGGCCATTGCCAGCCCCTGTGCCACTGGCCAGGCCATCCTGAGATAAAAGTGAACCTCAGAACATGTGGGGAGCCCTTCTGTATCTCAAGCACAGGAGAGAAAAGTGAGTTTGGATGAGTCTGGGATAGGTGAGTTTGCAGCAGTAACGCTTTCATGAAGGCAGTGGTCGTCTGTTGCACAATTTCTTACATGGGCAGCCTCTGATAGGAGAAGGGGGAGGGTGAATTCAAACTAAAGGAGAGGAGATTTAGATTAGCTGTTGAGAGGAAATTCAGTGGTGAAGCACTGGAATGGGTTACCCAGAGAAGCTGTGGGTGTCCCATCCCTGGAGGGAATGGCAGGAGTTGGAAATGGATGGGCTTTAAGGACCCTTCCAACTCAAGCCATCCTATGATCTGTGATTCTATGAAATGAAGCAGTGGTGTTATAAAGCCAGCCAGGTACTGTGATGAGAAAAAAGTCCCTCATTTTTTTGGAAATCCTCTCATATCTATACCTAAGTACAACACAACACATCTGTACCCATGCTGTGTAGCTTCTTAGGACAGAAGACTCTTGCCAGCTTGCCCTGTCACTATCCAGGCAAGTGAGGAGTAGAAGAGCTTCTTTTAGGGCCCCAGAAGGTTTTCCAAACTCATCCGTACATAAGATAAGCAGCACAGCTGGACTGCAGGAGTTTGGCAGAGTCCAGAGACACCTCCAGTTGCTTCCTTGCCCAAATGCTTCATATTCTTTTCTTTATTGTTTTCTCTCTGGTAGGTCACCAAAGCGGGGGGACCTGCTCTGAGGGGAGATATCTGCACCAGGGAAGTACGATGGGCTAATGGTACAGGGGTAAGAGTCCAACTTTTGGGGTCATGGAAAGGATAATGCAAGTGGGTCTTCAACCAGCTTGGATGGACCAAGGCACAACTGCACCAGAATTAGAAACAGGACAGAAATACGTTGACCAAAAATACGTAGGGTAGCATTTGCTGAGCGTGATGTTGGCTGTGGAGGCAGACAGATTAGCATTCATCCATGCATGGATTAGCTCTAGGAATAACTTGTACGAGCCATGGGGAGGAGGGAGAAGAGGTTCCCCCAATGGCTTGTCCTCTTTGAGAAATCTTAAAGCAAAACCTTTGACTCATTTAGCAACACTGTCAGTACATGCAGGAAAACTTTCAGTAGCGTTCTGCAGCAGCCCAGAAGTACCTCTGGTGCTGATCCATCTTCCAGGCACTGAAATAAATACTGAATTTAAAAAACAGTATTTTTTTTTCTTGGCTGTGACTGCCTGAGCCAATATCCCAGCAAACAAGAGGTCAATGGAGAGTCGACAAAAGAAAGTTCCTTATTTAAGGTTTGGCACTTGTTCAGCTGCAGCATTAGGCCTGACACGTGGTGGGCTGGTCTCTGTTCCTGCCTCTGAACGGCTCTTCAAGTCTTCCTGCCTCAGTTTACCCACTTGTGAGATGGAGGCAAAGGTAACGCAGTGCCCCGAAGACAAATGCTCATGAAGATACGGCGCAATTGAGGCTGGAGGGGACCTCACGTATCTCTGATCCACCCCAGCTCCAGACAGGACAACCTAGATCACCTGGGAATCTGAAAGAGGTGCCCAGGGTGTCAGACACCACTTATTAGAAATATCTTAGAATATAGTCTTTATTGTGTCTGTACAATAATTGAGGCTATCTCGGGACACAGACTGTTACAGAAGAACCACTTTCTTTCCTGCTGAAGAAAGTGATTTTTGACAGAATTAAACCTCCCACAGAAACATCCTGTGGCTCCGATGTATTATTTTTTTTCCCTTGAGCAAACCAACAAGCAAAAGCACTCTGCACAAAAACCCCTTCCAAAAAAAAAAAAAAAAAAGTCTACAAAAAGTGATTTCCACCTCTTACCGTGCAAATTTTCTTCCTGGGGAGGGATGCAAACCCATTTGTCTCCCCCACCCCAGTGAAAACAAAAGCTGGGGGTCCACCTTGACTAGTCCCCAGGGTGCCCAGCCGTGCCTGCCGAGGCCGTGGGAGTTTGGCTACTGTTATCCGGCTCTTATCAGCACTCATGTGCAGCCTGTCACCGATCCCACTTAGCTCAGTGATCCCGGGCTGAGCCCAGTCTCCAGAGGACCCCGCTATCTCCGGACTGGCGGAGACCTTGGCTGGGATTGGCGTCTTCTGACGACAGAGGAGCTGCCCCGACTCCCAACCCTGCCCTGTTGCTTCTCCTGGCTCCTCTCTCAGAGTCTGGCAAGGGTTTGCCTGCTTCTTGCTGACCAAAATAGCAGCAGAGATAACAAACCCAAGCAGCGACATGGTGGCGAATTTCCATTCACAAATGCAGCCTCCCCAGCCCCTAGGAGAGGACAACCTGGCTGCCGCCACCCCCTGCTCCCCACCTTCTCCCTCTGTACAGAGGAAGCAAAGCCACCGCAAGGAGCAGACCGTGTCTCAGGGTTGTCTTCATTTTCAGGCTTTCTTTTCAGAGGCATTTTACCACCTGGAAGGCCAAAAGGGATCTCATCCTTGCCCATCCCGGGCAGCACCACCTCATACCCCGCCATCTATGTCATGTCCACTGTGGGGCAACATGTCTGCATCCAGACCCACCAGGCAAGGATGCGTGATGCCCACCCCAGCGCACACCCAGAGATACCCAAAGCAGCAGTAGGATGCTGAGGGACAGACCCTGGAGTCCCACATTCCCGCAGCTGCCCAAGCCATGCCTGGAAATGCTGGGAGACTTTGGCTCCCATAACCCAGATATTATCATCGTGCCATGTCCCATCCTGTGCCAGAGAGATGGGGATCCCAGGGGAAGCACAAAGAGAGGAATGACAATGACATGGTAATGGCAACCCCATCTCGCAGCACTGTCAGGAACAGCCCCTGGAGCAGGTTAGCAGGGCAGTTCTGGTGGGCCCCTCTGCCCGCATCCTGTGGCTGGGGATGCTCTGCCTCATCTCATCGCTCTGTAGGATTAACCTCTTCGCTTCTGGGGTCACCATAATCAGATCTGTTGGACAAGCTACCCTGACAGGACCCCCATGATTTCTCTTACCAAAAAAAGAAATTAAACAAGAGTCTTTTTCTGCAGTCTGTAAGGACCGAGACCTTGCCTTCAACCCCACCTATAGAGCACTGGGCTGAACAAGCCTTGAACACAGGCTGGCCATCAATACATACCACAGACCATCCCCAAAAATCTTTCCTGGAATGAACAGGTCTTAGACCTGACACACTTCCAGCATCCCAAGGATTGAGAAACAATTCTGAAGGTCCACTATGCTATGTGTCCCTCATCACACCTATCTGTGCCCTGGGAACAGCCGCAGCAAAGGGGACAGGGGTGATCAGGATGGAAGATGGCAAGAACACAAGGAAACAGCCTCACGTTGAGCTAGGGGAGGTTCAGATTGGATATCAGGAAGAAAGGGCCACTAGGCATTGGAATGGGCTGCTCAGAGAGGTGCTGGAGTCCCATTCCCTGCAGGTATTTGAGAGATGTGTAGACGGGGTGCTTACTGACACGGTTTGGTGGGGGATTTGGTACTGTTGGTCGGCAGTTGGGTTTGATGATAGCATTGGTCATTTTTAATCTAACAGTAGTGTGACTGTATGATTCTAAAGGGAACCTCGAGGCTGAACCGACTGGGGACATTGGCACAAATCTCTGCTATGTAACATTACGCGACGTTTCCTCCAAAACTGTGGGTTCCCACCAATCCCTGTCCCCTAGAAAACCCCTTCAATTGGGCTGCCTATCCCAAGAGCAGTGCCTCAGTCATGCCTTGATGGAAGCGCATCCCTGACAGATCACTGTCGGGATTTCACAACTGGCTACTGAACAGCTTTGTGCGTGGATTCAGCCAGCCAGGAACAACCCCACATGCAGACCTGTAGGATCCCCATCCATCACCCCACACCTAGCTTTGGGGGCATTTTCTTAATGCAGTGACAGACTTCTCCGGACCACTTTTGTCTTGGTGGCTTCCTCTCGCAGCATGATGTCTGCCGTAGGAGGAGCTAGAATTTCAATTTCCACGCTTTCCTCCATGATTCCTCTACATTCCTCTTCCAGGTTCTTCTCCTTATCTACCACCACCTTCCTGTTTTTATTCCTCACCCAGCACCCTCCAGCCTCCCCGGCTCCTGCACCATTGGCTCCTGTCAAAACACTTCCTCCTCTGGCCGACGTCCTCCTGTAGAGGCCATCCCAGAGACCATGGGCAACCCAGAATCTTCAATGGGAGAGTGGTGGCTCTGACCCTGCACTGAAGGAAATAGCACTGGGCGGAAACAACAGCACTGGGATCCCAGAATAGCTCTGCTATGGGCTACCCCGGGGACGCAGAGGTAAGCAGAAATACGCCTCCTTTGGAGGTCAGGGTAGTTCATCTGAGATGTTTGTGCATCTTCTGGCATAAACACTGGTCCTGGCTTTTTCAGTGGGTGCTTATATCCTTTTTGGGACAGTTGTTTGTTCACCTTGGGACGTGCGGCTCAGCACCGCAGTAGAGAGGAAGATGGGGATGATGGTAGGAGGGCCAAGCCCTGACACAGCAGTTCCCAGCAGGAGGTCCTCACTTTTGTGGTGTTTGCTCCCTTGAGTGTGTGCCAGCTCAGGGCTAGGACATCGCTTTACTTGATGCTGGAATGACTCAGGACCACGAGATGGGGCCACCTCTTGCAACACAGTTGAGACCTTGTTGGACGCTTGGTGGCCACATGGGGCCAGGATGACACAGCTCATGCTGTGAGCGCTCATTATTTAGGTTTAGATTGGATAGAGGGAAAAAAAAATGGTGTAAGGGGGGTGAGGCACTGGCAGAGATTGCCCAGAGAGGCAGGGGTGCCCCAAACAGTTGTATGATGATTCAAAGCCCAGGCTGGATGGGGCTGTGAGCAACCTGGTCTAGAGGAAGGTGTCCCTGCCTACAGCAGAGGTTGGAACTGGATGATTTAAAGATCCCTTCCAACCCAAACCATTCTATGAACCTATGATTCTGTGTTGATGATGATGACGGCTAGCATCCATCCTTACAGCTCTTCATCACAGGAGCTTCCTGCACCACTGCGATGTCCCGGGATGAAGACCCAGGGTCAGACATAGATGATGAGCTGAGGTCCCCACCATGCAGACACACCTGGAAATACCAACAACTCCACGAACAAGGCCTGTCCAAGCCATGTGCTGGGACACCTACTCCCTTTCTCCACGTGAAAAAGGCTACCTCGTGGGAAAACTTCTACTCCTAAAGAGTGATAATGCAGTGGCACAGCTGCCCATGGAGGTGGTGGGGTCAGCATCCCTGGAAGTGTTCCAGAACCACGGAGATGTGGCTCTGAGGGACAACACGCATGGTGGGTGTGAGCTGGAGTTGGGCTTGATAATCTTAGAGATCTTCTCCAACCTTAATGATATGATGATAAAAAAGACCCACTTCAGCTTAGCCAACATGATACCTTATCATCCAGGAATCAACTCTACTATTGAATTTCCTCCTAAAAAACAAAACTTCTCCAAAGCTCCAGAATACCACAGTTTTACATGTTCACCGTTCCCATCGAGTCGAACTTATTACCTTCCTCCTGCTATATATATTTAGCTGGTAGGAAAACGCTTTGTGAGGCAGCAGGGCTGGTGAGAACTTGGAAAGGAGCCCTGTGTGAAACCTGACTGCTCTGTCCCAGCACGGCTGTCACGAGATGCTCCCATCTCTCCCCCAGATAATCCCACTGTGAAGCTGGGAAGCTGTTTCTCATTAGCTCATGCTCTGTGTATCACTGTTAGGTCTTTAGCACCTCTGGGCTCGCTGTGCAGGAGGCTTCCCAAACCTCTGCAATCTTCATCTCCAGCTGGAGTTTTCCAGGATTCTTTTCCATTTCCATTGCCAGGAGATGATCTGGAGCAAATCTTCATTCCCCTGTCCCTCCTTAACATCCCTTGGACGCAGCAAAGGGACTCCCAGCCTAAGATGGAAATGGAAACTCTTGCTTATGAAAGCAAGATTGGTACACTTGAATAGCTAAAAGTGCTTTGCCACCTCCACAGCATCACTTAACGGTGAGACCAGAGAAGATTAACACACAAAACCTTTCCAAAACCCCATTTGCTCCACACTTTTTTTGCATCCCTTGGCAAGCCCTGTTCCCAGCTGGACGCCCCGCTGCCCCAGCCAGGAGCTATTTGCTCAGACCTCTGCAGCTGCAAAGATTGAGCAAGCTTCACAAACACGTGAGCTCCTGCTGGGCAGTGGCAGAGGTTTGGTCTTCTTGCCACTGAGATCTTCAGGTGCTCAGCTTCCTGTTCATTCCTGATGCACGCACCTCTGGCATTCTGGTCTTGGAGGTATTTTGTGTTGTGATGGCAGAGCTCCTTGTTCAGCTGCCAGCAGGTCTCTGCAATGCTCCCTTCAATATCTGCATTGGGTCAATAAGAGCTGTTACACCAACAGCAGCATCACAGGGCTTGGACTTGATTCAGTCTCTCTTGTAGGCAGAGATAAGGATTCAGCAGCTCCGTCAATTCACCTCCTCCTGGTTTTCCATCCCTTTGAACGGGATTTGCCTTTGCCTCATTCAGGGAGGGGCAGAAAGAGGAGAGGGCCACCTGAACAGAGGGACAGAGGCAATGGCCACACATGTGTAGGGCTGGGGTGAAGGTGAGATGAACCCCCCCCCCCCCCATCTCTGCCCACTGCCGGAGGATGGACCTTCCCGTCAGGAGTTAAATGGGATGGGATGAGAAATAGGAAAATGTCCCGGCTCCTTAGGGGAGCCATTCCCAAAGAGCTATGGAATGGGATGATGGAAATCGCCTCCGAGGAACGGGACTTGCCCAATCTGTTGCCAGGAGCAGCTTTCGTCGTGCCCTGGGAAGGTGCAGGAGGAACCGGGCAGCTTTCAGCTCGTTGCAAAGCCTTCCCTGACCACGAGATGGCATGAAGAACCACCGAAACCCCGAGCAGAATGGTTTCCCTACTGCTCGGGTCCCAGCCAGTAAAACCCAGAGGTCCCCAGCCGGGCTTTGCCCGTAGGGGAGCGTTCCTTCACCTGTGGGGACCTCCCCATCAGCCTCCCTCTCCACTCATTAGAAAGCACTGCTTTCTAACCGCATTCCAATTAAAGCATCCGAGCAGTCCCAGGCTGGCTGGTAGGCAGCCACCTCTCCCAGCCTGTGGTCCCTCAGCAAACCCTCCCGGCGCTTTGTCCTTCCTGTCCCAGCTCCTTAGGAGTGACCCCAGTTTCCAGTCCCACCATTCCTCTTCCTATTTCCACTTCCCCCCTTGGGGCTCATGTATAAATAAAGCAAAGAGCAAGGAATAGGGTTACAGGGACAGAACGGGTCCCCGGGGGCCAGCAGTGCACTAAGGATGCAAACACGTCACTGAGCACCTGGCGCGGTGCCTGCTGAGATAACCTTTCACCAGAGCACCACAAACACCCACTCCTGAAGAATACTGGGACGTTTCCCTTCTTGCAAGGAGGCAGCAAGCCTTCTCCCAGCTTTGCAGGTGAAAGGAGGGAGGCTGCCCAGCAAAGTGGCTGCAGCTCAGCCCCAAAGACCAAGGCTGCTGCTTTTTCCACCTGGGCTCTGTCGGATTGTGCATTCTGTAATGGAGAAGCTGATAGAATCACAAGATGGGTTGGGTTGGAAGGTCCACTAAAGCCTACCCTGCCCCAACCCCACTACGGGCAGGGACACCTCCCATAGACGAGGCTGTCCACAGCCCCATCCATGGCCTTGGGCACTGCAGGGATGGAGCACCCACAGCTCTCTGGGCAGCAGTGCCACTGCCTCACTGCCCTCACCGTGCAACATTTCTTCCTTATAACCAACCTAAACCTACCTTTTTTTTTAGTTTAAAATCATGATGATGGCTCTGCAAAAGAGCTGGTGTCTCTCTGGGGAGGCAATGGCACAGGTTGCCCAAGGAGGCTGTGGATGCCCCATCCCTGCAGGCATTCAAGGCCAGGCTGGATGTGGCTCTGGGCAGCCTGGGCTGCTGGTTGGTGACCTGCACACAGCAGGGGGTTGGAATGGATGAGCACTGTGGGCCTTTGCAACCCAGGCCATTCTGTGATTCTATGACACAGCTTCTATCCCTTATATCATCTACCCATGCCAAACGCAGGACAAGCAAGTTAACTAACCTAAGAGTATTCCCAAAAAATGTATTTCATGTAACGAGACAGAGGCAACTTCAATGACAGCAATAAGATTCCGGACACTGCTCTCAGCCATTGGGTTTGGGTGATGCTGTGTGGGCCAGAGGTTGGTGTTTCAAGCACCCACAGAAGAAAGCTCTGCACGCAGATTTTCACAGTGTGTGTCAGCGCCCTGGTTGCTCTCCCACTTCTTCTTTTCAGTGGATTTCCTCCCCTAGGGGCAGCTGGATGCTTCTATCTGAAGCATGAGAGCTGTATCACTCCAGTTCCTCTTATGCAAACACATCATCTGAGCAGGGGGAGACCACAGGAGGGACAGCCAGCTCTCACTTTCCATCACAAGCCAGGGCAGAGATGGCAGTCACGTGTCTCCAAAGTGCAAGCTCAGCAAGTGATAAAGGGAGGAGGTCAGGAGCTGGTGCTCACAGAAAGAGGCTGAGATACAATCATAGGGTCATAGAATGGTATGGATTGGAAGGGACCCTTAAGATCAACCAGTTCCAATCCCCCTACTACAAGCAGGGACACCTCCCTCTAAACCAGGTTGCTCACAGCCCCATCCAGCCTGGCTTTGAATCGTCATACAACTGTTTGAGTTGGAAGGCCCAATCTGAAAAGCTGGGGCAGGAGCCCCTCCAGCACAGATGGAAACATTGCCCATGGATTAAAAAAATCACCCAAAGTCACGGAGGTAAAAACCACCCCAGGCTGCTAAATGCAAGGCCCACCAATGGCTTCACCAGAGCCAAACAATGCTGGGAGAGCTGGCCAAGATGCCTGGTGAAATTCAATAATTGAGGAGGGCAGTTCCCATCCAGATGCTGCAAAGGTCTCTCCCAAAACTGACGTAGGACAGATTTTACTCATCCTCCTTTATATGCTAGGCATGCAGAAAGACCTTTGCACAGGAGAAGTTGGGCACTCACTTGAGCACACTGTAGGTGTAGTATGGCCGATTGTTTGCTTGAAGTCAAAGGAAGATGGACATCAGAGAGAGGTGATGAAGCAAAGGAACCAAGAGAAACCTTCTGTTACAATATACAGAAAATCATAGAATCAGAGAACCATGGAATCACAGAATGGCCTGGGTTGAAAAGGACCACAATGATCATCTAGTTCCAATATGACCTCTGCTTGGCGTAGCTCAGGGCTGAGATGCTCCCATGTTTGTTTTTCTTATGTCCAAAGATTGTGGTTTTTCTCTCTTCTCTGCAAGCTGTGCATCAGCATCTCTAAACCCCCACTGTGTTGCACCTCAAGTTGCACAAGGAAGGGTTGTGGGGGATATTAGGAAATATTTCTTAGAAAGAGCAGTGATGCCGTGGCACAGCTGCCCAGGGGAGGTGGTGGGGTCACCATCCCTGGAGGTGTTCAATGTGGAGATGTGGCACTGAGGGACGTGGGCAGTGGGCATGGTGGGGTGGGCTGGGGTTGGACTGGGGGAGCTTAGAGGTCTTTTCCACCTGAATGGTTCTGTAATTCTACGAGATGCACAACAAGTTGGCCATGAGCAAGCAGTGTGGCCAAGGAGGCCAATGGGATCTTGGGGTGCATTAAAAGGAGTGTGGCCAGCAGGTTGAGGGAGGTGATCCTCCACCTCTATTCTGCCCTGGTGAGGCCACATAGACTCACTAAATGGCCTGGGTTGAAAAGGCCCACAGTGCTCATCCATTTCCAACCCCCTGCTGTGTGCAGGTCGCCAACCAGCAGCCCAGGCTGCCCAGAGCCACATCCAGCCTGGCCTTGAATGCCTGCAGGGATGGGGCATCCACAGCCTCCTTGGGCAACCTGTGCCAGTGTGAAAATGCTATTCATGTTTAATTTTGAGAAGGATTTTGCCTTGCTTTAGAGTCAAAGATTAACTGTACCCCTTTTTCCAAAGCAAAGTTGGGATACACTGGGAATAGAGGTCCTGAGAGGTTTCCCCTTCATCCTCCTCCCTGCCCATAGCAGGATAAGCATTTGCAAGCAACAAACAATATTCTTGCTTTTAATTTCCCATGCCATGCATGATTCTGCTCTCACCATCTCTCAGTTGTGGATTCACTCAGATCCAGGCTCAGCACCTGCCAGCCACAGCGAAGCTTTTTGCTTATGTCACCCATTCCTGAGTCACATCCCAGCAGAGTCACCCGCTTCCTCGTGAGCACACTGAGTCACCAGGGCTTGCACAACCAGAGTTCCCTGTATGCAAGGATCTGCTGGGAACCAGGGGGAGGATGCTGTTGCATGGGTCCAGAGTGATAAATAACACCAGAAGGGACCTTCAGCCTCGCAGGGAGCTGTAAAGCAGAAGGGGCTTAGAAGTGGGAGGACTGTTAACAGCCCTCAGCTGCTTCTGGTAAGCAGAAGTCCAACAGAATTAGCTGACAGCTGGCACATTCGGGTGAGCTCTTTAAAGCCACGTGCTTCAAGAATGAGGACTTGAGTTCAGGATATTTCAGTTGAGGAGGGGAGAATGTCGTCAGTACTCTCCCAGCATTTCTTTACTATGTTCTTTACTGTGAGAGCGGTGAGGTGCTGGGACAGCTGCCCAGAGAGGCTGTGGGTGCCCCGTCCATCCCTGGAGGTGTTCAAGGCCAGGTTGGATGGGGCCCTGGGCAGCCTGGGCTGGAATTAAATGGGTTACAGGGTTGGTGGCCCTGCATGTGGCAGGGGATTGGAGATTCGTGATCCTTGAGGTCCTTTCCAACCCAAACCATTCTGTGATTTCTCAGGCAGAATCCAACAGAATCCTGCTCACCAGTTGCTTTGACCCGGTTATTTATCTGGGTTTGATAAGAACCATCATTATGTCCATCTTTACCCCATGCCTTGTGGGAGATGTTCTGTTGCAAACACATGCAGGACAGGATGGGGCAATGAACCATCAGCAGAAGATGCCCCAGGAGGGCTGCACTGCCACAAAGCTCTGGGCAGCCTGGGCTGGTGGTGACCCTGCACACAGCAGGGGGTTGAAACTAGGTGATCATTGCGGTCCTTTTCAACCCAGGCCAGTCTATGATTCTATGAAGGAATGGGGTGAGGGAAAGAACATTAGAAGATCTTCAAAAGAATGTACCACAGTGCTGTTTTGGCAGTCAAATCGTAGTGCTTACAAGCTTCCAATTAAGATGAATTAGGCAAAATGTGGAGGCGCACATCCAGAAGGAACCTGCAGCACAGGCTTTGGGTTCAGGGAGAAGCATGCTGGTCTCCTATCCCAAACCAAACCAAAGTTTTTGCTTAGAAAAAGCTGCATTCCATACCCTGGTACTGAGCAATAATTATTTGAGAAATGCAAAAACATGTTGGCACCATTTAGCACCACGTCATTGCATCTTTACTGCGTTCTTTGACATTTTGGGTCAGTTTTTGCAAGAATTGTGAGCACCACAGGTCATCCTAAAAGATGGTTTCACATCCCATTCCAGACCCCGCGATTGCTGAAGTTTCTCTTCAGAGAATGACCAGGCAATGTTCCTCCCCTGTTTCCCGTCTATGTGATTACGTGCATTATGGGAAGGGTTTTACATACAACTCATTTGGAAGGGTTTCTATTTTCTCTAGAAATCTGTAGGTTTTCCTGCTGCCGTTTATACCTCAGCACGAGTTTTTGGCACATTCACATTTCAGTGGCTGCTTTTGGTTTAGAAGGCTTTGCAAGACAGAGCAACCACAGTGCTTAATGCAAGGAAAGTGAGGATTTTGCTGCTGCTGTGTTTTCTGCTTGGATGCACCGTGGGCAAAGGCCTTTGGATCTGTAACTGCCTTTCAGTATAATCTTTAACCAGCAAAGAGTAAAACCCTTCGTTATGCTTTTCTCTATGCTTTGGGAATGAATCACAGAATCACAGAATCATCAAGGTTGGAAAAGACCTAAAAGATCATCCAGTCCAACCATCACCAATACTCCCCAGCTAAATCCTATCCCTCAACACAACATCCAAACGTCTCTTGAACACATCCATGTTCGGTGACTCCACCACCTCCTTGGGCAGTGCATTCCAATGCCTGACCACCCTTTCCGAGAAGTAATATTTCCTAATGTCCAGCCTGAATCTCCCCTGGCGCAGTTTGAAACCATTGCCTCTAGTTCTATCACTGTCTACACGAGAGAAAAGGCCGACCCCTAGCTCACCACAACCTCCCTTCAGGAAGTTATAGAGTGCTATAAGGTCTCCCCTGAGCCTCCTCTTCTCCAGGCTGAACAATCCCAGCTCCCTCAGCCGCTCCTCATAAGGCCTGTGCTCCAGGCCCCTCACCAGCTTCGTAGCCCTCCTCTGAACACGTTCCAGGGCCTCAATGTCTTTCTTGCAATGAGGGGCCCAAAACTGAACACAATACTCGAGGTGCGGCCTCACCAGTGCAGAGTACAGGGGGACAATGACCTCCCTATTCCTGCTAGTAACACTGTTTTTGATGCAAGCCAGGATGCCGTTAGCCTTCTTGGCCACCCGGGCACACTGTCGGCTCATGTTCAGCCGAGCATCAATCAACACCCCCAGGTCCGTTTCCTCCACACAGTCCTCCAGCCACTCCGCCCCAAGCCTATAGCGCTGCCTGGGGTTGTTGTGGCCAAAGTGCAGGATTCGGCATTTGGTCTAGTTGAACCTCATCCCGTTGGCTTCAGCCCAGCTCTCCAGCCTGTCCAGATCCCTCTGCAGGGCCTCGCTACCCCCAGGCAGATCGACACTCCCAGCCAATATGGTGTCGTCTGCGAACTTACTGAGGGTGCACTCAATGCCCTCATCCAAGTCATCAATAAAGATACTGAAGAGGACAGGCCCCAGTACCGACCCTTGGGGAACACCACTCGTGACCGGTCGCCAGCTGGATTTAACTCCATTCACCACCACTCTCTGAGCCCAGCCCTCCAGCCAGTTCCTTACCCATCCAACAATGTACCCGTCCAAGCCACGGGCTGCCAGCTTCTGCAGGAGAATACCGTGGGAGACAGTGTCAAAGGCTTTGCTGAAGTCTAGGTAGACCACATCAACAGCCTTTCCCTCATCCAGCAGATGGGTCACTATATCATAAAAAAAAAAAACCATAATCCCAAAGCAAACACATCTCCAGCAATGTGCCCAGCCCAGCTGAGATGCTGACTCACACAGGAACCCTTCGCTTTGCCCTTTCTTGTTTGCTTTTGCAGCAATCTGTGCTGTCTGAGATCTTGTTGACCAAAATCACCTTCAGGAGGACTGACTTGCAGCCTGACCTTTGCTTGGCGTAGCTCAGGGCTGAGATGCTCCCATGTTTGTTTTTCTTATGTCCAAAGATTGTGGTTTTTCTCTCTTCTCTGCAAGCTGTGCATCAGCATCTCTAAACCCCCACTGTGTTGCACCTCAAGTTGCACAAGGAAGGGTTGTGGGGGATATTAGGAAATATTCTTAGAAAGAGCAGTGATGCCGTGGCACAGCTGCCCAGGGGAGGTGGTGGGGTCACCATCCCTGGAGGTGTTCAATGTGGAGATGTGGCACTGAGGGACGTGGGCAGTGGGCATGGTGGGGTGGGCTGGGGTTGGACTGGGGGAGCTTAGAGGTCTTTTCCACCTGAATGGTTCTGTAATTCTACGAGATGCACAACAAGTTGGTCATGAGCAAGCAGTGTGGCCAAGGAGGAGTGTGGCCAGCAGGCTGAGGGAGGTGATCCTCCACCTCTGTTCTGCCCTGGTGTGGCCACATAGACTCACTAAACGGCCTGGGTTGCAAAGGAATGCAATGATCATCCATTTCCAACCCCCTGCTGTGTGCAGGTCGCCAACCAGCAGCCCAGGCTGCCCAGAGCCACATCCAGCCTGGCCTTGGATGCCTGCAGGGATGGGGCATCCCAGTGCAAAAAAAAGACAGGGATCTCCTAGAAGGAGTCCAGCAGAGGGCCACAAAGATAATGAAGGACCTGGAGCACCTCCATATGAGGAAAGGCTGAGTAACCTGGCTCTGCTCAGCCTGGGGAAAAGAAGACTGAGAGGGGATCTGATCAATGTTTGTAAATATCTAAAGGGAGGTGGGAGGCAAATGGATGAGGCCAGGCTCTTCTCGGTGGTGTGCAGCGATAGGACAAGGAGCAACGACCCCTGCAATGCTGTCATTGCGTGACACGGGCTGGGTGGGATGCAGACAAACCACAGCCGGGACGCGAAGAGACGCAAGGGCACGGACTCAGCAAAGCGCAGCCCTATGGGTAGACCGGGGGAGGGCTGGAGGCGGGCAGCGAGGAGATGCTGTCACGTCGGGGCGGTCCCTGCCGTTCTGCTGCCCGAGCCCTCCCCTCCTTTTTCCCTCCCCTCCTTTTTCCCTCCCCTCCTCTTTTCCTCCCCTCCCTTCCTCCTCCTCCTGCAGCCGCAGTGAAGCCGGGCGCGGTGCGGAGCGGTGCGGCGGGGCAGGTAGGGAGGGAATGGGGCTCGGTGGGGATCCGAGGGTGGGTTCACCCCATCCGTAGCTCGGAAAGCGAAGGCGGGGCTCTCGTGTCCTTCCTTTTCCAGCTGCTTTGGTGCTTTTGCTTTGGGCTGAGGTTGCGGGTGAGCTTTGTCTCAAAGGTAATAAGGGCCTCGAAAATAAGCACCGTAACCCTGCAAGGGAGGGGCGGGGGGGGGGGGGGGGAGGAGGAAGCTTTGCTTTCCTAATGGATGGAGAGGAAACGTCGTTTTCTGAACGCTGGCTGAAAGGAGACCAGTTGGCATCGAGGGGATGGTGTTGGCAGCCGCTGAGGCCGTCCCGTGATGCTTAACCCCCCCCTTCCCCCAAGGTGCTCATCCCCCCCCCATGGTTCTCCCCCCAGGATGCTCACCATGGTGCAGCACAGCATTGCAGCATCGCCCTCCAGCTTGGGGCTGGTGTTTTTCTGGGGGGAGGGGAGGCTTGGGCAGGGTGAGGAGCCTGGGCAGTGCTTGGCTGTGCATTGTGGGGAAGGGAAGAGAGAAATCAGTGTGGCTGCATTTGGGAGCAGTTCTCTGTATGGGAACACACATGAGTATTGCAACATAGGGTTGCCTGAGCTGGAGGGGACCTTTAAAGGCCGTCTGGTGCAGCTCCCCTGCATTGAACACCTACAGCTCCATCAGTGCTCAGAGCCTGCTCCAAAAATGAGCACTGCTGTGATTCTCTTCTTTTGCCAGCCGTGTGCTGGCTTTCCTGGGAAGGAATATGTGTAGGGAAAAGAGGCCTGCTTAAAAAGATCCCTGTCATGCAGTGGTAGCTGTAATGCAGTCAGCAGGCTGTGGGTTTGGTGCTTGCCCCCAGCCAGCAAGGCAAGCAGAGTGGCCAGCTGGACTGGCTCACTGCTTGCACGCTGCCTTGTGGCTCAGCCATACACAAACACTGGAGCCAGAACAAAGGACAAAGCTCGTTTGGGGCCGAGGGCTCTTGCAGGAGGAGGACACATGACTTGGGTGCCCTGGAGGGGTTGGTGATGGGTTAGATGTTATCTTCCAGAGGCAGTTTGGGATGGGTGTGTGGGTGCTTCCCTGCGTGTCTGGTGGGATCTGAGTCCTGTGCTGAGAGTGCTTCAGGGCTCTGACTTATCTCCCAGCCTGAGAGTGGGTCATGTGAGCTGCGCTCTGCTTATTTTGGTGTGGTTTCTTTTCCGCCTGTGCAGGGAGAGCAGGGAAATGAGTCGTGTACTCAGCTGGGCTGACGTGGAGAAGACCTCTGTGATGGGGTTTGCAGTGGAAAGTTTGCTCAGCATCTGCTGCTGCTGCAGAGAAAGCTGCAGTGGGAGGAGGCTGATTATCTCCAGTCTGTGTGTTCATATCTCTGTCCGTGGAAAGAGGGCAGGGAACTTCTGACTTCAGCAGGGATGGAGAGGGGCGATGCCTCCTCCTTGCAGGCAGATCTCACTGCTGCAGCTGCTCACAGTGCTATCAGGCTGCGTGCTCAGACAGCCCACATTTCCTCTTTTCAAGCATCCGAATGGCTGAATTCTTTCAGCTCTGTGTGGGGTCAGGTGGGAGGTTAGCTTCCTTTGGGAAATGTCATTCCAGGGTCCCAGATCACAAGGTGAGGGGCAGGGGACTTGAAAACAAACCACCTTTGCCACAGCCCTCAGTGGCCATGCCAGGTTTTGAGCCTTTGTGGATTCTGGCAGCAATGGATTCCTCCATGCACATAGGAAAGGAACAGGGAGGTTTGGTGATGAGGACCTGTTCCAAAACCGAATGCAGCTGCTGCTTGAATGGAGAGCTTCACCTTTCTGTGTTGCTTGCTAAACAAGTCTTGTGGCTTTTGCTGCTCATTTATCCTGCAAGAGCTGAGCAGGAGCAGAATGCAGGCACACTTGGAGCTGCTGTGCTTGGGGACAGTGCTGGGTCGGGTGGGACACCAACGCTATGGGCAAAGATGGGGGGTGGAAGGGGGAGAAGGAAGAGCAGATTTCTGCAGGCGCTGTGGCTGATGCCAATTTAGTGTTAGTGCTGCTCTCAGGGCTGGTGTGCAGCATCTGAAATGGCTGCACAGCTCCGGGGCTGGGGGAGGAGAGAGCGGTTGTGGGGGGAGAGAATGGTGCCTGATGACGCTGCTGGGGAACTGTTGTGCTCAGCCTTATCTGTGGGCACGGAGAGATGGTGGCAGAGCCGCACGTGACTTCCCCCAGGCGGAAATGCATCCTGGGCTCTTCTATAGATAGACTGGGCCTCTTGCTAAATCCAGCGGGGGCTGGGAAGGAGGAATCACATGAGAGCAGGGCTTTCCCTTTCCATCCTCACCCCAACCCTACACCGAGTCACGGGGTGCTCGGCGTCGTCCAGCTGGAAGCACCAAACCCCCCGACGTCCCCGCAAGCACAGCTTGCTGCAGGCTGGGGAGGGGCTGCTTGCTTACTGCACCGGCTCGGGAGGTTTCCGTGAGGAGATGTGGCTGCTTCTGGCCTCCAGCCACGTTTCGGGGTGTAAGCAAACTGTGCTGCATGAAATGCAAGCTCTGCTCAAAGGGGAAAGAGCCAGGAAAGGAGCGGTGTCTGCTTTCGGCTTGGCTGCAGCTCCGGCGTGCAGCCGGTGTGGGCTGTCTGGGGGATCACATTGGTGAGCACCCTGCTGCAAACAGACGGGGATCGGGTGGCTGCAGGCCTCACAGGGGCCTCCCTTCTGTGCTCTGCTCCAAGAAATCCAAGCTTGGCTGCTGGGAGGGCGGAAGGGGGGGGTATTTATAGTCGTGAAGCAGAGCTGTCCCTGTGCCAGTGGTGGTGGGGGGGGGCTGTGGTCTGGTGCTGCACTCAGCTGAGGTGGTGTGGAGGGACTGGGCACATCCTGGGGGGGCAGAGGAGTTTAAATCCCCTCTGCTGTTGCTGCGTGGGGCACCTGGAGGTGCAGAAATGCTCCCTCGTTGTCCAGACACTGACAGATATATCCACACCTTGCCCACCAGTGTTTTGATTGCCATTTTGCGACCATCCTATACCAGAGTGGCTTGAGGAGAGCTCAGGGACCCATCGTCTGGCAGCAGGTTTCTGCTCTGGGAGAAACCTCTATGTGAGCAAATGCATAGGGAACGCCTTTGTAGAAGTGATATTTGGGGTGAGTGGACCCAGGGCTTAAGCCTGGGTTTGCAAGAGGGAAGAGCGGGGTGCTTGGCATGGCCCCGAGCTGCTGGAGCTCAGGGAGCACTGGGACACTGCTCTGAGCCATAGGGATGGGGTTTGGGGTGCTGTGTGGGGACAGAGGTTGGGCTCATTGATCCCTGCTCTGCTTGGTTGGCAATCCTTTCCATGGCAGGGGGGTTGAAATTAGATGATCATCGTGGTCCTTTTCAACCCAGGCCATTCTGTGATTCTATAACCCATGCACTGCTGCATGCAATTCTGCTGAAAGCCTCGACAGGCTGCAGGCTGGGGGGAAGAGTGCATAAATAGTGGAAAAATAAAATAAAGCAAATAACTCCTTTATGCTGTCGGCTGCAGCCATCTGGGCTTGTTGCTGGTGGAAAGTAGGGCACTCCTGCTGGGTTTGCTTCTCTGGAAGGGCTGAACTTGGCTGCAAGTGGGTGGAGGCAGCCTGTATGGGGCTGTGTGTGTATCCCAGTCTCTGCTTGCAGCTGCGGGGCAGCTTTGGCGTGTTGGGCCAGCAGGGCTTAAGCCTGGGTTTGCAAGAGGGAAGAGAGGGGTGGTTGGCATGGCCCCGAGCTGTTGGAGCTCAGGGAGCATTGAGACACTGCTCTGAGCCATAGGGGTGGGGTTTGGGGGTGCTGTGTGAGGACAGAGGTTGGGCTCATTGATCCCCGTGTGTCCCATCCAACTGGAGGATGTTCCAGTGAGTTCGTGGCACTGCAGGCCTGTAGTTTGATCAAGTGTTTCTTTCTCCTAGCCCTTATCCTTTGGTTTTGTGGAAGTAAAGGGCAGCTTGTAATACCCTCTAAGTTCAATCCCTCGGATCTGCTTCAAAAGGGACTTTCTTGCTGCTGCTAATCCTGCAGGGTTGCCATGTCTGATTGCTTCTGAGCAGCAGGGAGGGAGTTATTAGCGTGCTCCTGTGTCCTTCCTGACCTTTCCTCCCACATGGTGCTCTGTCAACCAGAGCTCACGTGGGGACATCCTCCAACAATATCCAAATCTGGGTGCAGGTGCAGTGTCCCATTCTGCAGCCAAGATGTGGCCGTCCGTCTCCATCCTGTGTGTCCTGGTGGCCTTCGCCAATGCCCGCAGCATTCCTTACTACCCACCCCTCTCCAGCGACCTGGTCAACCACATAAACAAGCTCAACACCACCTGGAAGGTGAGTACTGGCGTGGGCTTGGGGGTACACTGAGGTGCAACCTCAGTGGGACTCGGTAGATGTGAACTGGGAGTCTCACCAATGTGGCTGCATCAAGGCTGTGTCTCTTCCCAGGCAGGGCACAACTTCCACAACACTGACATGAGCTATGTGAAGAAGCTCTGTGGCACATTCCTAGGTGGGCCCAAGCTCCCTGAAAGGTGAGTTATGGGAGAGAGTGGGGGGAGCCTTGCAGGAGCTGCTGTGGGTGCTCCTGGAGTGTCTGTAGGCATGGGGAAGGGTCTTCCCCTGCAGGCTGTGAGTGGGGTTCTCTGCTCTGGATGTAGCTTGCTGGTGGGTATCTTGCATGGGGTTAGGCACAAGAACATAGAATCATAGAGTTACCAAAGTTGGAGAAGACCTCCAAGATCATCCAGTCCAACCCATCCACCTACCACCACTATTTCTCCACTAAATTGTGTCCCTTAGTACATCACCTGAATGTTTTTTGAACACCTCCAGGGATGGTGACTCCACCACCTCCCTGGGCAGCCCTCGTCCACTCAGTGGGTCGCTCCATCATACAGGAGATCAGGTTGGTCAAGCAGGTCCTGCCTTTCATGAATCCGTGCTGGCTGGGCCTGATCCTCTTGTTGTCCCACACATGCCATGTGATCTAACTCAAAATGAACTACTCCATAAGCTTCTCTGGCACTGAGGTCAGTCTGATGAGCCTGTAGTTCCCAGATCCTCCTTACAGTCTTTCATAGAGTCATAGAATGGCCTGGGCTGAAAAGGACCACAATGCTCATCCAGATCCAACCCCCTGCTATGTGCAGGTCTCCAACCTGCAGACCCAGAGCCACATCCAGCCTGGCCTTGAATGCCTGCAGGGATGGGGCATCCACAGCCTCCTTGGGCAACCTGTGCCAGTGCCTCACCACGCTGTGTGGGTGCGTCCTGCCAGCTGCTTGAGTGACTCTGTAAGTTGTAATCCTTGAAACTCAAAGCACTGGAGGAGATGCCAACCTGGCCTGAAGATTTCAGAAGTGTTTGTTCTCCTTCATTAGTCAAATAACAAGAGCACTCCTCCTCCAGGTCACCTTCAGAGGCCGTAACAAGTCTTCTCTCTTTCTTCCTTGCAGGGTAGATTTTGCTGCAGATATGGATTTGCCAGATACCTTTGACTCGCGGAAGCAGTGGCCCAACTGTCCCACCATCAGTGAGATCAGAGACCAGGGCTCCTGTGGCTCTTGCTGGGTAAGGACATGATGTCTTCGGGTCGTGTTGGTACAGAATTTGGTGGACCAAAAGCATCCCATTGAGTTTTTCCACTGAGCCCAATTAATGTGGGCACAAGGGATCCTGCAGTGAGGTTTGTCCCAGCCAGGCTCATGCTTCGCCACGCTCAGCTCGCCCCCAGGAGGGGACAGAAGTCTGCCTGGTTTCTCTTCCCATGGGTGGCTCAAATGGCTTTCCCTTGTGTTTTGGGGGCTGCCCACAGGCTTTTGGTGCTGTGGAAGCTATTTCGGACAGAATCTGTGTTCACACCAACGCCAAGGTGAGCGTGGAGGTGTCGGCGGAGGACTTGCTGTCGTGCTGTGGCTTCGAGTGCGGCATGGGGTGAGCTGTTCCTGGGACTTGTTTGCTTCGAGGGTGGGTGGGAGGAGCAGGGACACAACCCAGAGGTGCCTAACATTGATTGATCTCATCTTGCCCCATCCCTGGAGGCATTCAAGGCCAGGCTGGATGTGGCTCTGGGTCTGCAGGTTGGCGACCCTGCACATAGCAGGGGGTTGGAACTGGATGACCATTGTGGTCCTTTTCAAAACAGGCCATTCTTTGATTCTATGATCTTTTAAATCCTCCCAGTCAACAAGAAGCCACTCCAGGCATTTATAGAGTTACATGGAGACATAAAGGGGTCTGCATGGACTGAAGATCCCTCTGGGCCACATCTCTTCTCCAGCAGCAGCCTGGTGATGGTGGCTCATGTAGAGAGGGCAAGCACATAATGGTAGCTGGCCGAAGGATCTTCTGCTAACCACAAAGCCTTGGTTTTCAGGCACTAGCCCTTTGCCTGTGGCTTTTTGTGGTCTTTGGGAGCAGGGCTGTGAGTGAGGTTTTTCAGGCTGAGTGGTTGCTGGTAGCAGGTGATCAGGGAGATGGTGAGGAGGCTCCAGGCACTGCAGCTTTGAGATTTGGAGGCATAGGTTCTCTTAGCTTCTTGCTGTGAGGCTTTAAAGGATTGATGTGCAGCATGCTTCCCTTTATTTGTCCCAGACTGGCTCAGTTGCTCCCTCCTCCCTCAGAAGGGGATGGTTTTGGCTCTGAGCAGGCTGGAGCTCATACTGCTGCTTCTTTCTGCAGGTGCAATGGTGGTTACCCCTCTGGTGCATGGAGGTACTGGACAGAGAGAGGTCTCGTGTCCGGGGGTCTCTATGACTCCCATGTGGGTAAGTCCTGCTGCATGCACTGGTGGAAGCAAAGAGGAGCATCTCAGCTTTGTTACAGGATCGTTTCCTTGAGGGCATGCTAGTCTGCATCCTAGTGGCTGCTCCCTCCTTCAAGTCTGAGGCTTGGGCTTATCTGGCTCTTGCTGTCCCCACCATCCCCCAGTTGGGACAGAGGTCCCTGAGCAGTACTTGCCTGCAGGAGGCCTGCACAGAAGGCAGCACAGTGGTCAGACCTACAGCACCACAGGTCTTTGCTTTCATAGTCTGGGCAGGCCTGAATTAGGCTGTGAATGGTGTTGGGTAGTTTTAAACCAGTTTAATATGCTTTGGATGACAGCGAGAAACCTTCTGACAGATTTCCTCTTTCATAAGCAATTTCCAAACTGGAAAATTGCTCTGATTGCTCACCTGGTGATGACCTACTCCTGCTTGCACCCACTGATCCATAGGGTTTCAGGGTCAGAAGGGTCATACCCTTGCTCGTGGCTTCAGATGTCTTCTCTAGCGTGGCTGTTGGGGGTGGGGGCACTGGGTGACAGTCAGTTCATGGCACCTCTGCCCTCGCCAGGCTGCCGGCCCTACACCATCCCACCCTGTGAGCACCACGTCAATGGCTCCCGGCCGCCCTGCACTGGGGAGGGAGGAGAAACCCCCAGGTGCAGCCGGCACTGTGAACCTGGTTACTCACCTTCCTACAAGGAGGACAAGCACTACGGTAAGGGACGTGGCCTCCAATGCTGCTCAAGAGCTCCAGAGCTGCTCCCTGAGGGGCTCGACCTCTTCTGAAGCAATTCTATGGTCGCTGGTTTGGGTTCCTGGGCATCTTCAGGACGGGTGGTTCTTGAGGCACACATAAGCCTGTCAGATGTGCTTGGTTGTATTAATAGAGATGGGGGAGCTGGTGTGGGTCCTTGTGGCCTGTGATGGTGCCCGTGTCTGGGTTGAATGGCAAGGTCCTGAGCCCCCCAAGAGGATGGCCTTGAAGCTGCTCCATTCCTACCCGCTGCTGGTAGCGATATTCTACATGTGGGGTAGTGTGGCTGCTGCTTGGAGATCTGTCTTAGCACCAAGTGACTTGTTTTGTTTTGGAAATGAAGTTGGACAAGGGGTACAGAGTAGGACTTGGGGTTAAATCGTTCCTTCTGCAAGTGGGCTGGAAACCACTTTCCCTGCTGGGTTGTGTTACGATCTCCAGAGTAGGAAAAACCATCTTGGCATGAGCTCACTGAGTCATGGTGCATCCATCCCAAGGTCTGAAGGGCTCAATGGTGCTGTGCTGATAGTTGGACTTCTTTTACCCTGCCAGGCATCACATCCTATGGTGTCCCTCGCAGCGAGAAGGAAATCATGGCTGAGATCTACAAGAATGGCCCAGTGGAAGGAGCCTTTATTGTCTACGAGGACTTCTTGATGTACAAATCTGGTGAGCATCAGCACCAAGGCTTCACCTGCTTCATCTGTGTGGCTCTTTCCCTATTTGCAAGTCTGAACAGAGTTCTCAAGTTCACAGTAGAACTGCTGGAGTTGGAAGGGACCCTTCAAGGCTACCTGTCCCACTCCCCGCACTGATCAGGGACACCCACAGCTCCATCAGTGCTCACAGCCCATCCAGCCTGACCTGGGCTGTCTGCAGGGATGGGGCACCACCGCCTCTCAGGACAATCTGTGCCAGTGTTTCCAGACTCTCCTTTGTTCCATTTTTAAGCTTTTTGTTTGAGTGCATTTTAACAAAAAGACCCCACTTTCACATCAGGTCTCTGGGGTTCTGTATGGAATCCCTTGGAAGCCATTGGTGCTGTACAGCAGAAGGCCATTGACGTGTTGCCTTGCAGGGGTGTACCAGCACGTGTCAGGGGAGCAGGTTGGAGGCCACGCCATCCGGATCCTGGGCTGGGGAGTCGAGAATGGGACCCCGTACTGGTTGGCTGCCAACTCCTGGAACACCGACTGGGGAGATAACGGTGAGGAGCACAGAGCTGTTGGTGCTGGAGGGTCTCCTTGGGCATTTGGTGCAGAGGGAGGTGACTTCTTTCCATGGTGTCCTTCCAGGCTTCTTCAAAATCCTCCGAGGAGAGGACCACTGTGGCATTGAGTCTGAGATCGTGGCTGGCGTCCCCAGGACGGAGCAATACTGGACGAGGGTGTAACCATCCTCCTGCATCACTGCTGATGAGTTGATCACACCACAAATAATCCCAAGTCCCTGACGCTTTTAACTGATAGCGGGTTGGGCGCAGAGCCCTCACTCTTAAGAGACTATAGTTGAGGTTCCTTTAATTAAAGCTTTTTATCTTTTTATTTTTCGTTCTGGTTTTAGTTGTACGGTGGAGCTGGAGGAGGCAGGTTCTGTATTGGTGTGAGCTGCTGTCTCGAAGCCCTCTGCTCCTGGTGGGTTGCAGCTGGAGGGCATTCCTTGCTCAGAGGACTGCTGGAGGGCTCTCTGACCCCATGTGCTGTGGTTTTTGGGTAGCCTGAAACCCTTCCAGCCCGACGTATTACTGGGAGGATGGGAATCTTTGTGCTGGAAACAGGGACTTAGTGGGGCAGCAGAGATGGGAAATGCAGGTTGTGTCCATGCATGGCTTGTGCACTCTTGGCTGGGCTGGTCCAGCTGCTGTTGGCACCCAAAAGAAGCAGGGTGTGCAAGAGAGCTTGTGCCTTGCTGGATGGGTTAGGACTTGGTAATGACAACAAACTGATGAACCTGATGTGGGGCTGGCTCTGGCTGGAGCTGCATAGAGCCCCTCCTGCCTGTAATAAGTCCTTTGTGCACTGCTCGCTCTGCTCCATTATTTTGGCTGCTTTTTAAACCACTCATTTTCTAACTCTTTTTTTTTTTTTTTTTTCCTTCCTGCTGTAGTCTGAGGTTATTGATCCTAGGGAAGGGCCTGGCCTGAGCTCCACGAGCCTTTGATCAAATGTCCTGCAGCACTTGCGAACTAGAAAGGGGAAGCTGCTTCTGTCAAAGGCAGCTTGGTTGTGCTTTGGGTCGTGCCTTGGCAAGGGTGCTGCTTTTAGCATGTTGGTGTGGTGCTTTGGGTCTGCAGACCCTGAACGATGGGTGCAAAGTGAGGGGTGTTCCCCAGCCGTGCTGCAGGCAGCTCATGCAGATGCTTGCAGGTATCTTGCTAATTTGCACACCTCTGAAGCTTTCTTTGAGCCACAAGTATCAAGGAAGAAATAACCTTATTATTTTTTTTTTTACTGGGGGGGTGGGAGGTGTAATAACTGCAGGAGGAATCGTGTGATCTGCCAGTGCTAACGTAATGAAAGAGCTTTCTATTTTCTCTTAAAGCACAGAGTATATTGGTGAGCTAAGGCCACAAGGCTGTCATGAGTGAAGCAGGCTCTCCCCTTGTACTGTAAAATAGCCCCGTACCTCTGCTTACTCATTGAAACAGAACTTTGGTGTATCTGAATGAAACAACGGTGCCAATAAATGATTTCTCCAACACCTTGTGGTCACTTGTGCTTTGCAAGCTGAAACAACATCAAACTGCACATAGCAGGGGGGTTGAAACGAGATGTTCATTGTGGCCCTTTTCAACCTAGGCCATTCTGTGATTCTTTTCCTTGCTTTGCTGTTGTGGAAGCCAGGTGTGACCCTTTCATGTATGTTTTCATTGAGTGCAGCCTGTGCTTGCTCTGGCTATGCTGGGGACAGGGTGGCTGCAGCCAAGAGGACACCTCCAGTCCCAACACAGAAGTGCAGTGTGAGTTAGGAAGCATCCACACTCAGCTGAGCTGAGAGCTAGAGCTTGTGGCATGGCAAAGAAATACCACAATAAAAGAACAGCCGAAAAAAAAATCACAAAACACATTTTTCTTTTTTGTTTCCAAAGAAAACTTTAGTTTCAACAAGACAGGAAGCTGCACAAAGGGAGCTACCACAAGTTCTTTTGAACAACAGCTTAAAACTATCTACAGCAGTCCTTGTAGAGTAGGGATCCTCCCTCCAAGTAACACACAGCCACACAGGCTTGGCCTTGCAAAGGCCACTGAACTACCTGGTAGATTTTGCTCTGTCCTGTACCAGGCTGTCCCCCCATCACACAAAGCAGCAGTAGAGGATTAGGGACGCTGAAAACAATTACACCCCAGAAAAAACGGGACTTGAAATAGTTGTCTCCTCTTCTCAGCCCTGGTTGTTCACATTAGAAACATGGCCCACTCGAAGTCCAGGCTGATGTGTTTTCAAAGGAGCAGTGGAGAAGTCTTCCAGTTCATGTGTCAGCAGAACCCTAAGCATCCCCAGCTGAATCCCTGGGCTGGGGAAACTTGCCCAGGCCACCCATCCCCTTGGGCTGAAGAAGTGCAGAGCCCACACCTTGCAGCAGAGGGTAGGTGGCACCTCCTTCCCCCTCCCTTTCACCACCCCTCAGCTGCTAAAATACAAAGCTCTGCAACTCCACAGCACAGTGCTTGAAGGAGATGCAACAGATGGCTTTCAGCAGGATGCACGTTAACATCTCCAACATACTTAACAAAAGGGCTTGTTTCAAGCCTAGCAGCCTCTTCCAGTACAACAGAAAAGTGAAGATTGCCCCTGCCCATTTCCAGGCTGCAGGATGTCACCCAGCCTGGGTTAGTGGCCAGAAGATGGCCAGACCTTTTGAGACTTGTCCCTCCTTGCTGAAGCCAGAGCCCTCCATGTGCTTCCAGTGTTGAAGTGATGGGGAACGGGTTATGTAAGGGAGGCAAAACACAAAGGCTCCCATCCCAGTTCTGAGCTGGAAAGGGGTCTCAAATCTCAAGCAAGAAAAGAGGCAATTGAAGTTTATATTTAAACCATCCTAACCAAAATAAGAATAGTAATAATGATAATCAGATAAACTGTCCAAGAGGAAAGGAGGAAAAAAAATTCAACCCCAAACAGTTAAGACTCCAACTGGCATTTGTAACCATCTGTGCAGACAGAAGGAGAGGGGAGGAGCGGGGTCTGACAGTGCCACACCATCACTCCGATGCTCCAACCCACCAGCATCCCATCCTCATCACTGCCCACGGACCCGGTGGCACCCGGCCATCCCCACCACCAGGGGACAAGGAGCCTCTGCTGCCCATCTACTGAACATCTCACTCCTGCCACCCGCCTGCTCTTCAGTTCTCACCCGCCTGGACGTACTCTTCGGTGGCCTTGGAGATGGTGCTGAGGTACTGCCAGCTGAGGGCAGCCAGGAGCATAGCACAGGACAGGTAGATGGGGGAATAGTGATGGCGTGAGGCCATGGGGCTGCTGGGCAGGCTCATGGCACGGATGGAGGCGATGATCTGCTGCGTCTTGTTGGATGAAGGGTCTGTGCTGGGGATCTTCTGGTAGATCTGGGGAGAGGGAAAGAGGGAGTGTGGTTTACACACGTGGTTGAGGAGATAAATGGGATTCCTGCGTGGAAAAGGGAGCTTCGTGGGTCACAAGCACCACGTCCTCAAGAGTAACCTCATGGTGGATAGCTCAGCTGCTGCATGGGACCAAAGTCCATTTCCCTTGAGAAGTGCATTAAGCCAGGCAGCCTCTTGAGGGCACCCCATGATGAGAGATGGACTACCATGCCTCAGACACAAACATCAGCCGCAAAGCAGTGCTCTGGGGCAAGTAGCTCTGGCCTAGCAAGCCTCACTCACTGATGCTGGGCTGCAGCTCACCTAAATCAGCAAGGACACCCCCAGAGTGATCAGCAGCTGGTGGGACTGCAGACAGTTATCTCAACTGAAAAACACCATGGTCTTGGGGTTGGAAAACCCCACTGTCATGGGGTTGGCCTGCCTCCAAAGGGAGCTCTAACAGTCCATTGTTTGGGGTCTCCCTGATGCATGACATCCTTTTATTAAACACTCCCCACTGAATCCATGAATCCACTGAATCCCATGAATCCATTCACTAGCTGTTCTTCTCTCTAATTAACACCCACAGTACCTTGAAGCCATGAGTTGTGCTGCTTTAAATACCTGCAAATAACCAGCCTTAGTTAATGCTGGCCACGAAGTGCAAACACAAACTGCACTGCATTAGCTGCAACTATGGACACGGTGAAAACAAGAGCACTAGCTGCAGAGCTGTCTTTGGGGAGATGATGTAACCTGTTTGGAAGAAAAGTGCTGCTGGAACAGTCCTCCTGCCTGGTCAGATGGGAAGCTCTGGTGCTCTGAAAGCTGACTCATCTTACTCTCAATCAGAATCTAGAGAAGATGTTGGTCTCTGCCTCTTTGCACAGGCACAGACCAAGGGTATGTTTAAAGGACCAAGCAGCCAGTTTGGCCAATGCCAATGTCAGGTGTCCTGGCACTAACAGAAATGTAATGAAAAGATGAATAGATTCATGGGTCTGCAAGGGACAGCCAATTCCACACCAGGAATGAGAACACAACAGCCAGAAATGATTCCAAGCAAGCTGTTCAGCCTACCTCTTCCACATATTGGTACATGATGGCTTTGACAGATTGCATGTTTGTGGCATCCATCATCAGAGTGACAGCTTGTCCCTTCCGGATCTTCACTACCCCTCTGAACACCTGCTTGTTATTATAGCAGGCAGCAAGAGTGGCAATAGCCATCACCTAAGGAGAAACACGAAGAGCCCTCATTAAAAAGCAGATTGCAAAGGAAATAGAATCATAGAATGGCCTGGGTTGAAAATGACCATAATGATCATTTTGTTTCAACCTCCTGCTATGTGCAGGGTCGCCAACCAGCAGACCAGGCTGCCCAGAGCCACATCCAGCCTGGCCTTGAATGCCTCCAGGGATGGGGCATCCACAGCCTCCTTGGGCAACCTGTTCCAATGCTGTTCCAGAAATAACCTTGGTCCTAGTGACATTACTGGCAAAACACTCTGGAGTGAAGCTGCAATCTCACCTACAGCAGAAATGGCAGGTACCAGCGTAATACAGACTGTTACATGCTACATAACCCTCCCACCTCCAACTTCAGATTATCTGGGCTGCAGATGATGAATAACCACTTGAATGTCATAACCTACCTGGGGGATAGCACAGAAGTTGAAGACACTTTGGTTTTTCAGGCGAGACAAGTAAGTGAGGACATCAGGGACATGGCGGAGAGCATTGGTGATGAGCTCATTCAGACACTGGACAGCCATATCTATGTTCTCTGGCTTGGTGAGGTCAGAGAGCTTCTTCGTGTATCTGCTCCAAACCTAAACAGCAAGATAAGGACTCAGAACTTGGAGGGTACATTCATATCATAAAGGTGTTATCAGTTACAGTGAGAGGTCTGGGGAACCAAGAATAATCAGAAGAGCCTAGAAAGACTGGGATTTAGTAGGCTAAAGGAAGGGCTCTGGAAACACAACAGTGACCTTCATATAGATGGGGACCTTCATATAGATGGGGACCTTCATATAGATGGGGAATGGTTTTAAACTGAGACAGGAGGTTTAGACTAGATCTTAGGAGGAAGTTTTACACCCAGAGGATGGTGAGGCACTGGAACAGGTTGCCCAAGGAGGTTGTGGATGCCCCATCCCTGGAGGCATTCAATGTGGCTCTGGGCAGCCTGGTCTGGTGGTTGGTGACCCTGCACATAGCAGGGAGCTTGAAACTGATCACTGTCATCCTTTTCAACCCAGGCCATTCTGTGATTCTATGAGGAAAAAGGGTGCACCTTCATGTCTTCTCTAGGCAGGGCAAAGAAATATAGCTCATGTGCCAGACTGGTATCACAAAATGCTCTATCAGACAGACCTGTAGACTGTCAAACCTTTCCCTTTGATTTAAAGAGACACAAGGGATGCTATAATTTTAGCAGTGTACCTTAAACTATGCACCCTGCAAAGCATTTGTGAGACACATGTCCTGGAAAGCATGGCTCGTTGGCTACACCCACAACAGATCTTGGACAGAAGTACAAAAGATTATAAAGGGACAGGAACAAAATTATCAGCGATGGAAAAACCCCAGCCATGGGGATTTTCAAGACAATTCTTGAAGGAACTCTTACAAGGAGAAGCTGTCATTCACTATCAGAGCAGCAACAACAGCACTTTCAGTCTGTTTTAGTCCAGTGCAAGCATTTCAAGAAGCACAGCAGACATGCTCACCCAAAGGCAATGTTTTCCCTTACCTCTCTGGGCCAGAACTCCCTTCCTTCCATCTGGTCTTCTAGATAGTCACGTATGATGTTGGTTTTTTGCAGGAAGAGGCCCATGGAGTTTGCCAGCTCTGTGTCCTGTCCTACAATAGGATCTTCTAGCTCTGATGCAGAGAAGAGTCGGGAAAGGCCTATCCCCACCAGCCCAGCAACGTAGTGGCAATACTGTGAGGCACCAGGGGAAAAAAAAACAAGATAAGAGGAGCAGTTACTAAAAGCTGCCTACTTAGCACAGCATGTTTCACAAAAGTGATGCTCAGGAAGTAATTCACACTATGTTTTCTGGAAGTTTGCATGGCCCTCCCTGTTCCATCTCAGCCTTTCAGAGCTCAGCAAACACTTTGCCACGCCAGTGACTGCTGGTGCTACTCTGCTTTCAGCACCAAATGGGCTGCTCACAAGGGAACAGCAGACATGTTGGGTCACCCAAAACAGGTGCTGGTGTGCTACACCAGTCATCCATACCCTCCTGTTACCCACAGGACCAGCAGTTCCACTCTCTCCAAGCCCACACACAGCCTCCCTCCCTCTGCTGAACCCACTTCACACAGGAATGTCCTTTCCCTAGAGATATAGACATGAAAGATGCTGGATTTCAGAAGGCTCCTGGGTATGAATATCACGTAGGAAGAAATGCAATGGCCAGCCCTGCTCCTCAAAGGTAACTGAAACCCCATCTTCTTGGGGTCTCCCACTGACTCACTGTACTCCTACTGTCATTCACTGTGACATTAGATAGACTTACCCGATCCCATTCACTCTGAGAATCCACCTTCTTTTCCAAGAACTCCGCCATCCCAACACCCATCTTGTGACAAATATCAGAAATCACATCCTGGTAGACTTTTGCCAGATTCCTAAACTCCATGGAGATCTGTATCATGTACAAACAACAGGAAATAAAGACAGTGTCAAGAACAACAACAAAAAAACAACATCAGAGTTCACCTTTTATTAGAAGACAAGAGTAAGACTTGTTTACCAGGCTCTCATCCCTGGCTAAAGATCCAGGACAACTCCCACAAGGAGAGTTGTTTCAAGGCCCTCAAAGCACAGGCTCAGTCTGTTCTCAATCTAAACGTTACAATCTCTGGCAGCAGATCAGACACAACAGTATCTTTGGGAAGGCTCAGTGGCCTTGGACTGGTATAATCTGGGAGTTACAGGACAAAACTAGCTATATTTGGCACACAAAATTTCTTCTAATTTATGTGAGCACCATGTTGTGCTGACCATAGGGAAGGTAAGAAGTTCATAGAATCATACAATGGCCTGGGTTGAAAAGGACCACACTGATCATCTAGTTTCAACCCCCCTGCTATGTGCAGGGTTGTCAAGCAGCAGCCCAGGCTGCCCAGAGCCACATCCAGCCTGGCCTCGAATGCCTCCAGGGATGGGGCAAGATGAGATGAATCAATGTGTCCTCCTCCTTCCTAAGAGCAACAGAACCACGTGCAACATGGAGATGGCTGCACATAAGGAGACCCAGGCAGCTGAAGGAGGAGGTGGGTGTCTTACCGTTGGGAAGTCCTCCAGCACCTGCCGGTGCTTCTCCTTGCTCTCCATGTATTTCCACTCCGGTTGATAGAGATAAGAGTGAAACTCAATCAGCATCGGGACCTTTACGTCTAAGCTGATGGTCATGTCATCCTCTATAGTGTCCAGGGCACGGAGAACTAGGTAAAATATACAGACAGCATGCCTGTGGGGAAAGAGAAAAAACAATCACCCTGTTACACAGGAAACACAGCTAAGATTCAGTCTGAGTAAGAGTTTGGTGTGGCACTTCCAGTTCAACACAAGCATGAAGACACTTGTGTCCAATTCCCCCTCCAGCACTGATGTGAGGACAGTGCTTATCTTGGGCCATGCAAGAAGGTAAGAATAAAATGCCTTGCTCAGATCCCAGGGCAATAAGAGCAGGTTGAAGGTGAAAAGCCTGGCTTCATGGAATCACAGAATGGCCTGGGTTGAAAAGGACCACAATGCTCATCTATTTTCAAGTCCCCTGCTATGTGCAGGTCACCAACCAGCAGCCCAGGCTGCCCAGAGCCACATCCAGCCTGGCCTTGAATGCCTGCAGGGATGGGGCATCCACAGCCTCCTTGGGCAACCTGTTCCAGTGCCTCACCACCCTCTGGCTGAAAAACTTCCTCCTCAGATCCAACCTAAACCTCCCCTGGCTCACTTTCAAACCATTCCCCCTTGTCCTATCACCATCCACCCTCACAAACAGCCGTTTCCCCTCCTGTTTATACACTCCCTTCAAGCACTGGAAGGCCACAATGAGGTCTCCCTGGAGCCTTCTCTTCTCCAAGCTAAACAAGCCCAGTTCCCTCAACCTTTCCTCATAGGAGAGGTGCTCCAGCACACCAGAAAGGGTACTGCTGTAAAAAGAAGCACAGAAAACTTTCCTGACAATGAGAAACACTGGATGTATGTAAAATAATCCCCTACTTCTTAATGAGCACAGTGAATTTCCAAAGGGGCAATGTACTTATTAATTGGTTGACAAATGGAAATGAGCTGGGATTGCTTAAGCACTCATTACTAGGTGAAAACAGCTCCAGACCAAGGCTGATGTGAGGGGCCAAAGCCAACAATGCAGTGTCATCCTTGCCAAAAAGCACACAGCACTGCTGGGAGGAGGAGCAGCACCACCTCCTCTTCACAAATGAGAAGTGATCACTTCTGTAGAGTGAGGCTGACTTCAGCCTGGGGCTGGAGCTTGCCTGAGTCCTGCTCCTGGGATGGGTCCTGTGTGCAGCCAGGAGTTGGACTCGATGATCCGTGTGTGTCCCTTCCAACTTGGGATATCCTATGATTCTGTTTCTCCACTTCTGTCCTGGCTGCAGCTCTCCTATCCCCAGATAAGGTCTCCTTTATATGCAGAGCACAGGAACCTGCAGCATCCATCCCAGAGGATGGGAACAGAGAAACCAGGCAGCCTCTTTCTCCTCTTCCCACCACCAGAAGCAATGATGCTGGCTCAGCTGGTGATGAAATCAAACTTTTGAGCCTCCCACTTCCCAAGAAACAGCCCCAGCCATGGAGAAATGGGCTGCATAAGGTCATGGAGACCCTGCACATAGCAGGGGGGTTGAAATTAGATGAGCATTGTGGTCCTTTTCAGCCAAGGCCATTCTATGGTCCTGTGACATAATTCTATAGCCCACGTGGCAAAAGATTTATCCATCCAAAAAGAAACTAAGCAAGAGGACACCGATGCCTTCTAGCCTAGCTGCAGCACCTGAGCCTCGGGAGCATCACTCCAAACACTTTCCCAGAAGCTCTGTTTTATGAAGTCCTCAGAGGAAGCACCATAACTCTGCTATGAGCCAGTTTTACTCTTGTCATGACTCAGCTCTCCTCTGACCTGAGCTAGCAAAATCAATTCCTTGGGTAGCCTTGCTGCTCCAACCAGGCTCAAGCACCATAAATCACAACCTTCCTATTCTCCCTCTCTTGCCTCAAAAACTCTTGAAGTGAAACTACTGTGCTTGATAATTTATTTTTCTACAGAGCCAGCTGCAATTCAGAATCATAGAATCATACAATGGCCTGGGCTGAAAAGGACTGCAATGCTCATCTAGTTCCAACCCCTTGCTATGTGCAGGGTCACCAACCACCAGACCAGGCTGCCCAGAGCCACATCCAGCCTGGAATTCAGCAACAATCCCTTCCTGTAGACTGCAAATACCCAGCAACAACGTTTTTAGGATGCCAGGCATGGAGTTTCTGAGCCCTCAGGATAAGGAGCCTTCACGATCCAAGTAAACTACAATGTAAGGATTAAAGAGCAGGAAGACAAACAAGGAAGATAAAAGTGGGATGACCAAGGCAAGCACACCGCATACAGACACAGGGAATGGGTTGCAGGGTGTGTTATTGCTGGGTACCTTCATATCTGTATTAGCAGATACAGCAAGCAAGGAGAAAAAGAAGTTCAGTTCCTGGCTCTGCTCATGCCTTTCCATGCAATCTGAGCCAAACCGCTGGGTTTTTTTGCCTTCCTTCAAAACAGCCTGCAGACACTTCACAAATGCTGAATATAAGTATGGGTCAGCGTCCAAAATACCAGCCCAGGGCTGGAAAACCCACAGACAGCACAGTGTTAAGGCTGGCACTGTGCAAAGCTGTTCGGCTACAAGCACAGAGTGAAACCTACAGCAACCTCTAGCTTTAACCTGGCTTGGGATTAAATGGAAAAAGATCTGTACTGAAAACAGCCATTTCTGTAAGAATATAAGGAAATAGGGAAAGTGTGCATGTGCATGTACAAAATCTCAAGGCAAGCTGAGTCTTGCATCATCTGCTATTATTACCACGTGAAGCTTTCCTGCGTAGGTTATCAAAACTTGTAAAGCAAAAGTGAGCACAAAGCAAGCCTCTGAGGAACCCTCAGATGAAGCTTTAGAGGTTCAGCTGATCCCACAAGCACCCTTCCTGCAGGGTTCAGGCCCCTTGTTTTGTTTGCTGCTTCCCACCATGCCTCTCCACCCCTCCCAGCCAGCAAGGCACCCAAAAGCAGCTCCCGAAGCTGCCAGGACACACATTCCCAGGGTGTCACAAACAGCACGCTGCCCAGTGCTGCATTTAACCATCTGCTGGCTGACAGCTTGCAATGCCTAGGCTGAAGAACACAGGAGTTCTGCTGCTGGTAGGGAGCAGAATGGAGGCATCATGCTTGAGCAACTCTGCTGGGATAACGCACATGTCTTGCTGCACGTAGTAGGGCTGCACTGAGCAGCCCTGGAAAGCTTTGCTCAGTGTGGTAGCGCACTTCCCAGCGGCTCAGTCAA
>JAPSGF010000024.1:6398668-6485082 GCA_035772895.1 Perdix hodgsoniae | reverse complement strand
AGCAGCCCCACAGAGCAGCCCCACAGAGCAGCCCCACAGAGCAGCCCCACAGAGCAGCCCCACAGAGCAGCCCCACAGAGCAGCCCCACAGAGCAGCCCCACCCTTGGGCCACCCAAAATCCAAACCTTACATCTGAGATGATGAGCTTTATGCGCTCCCTGTCACCCATCGACACCCCCAGAGTCACCCTACTTCCGATTCACGACTTAATGAGGGGTTTTAATCAGCATCATCATCCCTGCCCATAGGGCAGGCAGCTCAGAGGTGGGCAGAGATGAGCAGCACTGAGCATTGCTGAGGTCTGCTTACATCCTTTGGAAAGAAGCTGCTAAGAGCTGATGGAGGGGAACAACCATTTAATTTTAACCACACCTAATCACTACATAACACATACTCAGCTCTGAGCAGGCACAGGATTATCTAACACTGAACTACACAAGGGAAAAAAAAAAGTAACATAGAGCCACGTTACACAGTGCCCAGGGTCAGATCCCCATCTCCTGACAGCACTGCAGGTTGGCACTGAGGACACCACCATGTAAGCCTTTTCCAGCCACCTGGGGATCCTAGGGCTCCTTTCATCACCACGTGCCCAAGAGGACACTGCTCTTTCTGGTAGATCTGCAGGTGCAGCCCTTTGCCTTGCAGCTTGCTCTGCAGCCAGTCGGAGGTGAACTGAATGGCACAATCAAGGAGATGCTCCAGATCTGATTGCGCCAAGAGAGATCCTTGTGTTAATGGATGGATCTTCGCCAGGTACAGGATTTCATTTTTAATGATATTCCCTGCAAAGGGTCAGAAGTAAGCAGATCATTACAAGAAGTAAACCTCTCTCTCTCTCTCTCTCTCTCTCTCAGCTGGATCAACCCAACATCATAACCTTAAGGAGTAGAAGCTCTAACATGTAGATCTGGGTGCAGGCATCCCACCCTCCTCTTTCTCACTTTGCCACTGTGCTCTGGAGCTCACCCAGCCCTGAAAAGTATCTCTGGTCCAAGAGGGTGTAGCAGACGGGATGGGATGTGCGGAGGGCATCCAGTGCCCGGCCACGGTGGAACTCTGCAGACAGGATGTCAGAAGTGGGATCAGCCACTGGAGATGAGCACCAGTGCATTCGGCAGTTGTAGAAAACAAGGAAGTCTCCACTCTCAAAATACAGCACCAGCCTGAGAGATGCAGAGGAGATGAGCGAGATCAGTAGCCACAAACACCCTGACCCACTTGTTGTATTGTGGTTTAGCTGAGGAGACTTGCAGAGAATGGAAAGTGCAGAGAACGCAGTTTAGCTTTTGAGGTTTTAAATATGCACAACTCATGGACAGTTATCCCTCCTGCTGCCCTGTAGGTTCTATAAACAGCAGCAGGCAGAGAGAACTTCCCTACAGCCAGTTGCATGGGAAGACATACAAGTAGATTTTGAACTTCTGCAGAGAAGGGGACTCTACAACCTCAAATTAAACAGTTCGTAAGAGCTGGGTCCACACTGTCCTTCAGTATTTACCCCTCAATACATTTTCAGTGGCTCTTAATACACCACCAGTGATCTGGGCTCCTACAATGGTATTTTCATTGCTGTCTCAAATACCTTAGAAGCAAACTATTAATCCAATGATTATCCAATATAATAATAATAATAATAATAGTCTAATGAGTCTAATAGTCAAATGCTGAAGCTGGGAGGAGGCAGAAGGCAAAGGGCAGAAAACTTCTCACTAAGGATACAACACACAACACCAAGACAACGAAGCACTTCCATGCAAACCAACCAGTGCTGACTCCCTGGTTGAACACATCTTGCATCTACTGAAGACACAATATCACCACTTATGCTTGTTTTTAACACTGAGGGAAAAGGGGAGGACTGAAAGCATCTCCACAGCAATTCAGTCTGAGACAGAACAGTGCCTCTCCAGAATGACAGAAGAACCTTTGTAAGAGGACTCTGCCAAGTACCTGGGTATAGGGTCCTTCCAGTCCCCCCTCTTATTGGCTCTGCTTGCTCTTGAGAACTCATTTGCCCGAATGCTGCCAAACAAACCAAAGTGGAAGCGCAGCCAACTGCCTGGAGCCTCTGCTGCACTTGGAACGCCAGGTCTGGAGTTCTGCAGTTCCTGTAGCTCTTCTTCCCGGGGAGGAGTCAATGGAGCACAAACCTGCTCTTGCTTTCCCTGAACAAGGGGACTAGAGCCTGTGGCAGCCTGTTTTTGCAGCTCTGTCTCTTCCACGCTTGGCCCTAAGGTAGAGCTGGCTGCCACAAATGCTAGGAATAAGTTCTTCCCATGGACCTGAAGGGGAAGAAAAGTGGGATGTACTGAGGATCACTGTTCAGATGCCACTCTGGAGGCTCCTCGCAGGACAAAGAGGTGTCAGGGCAGACACACTCAGACCAACCACAAATGGCTTGAACAACTCACACCTGTGCCCACAGTTGGAACCACAACGCAGCTTGAGGTGAGGCTAGTGTGACTTCGATAGTTACAGGTACCTACAGCACTGACATTCACCTTGTCAAGTAAAACTTGGCTTTCTGGTCTAAGGGATGCATCTGTGCAAGCTCACAGCTGAAAGGAACAAGCCTGCTGTTCCTCTTGACATTCACATACTGAATAAACCAACTCATCTTCTATAAGCCTTCCATGATGCCTCACACACTCAGGCCATACACTTTCTGTGACACAGATGCGGAGCAGCTATGGCTTCCCTCTCAGACCTGCCACAGATTCATATGGTCATCTTCAGCACAGCTCACCTGGGAATCCTGGAGCCTCGAGGCATTCAGGTCATTCACATTAATCTTCTTGCTGCTTCCCCCCACCTTGGCCACCACTTGCCCCACAAAAGGTGAGGTCAGCAGCTGGAACTTCCTCACTGATGGGCCCTCTGGCATCTCTACCAGCTAAATGGCAGGTCCTTCTCACACCTGGTGCCCTAGAGCTGAGGGAATAATTACAGCTCAGAAAAAGAGCAAGAAAATGCAGGGAAGCAACAGCCCACATTTGCATCAGCTCTCAGCAACTGAAACCAAAGCCTTCAGTAGGGCCTGCTTCAGCCCCAGCCCTCCAACCCATCTTCTGCTTGAGCAAGGACACATCCTCACCCGCTGGAGCTCCTGGCCCATAAGAGGCAGAAGCCAGCAGCCACCTACACAGGGTGGCGAGCTGCAGTGGGGTAGGGATGTGTCCTCAATAGGGCTGGGCAAGGCAGCACAGCCATAAAAGCCTTCACATGCTGCAATGAGCCAAAGCCTTTTAGGAAAAGCTCCAAGAGATGATGTATGTCAGAGAGCATTATCTGGATCTAAGACATGAAAAAAAAGGTTATTAACTGGTTATACAAACATGATTGTTTTAGCAGCAATAGAAGACTGAGCTTAATCCCCACGCTTCCTAGGGCAGGAGATAATTAAATCACACCCTAGCTCCATTTAGCTACATACCACATTCAGGCTACAGGCAAAGGCCAGTAACAGGTCAAGAACCACCTAGAAAGTATTTCTGCTGCTAAAGGTGCCAGCAACAACCCAGATCCCTGGGATCAGCTCTTGACACCAAGGGCTCTGACCATGCCTCTCAGGTCTTCACCCTGATTATCTAGGCACTGGATGTCAAGCAGCACAGTACAGGGAATTCACCCAATACCTTCACACACACGATGCAGACCCCCAAAGCAAGCACTCACTGCACATCCCCCTGCCCTACACACTGCACCCAGCCCCCAAGCCATTACCCTGCACGCAACAGAGACTGAGCAGCCTCCTCCCTGCTTCCCTATTTCATTGCCAGCTTCTTCTACCTCATGCCCCTGAACCATTCCCATGCCTTCAGTCACTTCTCAAAGTTCTACTAGCCCAAACCAGCACTACCCTCTTCCTATCCCTTACACCCCAAAATCCCCTTACCACCCTTCTACAGAGAAAGAAGGCCCTTCCACCCACCAAACATAAACAGCATGAGAGCTCCTCCAGTGGCTGGTAAAGGAGAAATGGCTGAGGTTTCAAGTGCTGGCCCCACCCACACCATCAATTACACCAGAGCCAGGGACTGGTTGATCTTGGAAGAGCTGGGAATTCCCCCCCACTAGAAAGAGGAGGTGATTGTACAAGGGTTGTGTGTGCTTTCAGCTTATGGGTGGCATCTGTGAGCTCAGCTGAAAGCAATCAGACTGAATTAGCACTGTGCTCCACAAACCCATGTCTGTGAACAGAGCAAAAAGATAAATTACGATGGCACTGAGGTGCCATCCTAGTGCAGGAGCTCATCCTTTTCCTTCTGTGCTAATGGTATTACAAGATGGGAAATGTCTTGGCTGTTTTTCTCCTTATGCATTAAAATAAGCATTGCTTTTCCAGGTGCACTGAATATGTGATCAGTTACCCTTCCCAGGATGCCCACCAGGAAAGTGAAGATTCAGGCAGCAGCCTTTTGGTTTTATTATTATTGTTTTATTTCCATTAGTTCTAAAGGTGTAGACGTTACGTGGATTGGTAGCCTTACTACTTCATAATATATATTTTTTTACATCTTTAAATAATTACAGCTTGTTCAGTTGGTTGGTTTCCCTCTCCCCCTTATGTCTGTTTCCATGGGACTTCCCCAGCTGACACGGGAATCTTCAAACTTAATGCATGAGAAAAGAACAAACAACCAACCAAAACCGACAAACAAAACCAAACACCACCCCTGGCACAGTCACAGCTTCAGTCATATTAACTGTTGTCATATTCAGTTATGTAAAGAGTTGTTGATTGGTTTCAAAGCTCCCTTACGATACTCCTGAGCTCCTCCTGATCGGAGAAGGTCCAATTAGCCCATATAATTGCAAGTGAAATGTGGATTTCTTTGGATTAATGTATGAAACAAAAGTTGATGCAATTCAATATATTGCACTTTCACAAGGAGAAAAGACATTTAAAAATGATAAATGACCTTTCTACCCCTTTCTCTCTCTCCATCCCAGTTCTCATCATCCCATCTTGCCATGGGAGCCATAGCAATGGTCTGGCTTGGCACAACCCAGATATGTGCTGTAAACCCTCAGGCATCCCAATTTATGTGTGTGATTCATGCTGAGCTTTAAGGGAACATCTCCTGCAAATATATTGGTAGATGTGCTCAAGTGTTTTGCAGGACCAGGCACTTTGCTCTTACTCTTCAGGGAAGAGATGGTTCTCAGCTCTGTACTTTTTTTGTGTGTACAAATACACAAATTCAGGCCTATCATTGTGTGGCTGATGCTAGAACGGGCCTCTGGAAGTCATCTGGCTGGTGGTCCTCAGTTGGACTTCCAGACACGCTGCAATGAAATAAATTACAGCAACGATAATAACAACAATTGTTGTGCTATATTAAGTCTCTGATAATTGTATTTTATTTCATTAACAAAGCAGGTTCTCCGTGCCTCTCCAATCACTTGAAGGAAAGCAAAGCTCCAATGTAACCCCAAACTTTTGGGGTTGCCCCTCAGCTAGGTTGAGCTTAACCTCTTGGTAGGACTGTCATTCTCATGTCCTCTAAGTATCCCTTCATGCATCACTTCTGGTGTTGGCATGCTTTGTTGGCAATGTGAGGCACATCTGAACTTCAGCTACTTGTAAAAGGAGTGATAAAAGAGCTCATTTCTACTACGAAAGGGATGAAAACTTCATGAAAGCAGACGTCTTGTTATCAGGGTCCCTGTAAATGCTCCTCACTGAGTTTCAGTGTTCAATTTTTAAGGCTCTGGGGGAAGCAGAAAACCAGTTAGCCGAACTATCATTTAGGTAACCTAAGAGAATGTGAGCCAGGGAACCACCAGACTTATGTCTCGCAAGGTTTTTCTGCTTGACATTGCCAACAGATTCCTTTATGGCACTTAGGAGTGTGTTTTAAGGGCAGGAGAGAACTTCAGCCAGGAATTTTGGCTTTGAGGGCAATACAAGGAGCACAGTAAAAGGGCAAGGCAGAAAAAGCCTTTGGGAGCTTAAAATGGAGAAATGCTGTGCTTTTGGTCTGGACCTCTGTTCCTCTCCAGGAGGCTGCCTGCTTCCCTCCTCCTCAGGCTGTCCAGGGTAGTTTTAAGCATCTGAAATGTGTGCAGAAGCCAAGAGGCATCTCTGGGGTATGTTCTTCTCTGTCACAGACAAGATCACAGCTGCATCCCGAGAGATCTTGGCTGCCGAGTGCAAAGCAATGCAGTACAAGGAGGAGGCTGACTAAATGACCTGCGTGCTCTTGGAGAAACACCTTTGTTTTTTCTTTCACCCCAAATTCATGTTCTTAGGTGCTATTTCTGGCCTCTTCTCTGCAGGCTGCTGGGCTTCAACAGAATCACGGGATTTCATGGTAATGTTTGATTTATGTTTCGTTGAACGGCTCTTCCTTGTCTGCAGTTATGAATAAAGTAATGAGGTTAGACCTTACATTAGCTCTGAAGGACAGAGTGCAAATTCTGTGGTTATCTTGCAAGTGGCAGATGGAAAAACTTCCCAGATCAGGAGTTTCATTCCCATAAGCCAGCTGAAAGGCACTCCTTGCCAATGGGAGGACCACACTTCTTATGGGGAAGCTTAGTGAGGAGCCTCAGGGTGCAAACACCATCCAGACATCCCCATGGCATCTCTGCCATGGTGTCCTTCTCCAGGAAGCGCAGAGTCTCTGTCACCTCTACAAACCCCTGCAAATCTGAGTTACTGAGCAGAGCACAGGGGTTGTGGAGGGGTCCAGCTCTCTACTGTGCTCCATTTCAACTCTCTGTCACGACCAGTCCAGTTGAATCCTTCTCCTTAAAGAAACTTTTCAACCATCGGGAGGAAAATAGAGAGTTCAAACACAGATAATACAAGGTTGTGGTTTTGCTTCAACCATCTTTGTGGCTTTCCTCTTCGCCAAGCCACGTATCTTTGTATTTTGTCAGAAACACTTTGTGGGAATGGTGAGGAGTGAGTGTAAGATGGAGGGTGGCACCTTACATCCTTCAGCATATTTTGTGGGGATGCACCATCCCTCTTCTGGTATCACTTGGCAGTTCCATAGTCAAGTTCTGGATGCAGGGAGGAAAAGAAGGAGCTGGGAAGGCAAGAAGGGTAATGGAGTTTGGGAGCAGACAGAAACAAGGCTGGAGAATCTTGTAGGATGAGGTCTCCCAGAAATTCTCTACCTGTACAGGCAAAGCTGTCCCTCCTTGGAAACGCTGATGGAAACATGCTGGCAAGCATCTGTGGAAGCATTTAGACTGCACAGAGGAGCTGTAGCGTACGCATTGCTGGATTTTGTTAAGCACATGTTAGACAAAGAGCAACTAAAGGTAGGTTAGGTAGAACTGATCCCTTTTGGACAAGGGAATGAGTCTGTGGCCTCTTAGCATCACTTCCACCTTAATTTTCCAGAATTTTCTGGTTGATAAAAGGCTTATGGTTAGGCAAACACATGAGTTTTGTTTAATACTTGTGCATGAATGGAGTTAAAGCTTCTCTTGCAGGCAAGCAAGTCTATGCGCATGCTTAGTAAAGAAGATGGCCCCTGCCCGCATCCATTAGAGGCTGAGGACTTCTCTTGTTGTGAAAGGTGAAATCCTTAAGGGTTAGACTTAAAAATGGTCGTGAGCCAGCTGCTAGGGGAACAGTGGGCACTCACAGTACAATGAGAAACAATTGACAATCAGATTTCATCAGTGACAATGAAGACAACAGAAAAGTATGCAAAATAATTAAATTAACTGTCTCAAAAGCAACAGCACAGCAGAGTTAAAGAGCAAACTTTTCACTTGCTGTGCTCTATAATAATCTCTCAGCCTGGCTTGTAGCTATTTGTAAGGGAAAAGCCCAACAGTTTCCTCCAGGATTTGATGACCAAGGTGGGTTTCCTCTACCCGCTTTCAGAAAGTTTCTCCCTCCAAAATCCCCCTCTGACTTCAGACAGACTTTCTCCAGGCTCAGCCAACCATCTTTTAGAAACACAGTCCCATGATTTTGTAGTGATAAATAGGAAAGGAGTTACTATTAAATACAGACATTCATCAGGCTTTCAGACCATCTAGGGAAATGAAGGCAATGCTCTAGATGAATGAGCTGAGGATGAGGATGTGGGTCTCTTTTTTTTCTCTGCCCTAGATCATATCAAATCCACTAAAGCCACCACAGCGTGTCTGTTCAACAAACTGTTCTGAAACTGGCTCCATTTGATGGAAGATCACTGAAATGGGGTAATGATGATGGCATTCCCTCTGGTCAGGAAACAAATGGATGGTGACAGGAGAAAAAGATGTGTCTGTGCCACCATCAAGTCTCAAATGGCAAATGTTTTTAAATAGACAGTCCCCCACAAAAAAAATATATGTTCATCTTTGTGTTTCTGGCTACTTCTTAGAAGGTGGTGGCAATCAAATAAAAGGAAACTTGTTTGAAGGGAGGAAAAAGGTTTCAAATCCATTAGTTACTTTGAGATTTGAGTCTTCTTGGTTTGTTTTGTAAGAGCTCTCCTACACTTCACGTAAGTCCTCTTTACCTCTTTGTTGGAACATCTCACCGTGGCAGGAGAGCAGGGGAGGAGGGAAACAACATTGACATGATTATTACGTGGCCTCTTCTTCATCTCTCCAGTGGATCAGCCTCAAGTCTATGGGTGGAAGACCAGTTTATGCAGTTATGATGTCCCCATGGTTTTCAGCTAAGACCAGGCTGTTCCAGGAGTCCTGTTTGGAGCTGGTTTGTGGAGACTGGCTGATGGCTGACTGGTAAGCCTGTGGGGAAAGCTTCAGGGCTGAAATTGCAGGATGAATTGAAGATCCATGTCCAGACATGGCAGAGACTGAGAATGCCTGCAGAAGAAGAAAAATCTCGTAAAAACAAAACAAAACAAAACAAAACAAAACAAAACAAAACAAAACAAAAAGCTTCAAATAATAGAGGAGCCCTTCATGTGGAGTAGTAACACACCCGAGGATTTGCCATAGGTTGTAGCTGATGTGTGATGCTTTGGAAGACTCTCCTTCTTGTTCTAGACCCTGCCTTTTACTAGTATTGCATAGGGGACAAACTATTCTCTTCTAAATGCCCTAAGTGATCATTTTACCACCCAAGGTGTGAGGATTCATTGGCCTTGGGTGTTCCTAATTCACAAATGCCCTCCTGTGGACTGCAGGAGAAACAACCTTGCTGCAAAGGGCTGCAGGTGCAGGGTCAGTCCAGCCCAACGACGCACCTTTTTCTCCACGGTTCTTTCTTTTTAAACACTGCTGTTCCTCATATGAACCCAAGAGGAGAGCAACTACCATTTACCACTCCGTTCTTTCAGTTGTGCTGGGCTGCGGGGCATCCTTAACCAAGGCGTAATTATTAAACCCACAGAGATCAGCTTCCAGGTCTGGGTAGTGCTGTTCCTAAGACATCTAGTGGTGGATAAGGTGAAGAGCACCCACTGCACCCTGCAGCTCTGCCTTGATTTACCTTTGCAGGGACTGAGTTAGATTAGGGCTATGTGAGTACATTTTTCAGTGCACATCCAGCCAGTGCAGATAAGCTAGAGTCCTTCTGCCAAGGTTTTCCTGCTCAGGACTAATCAAGTCATACAAAGAGAATGGATATTTTTATTGTGATGTGACTTATGCAGGAAGAATCTCCCATTTTCAACAGGGCTGCTACAACTTTTTGTCCATTCAGAACCTTTGCATATCATTGAGCATTCACATTGTGCTGTAAACATGGTGACAAGAATGTGTATTTCTGCCCCACCCCAGATTTCCTACTGTAAACTTCTAGATCCATTGAAAAGAAGCAACCTCTTAGTATAGAGGTGGTTTTTAAGATGTTCTTCTCCCTTTATCTACCACTCTCAGTTCCATCCCTGTCCCATTGCCCTCAGTACCTGAGAAATTGGGCTGGGGTGCCCATAATGAGATGAGAGCCCTGGTTCTGTTTTTATGGGGCGCATTTCCTCAGTGGTTGTGGCACTGCTGCTGCTACTCGTGGAGCTCGTGGTCGGGGTAAGACTCTCACTGCTGGATGGACCTGTGGGAAAGCAGATGGTAAATTGGACTTTTCCCAAAGGCCTTTCACTTCAAAGCACTCAAAGTTACTGTAGGTTTAAAAAAGTAGGAGAAAGGCCCTTTTTACTGATGAAAGACATCCCAACGTTCCCCATTTCTGAAGAATCAGCCCATTTTGTCATTGGGTGTCTGAATCATACAGCGTAAATCCAAGTGGTCAGAATCACGATTGCACATGCATACACACACAATTAGCTCTCCTTTTCAATGCTTACCTGCTGGCGTCTTTGTTTTGTTGAGGTTCTTCGGCTTACGCTTCCTTGTCTGAATGCCCTCTTTTCTCATTGCTAATGGCCTTGGAACCTGTGAACCCAGATATACAAGCGCATTGGTTTCTGTACATCCATACAGTCACCTAGGACACGACTCCAGCTCTACCTCATCAGCTCCACAAAACCCGGCTGATTTAATTGAAAGTAACGACAAAATGGAACCCAAAGCCACTGGTCAGCACTGCTGTATGAGGAGATATGTCAAAGCTACAAGGTGTGCTTCTGAATGGGAATAGATGGGCTTTTTTACAGCATAGATATTGAGTGATTCTTTACTTTCCTGTTGAACTTGGAGATGAAGATGTCTTTCTGACCAGTGCCTATTTACGGAAAGCTACCCAATCTGTATGGGGAAATCTCCCTTAGGAACTGATCCCACTGAGATGTCAACCTCACAGTCAGAATCATACTGGGATTTCTAGGAAGAATTTGTTGGGTTAGGTGGCTTCCCCTCACCTATCTTGTCTTCCAGCTTTGGACTATCGCTCATGAATACACTTCCACCTGTTCTGAAGCAGGAAAACCTTGAGAGCATGGAAGAGAATAAAAAAACCCTAGCAGTAGCAACGGGAATCAGAATGGGTCTTGCTTCAGCAAACACCCAAGTGTTGGAGGACTCTGTCTCTGCCACCTGGGGTCCGTTGCCACTGACTGGTGGGAGAAGAGCTGGAGATTTGCATCCTGAAGTTCTGCTTGCTTCAGACTCCAACAGGATTATTCTAGATATATCAGACACTCCCTGTATACAAAGCCCCCACCAACAGGCATTTCACTAAAGTGCATTTATGTAGGGAAGGATATGGGCCTAATTTGTGGGTCACTTTTGTGCTCTGGACACCCTCCCCATAAGAGTAAAAAGCAATAAAGGTTTTACCCCATGGAGCTTCATGTAGAGCCCACAGGCATTACAGACAGGCTCTCCCTCGGCATTTCTGCGCCAGAGTGTGGTTGTGGTCGTGTGGCAGTTGGCACAAGAGAGGCCGACGCGACGGGAAGCCGACTGTGAGAGAAAACAGAGGGAGAAAAACGCATCAGCCCTCCGACAGCATCTCAGATCCCAAGGAGTTTGCTCCAGGTCACAGAATTACAGAGGCATAGAATACCCAGTGCTGGAAGGGCAGCACCCACAAAGAACATCCAGTCCAACTCGCCGCCAGCTTGGCTCAGCCCATGGCTGGAAGGGCTTTTCACCAGAGGGCGCTGGGTGCCTGTGAGCGGTGGCTGTGCTCAAACCACGAGTGTCATTTTAGGCACTTGCAGGGAACGGCTGGGTTTGAGCAGAGTCAGCTTTGTGCTGTGTGAAGTGCAGGGCAGGCTTAGGATGAAGCCACATGGAAGAGGAGTCTCTGAGGGAAGGCTTGCTGGCTCACTGCTGCCTGGGGACCGTGACCCCCGTGTCCCTGGGGCATAGACGCCCTTCCCAAAACTGCCCTCCAAAGCAGGCTGGCATGGGCAGGATATCAACACCAAGATATTCCCATTCCCCATGAATGTCCCATCCTGACCCCACAGCCTTTGGGATGATCACCTGCCCCAGAAGCTCTGCTTTAGCTTGTTCAATTACGGAAGGAAACAGGGGAGAGCGCAATGAGTTTGAACTGTACAATATCTTAGATCAATATCTCATCAAACAGAATGTAATTTTGCTGAGTTTGGAAAACTGGACCAAACTCAGCTATGTTAGGCACATAAAGACCATAGAATGGAAATAGCCCTGACATCACCACCTAGCTGTCATCTTTTTATCACAGAATCATTTGAGTTGGAAGGGACACTTAAAGGCCATCTGTCCCACTCCCTGCACTGAACAGGGACACCCACAGCTCCATCAGTGCTCACAGCCCATCCAGCCTGACCTTGGCTGTCTGCATCCTTGCACACAGCCCCGCATACGCCGTGTGCTGCTGACTTACCAGCCTCCTCTGAGGTTTGAACAAGGGCCGGTTGATGCCGTTCATCTTGTGGTAGAGCCCACAGGCGTTGCAGAGGTAGTGTCCTGTGCCATCTCTCCTCCAGAGCGGGGTGGACATGGCCCCACAGTTGACACATTCTCGCCCCTCTGAATAATCATCAAAAAATTCTGCTGCCATGATGGGAGAGAAAGGAAAATGTTTGGTTAGTTAAGCAACTGTACGTGATTTTTTTTGCTCTGATTCTCAATATTTGAACCCAGCCGTGATGTTCAAAGAAATCACCAGAAATCAGAGTTTATAAAGTGCAAGAAGCAGCTTTCCTTCTACAGGGAAGCCAACAAAATTATTGGGAAGAGAAACCCCTTTCCTTGTCGTAGTGTTGGCTGGAAGGTTTCTGTGGCAGCAGGGATGTGCTGGGACACGGATACAAGGAGACAGAAATAGAAACCTTCCCTTCTGCTCTGACGCTATCCAATTTTCAAGACTGGACATAGCCAGGGCAAACAGATTGGGGCAGGCAAGTGGCTGTGTTTGCAGTCCAGACAAATTGCCTGTGACCATGGAAAAACACAAGCCTGGACTCACAGAGCAGAACTGCTCAGGCATCCCTCATTGGAGATCAGGCAAGTGTGGGCAGGGAGAATCTTGTCTGTGCTCCTTACAGCTCTGCTCCTTACTCAGCCCCTCTACAGAATTGCTGTAGAGAGCCAAGGAAAAGGTGTTCTCATGCCTTTGCCCTGTTAGCGCAAGAAGCAGCTCCTGAACAGAGGTGTCACAGATTTGGATGCAAATCTCCATCCTGGTGCATTCACTCACCACAGTCACCCTCCACCGTGGCTCAGCTATGGCTGTGACATGATGGTAAGGGTGACTGCCCAAGGCTGGGGCAGCCCCATCCTTCTGGCTTTGACCGGCCCTTGTCATCTGCAGACTGCTGCAGAGCTCAGGGCACCTCAACAATGTCACCACTTGGGAAGACAGCTCACCCTCATGTACAAAGCCCTCTAGAAGCCAAAACGCCATCAGCCCAACACACTTCACCTAATAAAATACAAGCACAGAATGTAGCTACATCCAGTTGGCAAGGCCCTTGAAAATGAGTGTTGCTGCTGGTGATCCCACTTGAAGAATATCAGCTGTTGAGATCAGGCTGGGGAGGGTATTTATTCTGGAAAATGGGGTTACAAACCCATTCCTGCCTCTGGATTTCCCATCCACACAGACACAGTGACCAAGGCATGCACATATTCTGCTACCAGCAACAGAAACGAAGGCTAGATAAGAAATTAATTGGAGAGAAGAAGAAAAGAACAAATAGCAACAAAAGGCTCCATCGCTTGGTGTAGACTGGGAGTAAACCAGGCTGCTGAAAAAGCATGGTTCCAATATACAGCATCATGCAGGAGATGGAGGATGGCAAAAGCTTTGCACTGAGACCTGCAGCCACAGCATACCAGTGCAGCATTAACTCACAGCATGCTGGTACCAACACTGCTATACACTGTGCTTGCCCCCCTGCTGCCTGTACAAGAATCTCAGCTTTCTGCTGGAAGTCAGTTCCCCAAACAGCAAACCAACAGAATCAGATTTCTTGCAGATCTATTTCTCAGTCACATGTGGATTCTCTGCCATCTAGTAAGTGTTACATTCAAACATCAGCCATGTTTTCTCCTGCTCTACGAACTTTTTTTGGAAAATCAGTAGAAAACTATATGTCTATAAAAAGAATCATAGAATCATAGAATAGCCTGGGTTGAAAAGGACCGCAATGCTCATCCAGTTTTAACCTCCCTGCTATGTGCGGGGTCAACAACCAGGCTGCCCAGAGCCACATCCAGCCTGATCTTGAATGCCTGCAGGGATGGGGCATCCACAGCCTCCTTGGGTAACCAAAGGATTAAAAAATGGCTGATGTGGGAGCAGTAACCAGACATGGGGAAGGATTCATATGAGCTTAGTTTTCTCTAGAAAACCAGGCTAAAAATGGCAAGAGATTACACTATGTGGCAATGGGGAAATGCTAGAAGATGGGAAAGGTTGTACCTAAGGGCCTCAGGAACCAGAAGTGAAGGAATCCAGTATCTTCTCAGCCTCTTATGGAAACCTCATTACCTTTGAGCAGTGCTGGTGTTTTAGGAAAGATGGGAATCCCTCCAGGTGTTTTTTGTACATGTGGACTCAGTGATGCTACATCCATAATGCCTCACTTTCCCCTTTAAAATCATCACTGAGTCACAGCCAAAATCCGGATCAAATAAACTTCCTTTGAAAAGAGGAGGAATTGGAAGAGTTGTCAGGAAGGAACTCATTTCCTTGAAAAATCTCAAGAAAGGAACACATTTCACCGTTTTTTCTTCATCTTAGAAATTTCTGAGGTTTTGGATTAATCATTTTCCCCTCTTCCCCAAAAAAGCGACTTTATTTTCAGAGTGATTTTCATCCTGTGAGAAAATTCTTTCCTCTTTAAAACTAGGTCAGCTAGAGTCATTGACACAATCCAGGGAGAACTGGGCATAGCAGGGGTAGTCCAAAGACAACAGTTAAAACCCTTGGCTGATTTCAGTTGTGCCTTTGAATAATAATTACAGAATGTCATCTTTCTTGGAGAATTTTATGCTAGAAAACCAAAATCTGAATGTTTTTAATCAAAGCAAGAAAAAGGCAAAAGCTTTGGAAATGTCAAGAGCTGGACTAGCCCTTGGTTAGGATAGCGTAAATATGATTTTCCACTCTCAGCTGCAGACAAAGGTGAGCCTTGTGAAACGCTAATAAATAGGAATAACCAGAGATGGAGAAGGAGCAGACTTTGTTCCCAGGTCACGCTGAGGCTCCACGCAATGGGTGGCTCTCCTTAATGACAGCCTCATGGGGAGATAGCAGATGGGTGCGTCCCCTGCATACACCACCCAGCGCTGAGTCAGAAGATGACATCTGTGGAGCGCACTAAAGCCATTCCTAGAGTCGTGTCAGGCCTCCTTGACTTCAACAAGTCTCACCTGGAAGAGAAATAGCCTCTCTTTCTTCAAGGCGTGCTTGGTGATGGCAAGTCCCTCTCAGCAGGGATGTTCTCTAGAAGGATGTGTCTTGGAAACCACTCAAGACTGGCTCAGAGAAGACAACGCAGGCTTACTGAGCACCCTTCGGTGAATAAAAGGGTAACACGTTTTGGCACCAATGGAGAAAAGGCAAGAGACTAGATTGCTTCCTAAAAGAGGTGTTCAGATTTCACAGCATCACTAAATTCAGGGCCGAAGCTGTGAAGGGGAGTCTTCTGAACTGGCCCTATGTGTGGGTCTGTAAAATAATAAGATGACCTTACCAGCAGTAACCCACGCAGTTTGACGTGACCAGACATCCAAGACATAGGAAACCCAAACACTCAAAACAGCTGCTTATTTATGAAGATATGGGCAACAGTCCTTGCCTGCCTTCCTCCCTCAGGGGCATAACTGGGAAGAAGGACCCCTTCCCATGTGTGGGTTCTCATGAGAAGGCTGCAGCATCTCCAAGGTCCTCATTGAGAAAAGGCCATTCCTAGTGCTCTGAGGCCACAGTAACAGAAGCCACCTTCATAGGCTTCCTTTGGACCCTCTAATAGTATTATGTCCTTCTTATATCGTGGCATCCAAATCTGCACCCACTTTGGGGCATGCTTGCTGATTGCTTCATTTGCCCTTTGTTATAAATAACAGATGGCAGACTGGAGGCTCCTCATGAGAAGCAGCAATGTGTTTTCTTGGCCGCTGTGTTGGGGCTGGAGCTCTAAATCCTGGCATTATGAGATCCCCTGACACTTATTCGTTCCCTCACCTTGTACTAGCAGCTGAGAAAGGAAACGTTTATTCAGGCAGCAAATTGCCAGAACGGCTCCCAGAGGGACCCGAACAATGGAATGGAAGGAAAGGCTCCCCCAGTTGCACTCAGGGCAACGATTTCCGTTTCGTGGTGCAGGAGCCACTGCCTGATAATGGAGATTTATGGGCCCGTCCGGTGACTTCTATAATAGCCTTTCTGCTAGGAGGTCCTTCTCGAAAGATTTAGTCTCCCTCCCAAAGCCACGTGTGGAGCAGGGTTAAGGAAAGGATAACATTTGCCAGTTGGGCTAGGAAAGAAAGTCCCGTGGTTGGAACAGCCTCCCTTGCCACGTGTGCTAGAAAGTCTCGTGTTCCTCTTCGAAGGCTCAGCTCCCGGAGTGACTTTGCCCAACCCTTATCTTAGATTATATCGGTCTTGTGATCATTTGGGCCTTTTTTATGGGTTGGATCCCTAAACCTGGTGTTGGCTAATGCTAACAGCTTTCTGTTTTAATGCTTTATCAAACTCTGCCCCTAATCCATGAAGGAGCTGCTTACATGAGAACAGATCACAGAACCACGCGAAATGAGCCAGCTTATGGAGTGGGTGGGTTTGGACCTGGTCTGGTCCCAGTCACCAGCTTACAACAGATCTTCTTCCCCTCACACCTACTGTTTATGAAGGCTGCAAAGTCCCCAGGGCAGGAAATGTCACTTGCGTGTTGCACAACAGTCTCCTAATCTTGGGTGAGGTCTTGAGCATGCTAATGGCAGAAATACTTTCCACAATGGGACATTTTGTCCCTAAGGATCTGGGAGCAACTCCTTAAGTGGGGCAGTGAGGGCTACTGGGGTAAAAACATTTATGCATATGGCCCTTAGTCACTGGGAGTGGTTTTTTACATCCACCGCCAGGTCCACAGAGAGCAACCAGTGAGGACAGTGCAGGGCTAGAGGAGAAAACAGATCAGAGATGCTAGGCAGCCCACTTCTACAGGCACTATTACCAGCATGGCTGGGGCATGGCAGCATCTCCCGCCACAAAGGACACTGCCTGCTTGAAATCTGAGTACTTCTGCCTTCCCAGGAAGAGAATCAGATGCTCTCACACAACCAAGAAGATCAAGGGGAGGCTGCCCAAGGCTTGAGTCTGAAGAGAGCTTGCACATCCCTCACTGGGTCCTTTATCATCTCTCCCAACCCCAATTCTGACAGTCTATCCATCCCTAGGCCCAGACCTTCTGACTGTGAGGCAGGGCTTTTCTTTAAGAACCTTAAATTTCACATCCTTGGAGAAATCACCTTCAGCGGGTGAACCCAAAGGATCAGTATGCAAAGGAATAAAACAGTAGAAGCACCTCTGGTGGAGAGATTTTGACTCCTCCAGAACCGATAGCCAATTTGTAAGTTTGTGTTCCCAAACCAGCCTCTAGAAGGAGACAAAGAACCCTCCTTGCACACATTTAGGTCAGACCTGCATGAGAAACAGCAACAAGGTCGTCTCCTTTCTTCTGCCCTCCAGCCCCTTCCTGCCCCCAGCCCCTCTCTATTTGCTGGGGAGAAAGAGACTTCCATTAATATAGCACTGGAGTTTTGTTTACAGCTGGAGGGATATTTAATATCAACATTTCTCCCTGCAGAAGTGTCTTCTCAAGCCAGTGAAGCAACTCAGCAAAAGAGAAGCTGTCCTTCAAACACAGCCAGGCACTTAGAGGCTCTAAACAGAGCCTGAGAGCAGTTTTCCCCACAGAGAAGCGGTTTCCTAAAACAATTTGTTATGATAAGAGGTGAGAGCCACATTTCTGTGTATACAGAATCCCAAATGGACTCCTGGGGGCACTGGCAGCTGAGGCACGGGACATTGGGCACTCGGACACATGGACACCCTGGGCTCTGAGAAGGTCCCAAGCCACCAGCACCTTCTGATTCAAGAGACAGCCACAACAGCAGGGTAGAGAGAAATGGGATTTACCATTCCTGTCTGTTCAGGATAATTTGTCCTAAATCCCAAAACAGTTTCCATCAAAAAAGTGACATTGTGGAAGTCCTTCCTACAGTTCTACCCTTTTGAGGTCCTTTTCATCAGTGTTTTGCTGCAGCTGTTGGAGCTGAAAGTCACATCTCTAAAATGGACTGAGAGTTTCCCATGAATTGCATGGGACTCCAGGAGTTGAAGCTTTGTGTGCTAAAGAAAACCACCAGAAACATTCTGCTTAGATCACAGCTGTTAAAACTGCTTCTTGTTCCAGTACTGTGTCTGAACAGGGCTAGACTGGGGAGGAAAACAGCAGAAAATAAGGAGAGACAAAAGCAGAAGAAATAGAGAATGACTGTAAATAAAAGAGCCCACATTTATGCCTGAAAGAGATCTGCAGCCAAGAGAAAGCTGTCAGTGAGTCTTTCCTTTTTTTGTGGGGGCATCATCAGCTTGGCATGCAGATGGAGAACAGAAAGCCTTTGTGCTTTATCAGCTAGTGGAGCTGAGCATGGTTCTGTAAAAACAGATTCTGCCCATTGGCTTTTTCTCCCCCTTCCTATTCTGTCTGATTCCCCTCTGGCAGGTTTGGGGCAAGATTTGTGCACTTACCCACTATTTTAGAGACAAAGGGGACCCAGATATGGGGTTGGCAGGGAGACAGCAGGATACTGCCTGCCTAAGAGTATCCATCAGTGAGCCAGTTGCTGCTGGGAGTGCAGTTCCCCACTCACTTGTGATCTGTGTTAACAGCTGACATCACCTGTGTGGTTGCAGATCTGCAGAGAATGGTGGAAGGGGAGAACTCCCCACCATGAACTGTCTGCTTAGACTAAGCAGTATTACCCCTGCAAACCCAAGGATCCCACCCTATTGCGCAGGAAGCTTTCAACCCACAATCTGGCTGAGCCACATGCCACTTTTGAAAAGGCAAAATGCATTTCCCCTTTGCCTTGTGAAACACCAGAGCAAGACTGTTCCTGCACAACTGTTCCCAGGCCAAATGTTTCATGTCAAGGCAAAGGGAACATCGTGTCCCTCTCCTGCAAAGCTCCCTGCTCTGCCTGCGGTGAGCCAAGGTCTATGGCACAGAGCTTTGCCAACAGCCAAGCGTATTCCTTTCCTTCGTGGATATGTTTTCCACAATTTGAAGGACAGTAGAGGTAGAAGCAGCCAAAGGACCAGCTGAAATCATGTGCTAGAGGGACATGAGGGGAAGGTTGGTCAAATCCTGTGCCTGGAGTTGGGTTCAGCCTTGGCTTTGCAATAAGCTTCCTTTGATCAAGTCATCTCCTTGTGACACTGATCTTCCCTCCTGTGAAGGAACAAAGGCTCTTCCATGCCCCACTGTGTGTCCACTGCAAGGGAGAGTGGAGAACAACTGAAGCACTGCTCCAGGAATGTCTCAGCATGTGGTTTCGGAAAGGAGCAAGGGGTGGTATTGGAGGCTGGACAAGTTGGTTCCTTGGAAAAGCTCTCCAGCATCACCAGGTCCCAAACCCTCAAGCCTAAATATTGTACCAGAGCTGCATGGGACACACACACACCTTGGCTCAAACCCAAAAGACACACAGCCTGCAGTCCAGGAGAAAGATATGCACACACTCCTGATGATGTAGGGTCCTGTGTCTGCACATGGGCTGGAGGTTTAGCAAACACTCCTTGTGCTACATTAAAGTAAGATCATCCTTTTCCCGTGTCCACTGGGAAGACCACTCACTAGTGCACACACACATGCAAGACTAAGGCTATTTTGATGACAGACAGACTAGACACACGATCACAACCACCTCAGCACCCTACTTGAGCACAACCTCATACAGCAGGGGCAATAAGCAGACCCATTTTTCCTCCCACCCATCCCTACCTGCTTACTCCTGCCCCATCAGCAGCTGCTGGCATCACCAGGCACAAACCCATCCATCACATCCTGCAAAAAGCTTATCCCAAAAGAGCACAGCAAAAGCTGTTGTTGTTCAGAGAACTCGCTGGCCGCCCCTTCAGTGACAACTTGTGCTGATGGCAAAGGCATTCACAAGTGAGCTCCGAGGTCTGCTTTCTTTTGCTGGGATGCAGACCTGATCCCACCCACCAAGGTGACCTCCCCTTTCTTCATCCTACTTACAGTTCTTACACTTGTAAATATCTGAGGCTCTTCTGATAAACAGGAGATTCCTCTGCTTATCGACTGTCCAAATATTTTTTAACAAATCTCAGATTAGCATGGAGAGCTCATGGATGGAGTCTGTTTGGCAGCAGGGACCTGGAAATGGTCTTTCTCTCAGTAGACAAAGGAAAATCAGCCAGTGCTTTCCTCCTTGAAATACATCCCATCTCCAAATAAGAGCCTTAGCAGAGGCTCTACTTTGCTGACTGCAGGGGAAAGGATGATGGTGGAAAAAAAATGTAGAGCATCAGAGCCAAGGAAAACTTTGGATTTCTAATGCCTCTGGTTCATCTTCCAGCGTGACACAGCCTTCATGTGCTTTTGGGTGCTGCAGCCCAACAGATTGAGCTGAAAGTCCTTAAACCACTGGAACCCAATGCTCTGTGGTCATGCATCTACTGCGGCATCTGCTTGATGGTAGCCATCTATCTGTCTATAGAAGTGACCTTAGTGGGCTAAAGCCAGAGCCAGTTCTGGGCCCAGGAAACTGATGCTATTTAGGGTCATGACAAAGAAGTATGAGGGAGAAGTTATCTGGGTATATGCTGACAACAGGCAAACTCAATAGTGGGAGAAGACACAAGGGACAAGCTGGGTATTAGGATATGAGTTTCATTAGGAAGTGAGTTGGATACCCAGAGAGGTGAGAGCATTTTTACCCCTGGGCATTCCCAAGCCTCATCAAGACAAAGCCAGAGCTAATGCAGATCTCAGCCAATGAAGGTGGTGGACCTTCTTTGGGCAAGTTGGGTTTGGACATCTCCAGGCATCCCTTGCAACCTGCAGTTCTGCCACGCTGCCCCTCCAGAAACTCATTTTTTAGATTTTGTTTGTACAGAGTGGTGCAGAGCACTCAGCACTTGGACTAGATGATCTTAATGGTCTTTTCCAACCTTAATGATTCTATGATTCTATGTAGGATATTTATCTGTGTCAATCTTGCTTGTAGGAATAAAATTAGTTGCATTATTAATATTGTATGCATGTTATGTATGCATGTTTGCATGTATGCACATATAAGCACGTATAGACATATCCATTCATATAGATGTACCATATCCTAATGAATGCTGCTTTAGCAAGCAGGAAGAATTGCTAATTAGTTCTCCTTGTGTTTGTTGTTAGAATTATTATTCTATGGCTATACAGAACATACCTATGTGTAGTATTATATATGTATATACTACATATACACAAATATAATGCATACACACATATAAATGCATATCTTATATGCTATAAAATATGTATATACCATGTATAGTAATAGATGAACTACAGAGGCTATATATTGCTTAATATGTCAGAGCCCTGTGACAGTGTTAAATGTGATGTTTGTGTGCACATTGAGGCCCCTGCCTCATATTTTTAGCTCGCTCATTTGGACTTCGGGGCTCAGAGCCCAGATCATAGTCCCACTAGGGATATAGGACCCTCATAGGAAGACAGCCAGGCACAATCAGAGCCTTTGTCTACAGTTCCTGGCATTACACGGGATGGTGGAGCTGCCTAATCCCTGTCCCTTTCCTTCTCCCATTTGATGCCTTTCTGGATAGGAAGGCAGCTCAGAGCCAAGCGGGGCCATGGACGGAGCGATTTGGTGATAAAGTATCTGCAGAGGTCAGCTCAGCGCTCAGAAAGTGCAGCCCAGGCAGGTACCCGACTTATCAGGGCAACATGCAACTTGCAGTTTTTTCTAACCCAATTGATTGGACTTTTTATCTAAAATAACAGACATTATAAGATAGGCGAAAGTTGAGATAAGGACCAAAATGGAGTAGTCTTGAATCAGATCAGCTTGGGGACAGGTTCAAACTCCCACACCTGTCCCGGAGGAATCAATGAAAGTTTCTTGGCTTCATCCACTCGTTTTGAAATGCTGCTCGAGTGGAGTGAACTTTGAGACCGCGGCGTTTATTCTGTGATTATAATTAACCTGCTCACTCGTTGTTATTGATCGGGTGTGAAGGGAGGTGACAGAGTCTGACGGGATGTTGGAAATAGAAATGGCTGCAGAGGGGGCGAGGGGTACACAGCCTGCCCGTCCTCTGGGAGGTGACAAAAGGAAGGACTGAAAATAGGAAACCCGTGCAGAAAAACCTCAGTTGTGCCCAGAATCCAGGGCACGAGGGCACCCTGGGCATCCCGATCTAGTGCCTGATTCAGTGGTTGGCAGCCCTGCCTGTGGAAGGGGGTTGAAAGTGGACGACCCTTCCAACCCAAGCTATTCTATGATTCTATGATCCTCCCAGCCCAGGAGACCCTGAAGAGAAGACACCCCCCAGCAGCTGCAGCACCCACACAGAATAACAGAATGGCTGAGTTGGAAGGGACCTCAAGGATCACAAATTTCCAAGCCCCTGCCACATGCAGGGCCATCAACCTCCACATTTCATAGCAGCCCAGGCTGCCCAGGGCCCCATCCAACCTGGCCTTGAACACCTCCAGGGATGGACGGGGCATCCACAGCCTCTCTGGGCAGCTGTTCCAGCACCTCACCACTCTCTCTGACACCCAGCACGTCCCAGCTCAGCAGCCTTCCCAGCAGCCAGCCCTGTGGCCAGCAAGCCCTTCCCAAATCCATTGCAGACACCTGGAGCCGAATGGGTGGTTCAGAGGAGCCCTGACGGCTGAGGCTCACTTCCTTGCTGCTCTTATTTACAGCTCCAGCACTTTGAGTCCTGAATGTTAAATGACGGCGGCTCCTTGGCTTACAAACACAACAGCTTGGCTTGCAAACTAATGTATGCATTTTTGGTTTCTTCTGGAGTGTGAGCGCACAGGAATTAAGGTTTCTCAGTTTTCCTGTTGCCCCCAAATCTGCCTCTTTCCCTTCTTGGAAAAGCAGAGCCTTGTGCATAATCACAGAACAGTGGAATCATTTGAGCTGGAAGGGACCTTTAAAGGCCATCTGGTCCAATTCCTTGCAATGAACAGGGACACCTACAGCCAGATAATAATAACACGGCTCCAGAAGATGGAGGCAGGATTCCTCCTGAGATGCTCCCAGCAGACACACACCTCATCCCCAGGGATTAGGAGACATTTCCAGACAGGGCTTTTGTGATCCCAGATTCAGAAGCAGCCGGTACCAGGAGGGAAGAGCTCAGCCCCACGCACCCCTGCTGCAGCTGCCCCTTCCCCACCGATGGAAAACTCGCTTTCCCTGGCTTTCTATGAATTATTTTTTTCCCTCCTTCACAAACAAGCTGAATTTCCGATTCCCTCCCAAGGCTGTGGAGCCCAGCTGGCTCTGATAAGGGGCTCGCCAGCTTTACGGGTCGTGAAAAATAAAAATAAACCAGAAAACCCCTTCGTGCTGCACCATGCAAACCCTGCGGCCACTTTCCACAAAGGAAAAAGAAAGTGCTGCTGGTTTATGGGGTGAAAAGCTTCAGGTCCCCGAGTCGTTTGCAAGGGTCTGCACCTCTGCACCAGCACCTGGCCTCTTTTGCTTTCAGATGGGTATGCTTTCAACTCAGAGCAGGCAAGGTACTGTGGTGGTGTTGTTTTGTTTTGTTTTGTTTTGTTTTCGATTTTTAAAATGTTTGCATTCCAGATGCAAATCCAAAAGGAAATTTGGTGCCCGTGATGTGCACAATACACCTCCTGAGAGCAGGCTGGGAATACCTGGATGGAGCAAGTGGGAAAACTGAGGCACTGGGCAGCACACAGGGGCTGAGCACTGGGACAGGGTGCTCAGCTCACAGCACTTTCCTTATTTCAGCAGCAGAAAGACACAGTTTTGCCCCTCCCGAGTCCTATAGGGACTATGGGTGACCAGAGCCACCAAAGAGAATTAACCAAAACCATCACCATGCAGGAAAACAACCAGGAAAAAGAAATATCACTAAGCACATCTTAGCACTATATATATATATATATATATATATATATCAGTTTTCACTCCCAGTTGGTGCTGCCCCAAACTTGGCTTTAAAACCCAGGCGCTGCCAACAGCAGAAGGAAGGCTGAGCCATTTCAGCGCCGATGATGGGGTCAGATCCCTGCTAGGCTCAGGAATCTCTGTCTGGGGGAGAAATCCCAACTCCTGCTTGTGCACAGAGAGAGAAATCTCAGCTGAGTGCATGGGTTGGCTTTGCTCGGGCACACGAGAAATGCTGCAAACACAGCCCAGCCGCCGGGACCTCTCCTCCGCGCTCTGCTTTCCCAAAGCAAAACCCCAAAAATCTGAACACCCCCAGGAAAAAAAAAACATCCTTGCAACCACCTCACAGGAGATCTTACAAAGCATGCACAGCACAGGGATTTCCAGAAGAGCCCTCCACTCGCTCGTCCCCCATTGCAAGAGGCAATGACGATGGAATTATTTTTGTCCACTGTCACGCACATGTGAGCACCCGCGTCTGAGGACCTCACTGCTCAGGAATGGCAGATAATTGGCTTTAATTTGTCATTATGGATGTATTTACAGCTCGGACCGGTCACCGTGACCGATCATGTGAGGACAGCTCGTGGAAGGTTGGAGGGGTTTAGAATTTCGCTGTGCTTCAGGACGGTAATAGGCAGCTCTAGGCGATGTTGGCCCAAGGGTTTGCTTTTTCCCTCACCCCCCCAGCATGAGAAAACCCCCCTCCAACATTTTGCTGAAATTTGATTGTGTTATTTGGCATCATTTGGGATGCAGAAGCACGTTCTCTCCTATTTCCCTGCTTATTTAAGCGGCGTTTCGCAGCCGCGCGCAAAAGGCGGATTTACACCTTCCTGCCAGACAGCCCGAAAGCAGCAGGAGCTCGGGACCCATCTGCAGGGGGAACAGCTGAATATTCCCCATCCTCTGCATAATTACACACGTCCCTCGCACCCAGCGAGCCATCCTGATACAACTCAGCCTTCAGGTTTCAGCGGCGCGGCCGCATTGCAGACATCGGCGTGTCTGCCTCTGCCCCCAGCAGCCCCATGAGCCCCATCTCTGCAGCCCTTTTTTGTAAGGAAACGATACAAAAGGGCATGCCAGACTTATAGATGTGGAAAGAAATTTGGGGGCAAAATGTCCAAAAAAAAGAGGTCTGCTTGCAGCTCTTTTCCCAATCTGCCCAAAGCTCGGTGGGTCTCAAGGAACAAAAATTTCAATCCAGAGCCCTTTGCCAATGAGAAAGCATTGAAAGTTTGGAGTTTTCTACTTTAACGAAGCTCTTAGCTCTTGGTTTTGTGTGCACGTATGCGGAAAATTGCAATTTTTCACATCCCTATTCTCACATCCCCAACACTGCCGACCTCCAGGCAGGGATCTCTGCTCACCTCGCAGTGCTCCTGCTGCTTTTTCACCTGGCTTGGGATGTATTGCTGGTCCGTGCATTGCTGCAAGGGGAAGATTTTTCCAGGCCAATGTTACCAAGCTCCCTAAATATCGCAACCATTGGGTTTTCCCGTTCAAAAAAGAAAAAAAGAAAGGGATGTTTCTCCATTTGAGAGAAGCAAAGAGCACCTCTGCCGGCCGAGCCAAGGCTCCTCCATCATCAGAAGAGCACAGAAGCAACAGGATCAGGTCCAATTCCCTCTGCTAAACACCCCCAGATAAACCCTCCTCTATTTCCAAGGATTTCGTATTTTTTCCCCCAAAACTGATGAAAATAAATGCGGAGAGAGGGAATGAGGGGCTGTGCTCTGAGGAAATAAATCATTGCTTTTGTTACAGGGATAAAGACAAACATTGAAATTTGTATTCAGAGGAGAAAAAAAATAGTGAATCCTGGTTTGATAAAGTGTTAAGCTTGGAGCCAGTTCCCATTGCCTTCAATTCCGCTGCTTTGCAAATACATATACATAAATAAATATACAAAATCTATAATACGTGATCTTATATGTGGCATATACTGCACCACAGCTGCTCTATGCAACATGCCTGTTTGTATTGAGCGCCGTTTCCAATGATGGATCTACATCATTAATCTATTGTTGCCACTTTCTTTGCAGTTTTAAATATGTTGTTTGCGTAGAGAGTAAAGAAATGAATAGCACGCTCAAATCCTGCATCCCTATCCCTTAATTCTTTGGTTTTGCCCCCAAGTCCTAGACTGTGCTCTATGGCCACGGTGACGATTGTGGAAGGCTGTGACTGATCAGTTTGCTCTTCATGGTGATTTTTTTGCAAAGAGGAAAGAAGTTGAGGGAGAAAGCATCCTGGAATGCCTTCCTCAGCCCAAAGCCAAAGTGTTCAGAGCCGTGCCTTTGAGCAAAAGCCAAACCTCATCCTTCCCACTGTTGCCCCGGGGCATCTGCGGGTAGGGCAGGGGGTGTCTTGAAGGTGATGAGTCACTGAAAATGCTGGCCTGGGGATGCTACCAGGCAAAGCTCTTTGCATCCCTATGAGAAAGTGTGAAGATCTGGTTCCCAATCTCCCAACAGCACCGAAAAAACATTTTCCAACTGAGCGCAGCGTCTGCTCAGAGCTTTGATCTTTGCAGTGCCTGGCCGGGGACTTGGCAAAAGATGGAATGAAATGCAAAGGGCCAGCAGCTGCCCTTCGTATGGTTCTGATGGCAGGATTCAACAATTCTGTGATTCTGTGACTCTATGAGTCAATGATTCTATGATCCTATGATCCTATGATTCCGCAGTTCTGTGTTTCTATGATTCTACAGTTCTACAGTTCAGTGATTCTATGATCCTTTGACTCTACAGTTCTACGTTCCTAAGATTCTACAACTCTACAATTCAACAATTCAATGATTATACCGTTCCCCAGTTCTACAATTCTTAGATTCTACAATTCTATAATTTGGTGATTCAGTGGTTCTGCAGTTCTACAGTTCTATGATCCCATGATAATTCTACAGAATGTCCCATGCCCCGAAGTGCTCCCAAGCATGGTAGCAAAATTCAGCCTCCTCTGGACACTGGGGCAAAAAGTGAAGAAAAATCAAAAAAACAGCAAGAAGAAATGGAGCAGCAAACAAACAAAAATCCCTTCTATTTTGCTTCCATTTTTCTTCTGTTTTGAAGAGGTTTGCACTGGCTGCAGTGAAAGAAACATAGTCAAATTGCAATGAAATTGCAGTGGGATGGGGAAGCAGCGTCTGTCCGCCGTTCCCATGCTGCAAATTGCCTCAATCCACACTCGTCTCCACCTGGCCAGAGGGAAGGGGCAAGCTGCACTGTTTTTGGGGTGGATTTCAGGGATTTTGGGGCAGTTGGGAACAGCAGGAGGGGCTCCTGGGGGGGTACTGCCCATGTCCCATCCCCACACCTGCAGCAAGTTCACGGCCTTGGGCTGCCAGCTCTGATCCTCCCTGCGGGGTAATGAAGTGCTCCCCAAACATACCTCCAGAAACCCAACTGGGGCATCATGAACACACACCATTTTCATTTTTCCCTCTATTTATTTATGCTTCCCAGACTGCTGTTTGATACCACAGAGCTGCTATGGCACCCCAAATCCTTCCTATTAGGGAAATGCAAGAAAGTATTTCTTTTAGTATTGTTTTCTATCACCTTTGAGTACAGTTTCACTGAGCTTTTCCTGCAGCACTGCTTATCAGTGGGAAATAAATGCCATTCCCAATTGCGTAGACTGCATGTCTGAGTCTGCAATTCCAACTACGTCTGCATGCGCTTGGTCTTCATTAGTAATAATAATAATTAATATTACGGTATTGACAGACTGCTCTGCAATTAAAGCAGTCCAAGGGTGGCATTTTCCACTAAGCAAAATCACTGGAGGAAAATGAAAGTGCTGCGAGGACCGCTCTGTTTAACAGAGCCTTGCGCCAAGGGTTATGTTTATGTGGTATGAAAGAAATATCCTAAAGAAAGGCCAAGGAAGGAGCGTGGGCCCCAAGCTGCCCACCAAGGAGCTGCCTTCCACGCCATCCCCATTTCTGTCTGCACCCTGAATTTTGGGCAGCTTCGTCCCATCGGCGCGGTGCTACGTGAGAGCTCGGCACAAAGCACGGGGAGGCCGCAGCCGAGGGGCAACAGCACAGAGCTCTGCTCAGCACAGGGCTTGGAACCCCCAAATCACCTGAAAGTTGCCCGGTATTTCTGCAACTACAAGTCTTCATGTTGATCATTTCATTTTGTTGAGTGTTTTTTATGGCTAAGAAGTCATTTGTGACCGCTGCGTACAGGCGGTATATTTTTTTCCCATGGGAAGAGATGCCACGGTAGTCAAATATAAATGCATAAATGATCCAATTCAATTGCTCCTGGGTTTCCTGCACATCCACCATCGCACAGCTTCCCGAAATCCCTTCCTCAATGGCCTTTACCCCTGCTCTGCTCCCCATTTTAAGCAATCTCTTAATGCTCGAAGAAATGCAAAAGGCATTGGCAAGGCCAAGCCTTCGCCGACACCCGACTTTCACTTTGATAACACCTAAAAATAATACAAAAGACTGAGAAAATCTCATGGGAGAAGACGGGAAATGTGCTCTCTAAAACACAGGATAAAAAGTGCAGTCCTGAAATTTATCAGCTGATGAATGCGAGCCGTTCGCCTTTCGTTTTGTTAACTCCAAAGCTAACAGCAATAGCTTCACGGCGAGACTGTGGGCAACAGAAGGAGATTTATAAGAGCAGTCCCTCGGCCCCACTCTTCTCTCCATTTCTCCTTTTACTCTATCCAAAATACAACAGCAATACGTTAAGCCCTGTGGGGCGATTTCTTTGGTTTTAGGACAGGGTTCCTTATGGAAATTTGGGTGTCGGCCGCAGACGGGGATCGGCTCAAGGGATCCCAGATGAGATTTTGGCAATGGGGACTCTGAAATTCAATTCTGGGGCACTCAGCTGTGCTGAGCCACCCGGGAGACCCCAAAAAAGCAAAACCGGGTGCCAGCAGCTGAAGAATGAAAGTAGATATGTTTCTTCATCTCTATCACCTTTTCCCAGCCCAGTTTTCCCAAAAACTGCAAAAAGGACACAGCAAAAAGCAGCCCAAGGGTGAGAGCTGAGATTCACATACCGAACTTCTCTCATGCATTCAGTCCCTAAATTTCCCCCTTCTGCACCAAGCCCAGGAAGGGGCTGCCTGTGTGCTCCTGCAGACTGCAATGGGATGGCCACAAAATGTTCACAGGGCTATTTGCAGAGCAAACCCTTCCATGGGAGCTCGGCACGTGATTTCTGTCCGCTCCAGGCCTACCTCCATTTAACTTTCACATTTTTTTCTTTAGGAATCGCATCCCTTGAGGACTTTTTGCAGCGGTTGGGTTGCGCCCATCGCAGCACAACCTATGGGGAAGCCCAAAATTTTGCATCTCCGGCAGAGAGAAAACCCTCCAGAGAGAAGGATGCGCGGATAAAGATTTGGGGAGCACACAGAGTGAAACCCTTCATTTTCCCTTCTCCCTTCTCCCTTTTCCTTTCTCCCTTCTCCCTTCTCTCTTCTCCCACCCCATCCCTGCCTCGGGGTGGTTTGCTCACCGATGTTGGCGTGCCGGGCGGCCGCGGGCGTCCCTCTGCTCTGCAGGTTGTGCAGCATGGGGCTGTCGAAGGGCGAAGAAGTCCAAGTGGTGGCCATTTCGGGGCTCACATACGCTGGGTAAGGGCTGGAGTAGGAGCCACCGAAACCCCGGCTGTATTGCTCCCTCCCGTTAGCAGAAAGGCTCAAGGAGCTGCTGTAAGCCGCCGCGGCGTCCCGCGATGAGGTGGAGGGGATGGGAGTGCTGGTGGAGAAGGAGAAGCGAGGTGACACGGGCGGGTGAGAAGATCCGGGGTTGTATGCGGCGCTTTCAGCTCCAGGTTGAGTCCAGATGGAGTGGCTGGAGACGGGGCTGGCTTGCTGGGAAGAGCCGCTGCTGGGCAGGTAGGGCAGGCTGGGGAGCATGGAGGGGACCCTGGTGGTGGGCACGTAGACGGGGGACGCGGCGGCAGCGCCGTGCATGAAGCCACCTGCCCCTTCGTAGGACGGGGGGCCAGGGTTCGCCGCCATGGCTAAGCTCTGGTACATCTCGCAGCGGGGCCCCCCAAACCCCAGATGGGTCTCCGAGTGCAATCCAGAGCGATGGGGAGCGGGCGGACAACCCCGATTCCCTTCTCCAGCGCTGGAGGCGGATGGAGCGGTGTTGCGTGGGTCCAACCTCGCAGCCCTGACCAAACTGTGGCCGGTGATGGGATTTTGTCCTTCGCCCACCCCTCCCCACCACCCACCTTCCCCACCTTCAGCAGGTCCCCAGCCAGCAGTCCCGGTCCCTTTAGCTCCTGCTTGGCCTTAGCTTCTCCCACCGGGATCCATCCATCGGCTCCCCCCCCTCAACAGTGAGGCTGGGCTGCTTAAAACCCTCGGACAGTCTCCTCCCCGTCCAACCCCCCCCTCCCCCCCCCCCGGCCCGTCCTACACCAGCACCGGGCGATGGGAAGGGGATGCAGGAACCCACCTCGGGGCGAGCTGGGGGGGGTAAGGAGGTTAGAGCAGGGCCTAGGGCTGGGGGGGAGGTGAGATGGAGAAGTCAGGGAAGGGGGAAGCAGCCGGGAAAGGTGAGAGACAGAGAAGCCCAGGAGCAAAACCTTTGTCCCGCAGGTAGGGCCGGTGCTTTAAGCTGCTAATGGCCTAATGGCCACCCCCCCCCCCCCCCCCCCCGGGGCGGGTGTTTGATGTGGGGAGGCTGAGAACTGCAGGGAGAGGTCTGGGGGGGAGCGGGTGGGAATTAAATTAAGCTTTTGCTTGGCCTCCAGCTGCCCTGCCCCACGTGTGTCCGTGTCACCCCGCGGCCACGAGTGGGGGATGAACAGCGCCTCCGCTTCAGTGGGGAGCAGCCCCCTGCCCAATCCCCCCTCCCACGGGGTTGTAATGGTCTTTTCACACGTGGGGGACCCACTGGGGATGCGAGGTTGGGCTGTAGGTTGGAGCAGGCACTGCGTTCTGGTCCTTTGGTTTTGGGGGCAGAAAGCTCAGTTTCGGGGCTCACCACTCATTGCTCGCGAAGGCGAAACTCCACCAAACGCCGCTGGAAGGGGAGCAAAGCAAAATGAGCTGCTGTTTTCTGTGCAGTGGATGGATCCTAGAAAACCCAGGGCCGTCTGGAGTGGAGAACTACGGCCAGAGAACCAACTCCTGGGACTGATTTGGGTTGAACCAGCAGATCCCCCAGGTTGAACCCCTCTGCCGGGCTGAATTTAGCAGCAGGAGAGATAACCAGGAGATAAGGGCTGATACCCGGCAGGACAGCAGGAGAGCGACAGAGGGAAGGGGGAGAAGCTGGAGGCCGAGTCCTGCAGTGCTTCAGGAGCGGGTAAGGATGGCAGCAGGGTGGGGGAAAAAAGGGGGTGTAGGGGGGCTCTGCTTCATCCCAAAATACAAAGGGCGGATGGGATGGTGTGTCGCCGGCTTAGCATGAGCCTGATTCCCATTGGGGTCTCCAAAGAGGAGCAGGATCCCACGGAGGGGTGGGAAAAGGAGAGAATTCCTGTTCTGTCAGCAATAATAATAATAATAATAATAATAATAATCGGACCCAAACCAAAATTGAGTCCGAAGAAACAATAGGAGGAAGTTATTGGAGGAGGCCAAGAGGAAGGGGCTCAACGGGGCTGCAGCGAGTGGGAGGAGAGGGAACGGGGAATGAGACCCACCTTAGTGCTGGGGGCAGGAGGTGGTGGGGGTTCCGGGGGTCCCTTCGCTGTGTGAGGCACCCCCTGTTGCGTGGGGCAACCCCTCGTTCTCGGAGAGGCAGAGGGCAAAGGGATGCCGGGCTCCTGCTGCGCCGACGGGGTGCAGAGGGGCAATGGGGTTTTGTCCACGTTCCCCCTACCTCAAAAAACCCAAACTTTTCCCCTCTCCCCAGTGTGGCCCAGCTCCCCAGTCCCACTCGCTGAGTGGTTTGCCCACGTCACGTGGAAGTGGGCGGCGATGAGAGGAAAGAGGTGGTGGTGTTGGAAGGGTGTGTGTGTGTATATGTGTGTGTGTGTGTGTATGGGGGGGGTGGGGGTTGGTGTCTCTTGCACCATCAGCTGGGCACCAGGTTTCATTGCCATACAAAAAAAAAAAAGGGGGGGGGGGGGGGAGAATGAAATAATGAAATCAAAGCATGAGCATGATTGCACAGCCAGGCAGAGTCCAATCTTTCCATGCACCCAAATGGTGCCCACCTCGCAGAGGGGACAAGGTGAGGGTGCAGGGCAACCAGCACCCCAGTCTGTTTTGGAATGACGCTGTTCGTTTGGGACAGTCAAGGGAATTTCTCCAATCTGCTGCCCCAGTGTCTGGCAGAGGCCACTGGATCTGAAGGTTTAGTGGGAGAATGTGGGGCAGCTCAATGGGGGAGGTCCCACGGGGGTCTGGGGATCTCTGCTCCTTGAGAATGATGCTCATACCCTGAATATTCCCTAACACCCACACCCATGGCATATAGAGCCCAGAACCCTGGGTTTGTGATGCATTTGGGGGGGAGGGCTCCCATGTTCCCCTAAATGTTGGGCTCTGAGCAGGGAGAAGCAAGAGCTGGGTGATGGCAAAGGATCTGGGGGCTCAGAAAGAGGGAATTAGAAATCTCTGTCTGAAAGAGATTTCTTCTCTTTAGGTTCAGGGAGCAAAGGGAGGGGAAAAAAAAAGGGGGGGAAGGGGGGGGGAAGCGATTTATGGGAATTGTATCCCAGCTCTGGAGCAGCTCCCAGAGGCTCCCCCAGTCCCACTGAACCCAAAATGGAGACTCCAGAGCAGCTGGAAATGTGGCTGGGGGAGACTGGGGCAGGCAAACCAGGAACACAGTTATGAGCACCTATGGAAATAGTAGAACTAATGGCCATAGACAGAAGGGCGGTGCAGGCAAATAGAAGCAACAGCAGCGCTTTGTGCAATGCAAAGATGTATACCTTGGGGTTGCTTTTGGTTTTATTTATTATTTTTTGTTGTTGTTTGTTTTTTGGGTTTTTTTTTTTTTTGCACGTGGGGGAATTAATTGGAATGTTTCCGTTGAGGTTATATATGCCTAAATACAAACACTGCATACAGATGGGGCTTAAAACCTGTTGGACGCTTGCAGGAACGCGCGTGGTGTGTAAACACATAGATACACTCCTGCCTGAATATACAGCGTGATTTCTGTCCCCCTGTGTGCCTGTGGGTAAATGTGTGTGTGCGGGAGCGGGGGGGGGGGGGTGGGGGCTATCGGTGTGCCGGGAAAGGGGAAAGAATTGAATGCATCGATGTGTCTTTTTTTTTTTCTCCCCAAAGCAGCCGCCTGCCCAATTGTGCCCGGTTTGGATTCCCGTCTCTCTCTCTTCTCCATGCAAGATCGCTCGGATTTCCCCTACCAGAGAAGCCCTGTGTTGAATTTCTAGCTCACATCACCTCTTTCTTTTATTTTATTAAAAAAAAAAAAAAGAGAGAGAGAGAGAGAAGGATTTCGATGGAAAACGGTTACAGCTCTGCGAGCAGCACCGCCAGGAGCAGAGATCTCAAAGAGCGCCTTTGGCTTTGCCTTTCCAAATGACAACAAAACAGAGCCACAAAAAGCAGAACCCGGACCCACGTCCCTGTGCGGGCGAAGCCCCGCAGAGCCGAGCATCGAAAATCCTGCGGGGACAAAGGAGCGGACGGGAGGGGGGTTGGGAAAAACTGAGCTCTTGTCGCACCCCCCCCCAAACATTTCTGTATCTTCATCATTCTAATTAAAAACGAAAGCAGAAATCGGGGATGAGGCAGAACGCGGGGAAAATCGATCAACCAACTAAGGAAGACATCGATGAATGAAGAAGTAAAATCTCGAAGTGAATCGCTGTGATTTCGGGGAGCGACCTCCCGAAAAGAAATCACGGAGCTGCAAACGAAACGGGGCCGGACGGCGCTCCGGGTAACGAACCGCGTCCTTCCCACGCCGCTCCTCACCCGGGGGGCGGCCAGCGGCCGCTGCGGGGCCGTTTTCTCCCTCATGGGAGCGGCGGATGCGAACAGCGAGAGAGATCGGGGCTGGGGACGGAGGGAGAACTCATTTCCAAGCTGCTCCGCGGGACCGAGCTGAGAATTGTTTAAAAATCGCGCACGCAAACACACAAATAAAATGTTTAGGGAGGAAAGGAAGCAGGAGGGAAATGTTTCAGCGAGGGGAAAGGAATAATAGGGTGAACGCAGCCGGCGGTTGAACGGGTAAATAGATGGATGGGTAAATGCGCCAAACGCGCAAGGGTATTTTTAAAGGATTTCTTGTTGTTATTTCGAGCCGGCAAGGATCTGTGTGCCCTGCGACGGCGGACTGCACCGGGGCGGGGTACGGTCCTGCTGCATAGAGCCGGGACAACCTGAGCCCGGCTGTAGGGACGAGCCCCGGATCGTGGCATTATATGCATGCACCCTCTGGTATAGATCTATAAATCTACGGATCGATGGGTTTGTGGATCTGTAGGTCTGTGGATCTGCAGGTTTGTAGAGGTAAAGGGTTATAGATCTAAAGGGTTATAGATCTATAGGTTTGTAGGGTTACAGGTCTGTATGTTCGTAGAGCTGTAGGTTTCTCGTTTATAGGGCCGGGGAGCGGCAGCTTGGGGCTTTGCACGGCGCCGGTGCGGAGCAGCCGGTGCGATGTGGGGTGCGGAACGGGGGGTATCGAGGAAAAGGGGATTTGGGGGGGGGGGGGGGGGGGGGGGGCTGGCCTGGCTGCCACCGGGTTTGGGGCACGATCGGGCCGGACGGGAGGAGCCCTGCGAGCACGGAGACGTCTCGGGGCGGCACCGCGGCTCCAGGAGCCGCCTCCCTCCGTCTTGTTGGGTATTTGGAAGCGGAGATCGGGAGCTGCCGATCCCCTGCACAGCAGCTCTTTGTGTCCCCCACCTCCCCCCCCACCGCCCCTCCGGGGGCACTAGAGCAAAAAGGGAACACACCGAGCACCGAACCCCGCTGTCAAATTTCGGGCTGAATCCGCCTCTCCAAAGGCTGCGGGGTTTGGGAGAAGGAAAGCACCGCGCTCCCCCCGCTCCCCCCAGCCGTGCGTGTGCAGCGCAGCGTCAGAGCTGGAGGGAGCCCCGCTCGGCCCCCCGCTTTATCGCATCACCCGTCGCACCTCTAGAGCCGCTTTCCTAAACAAACCTCACATCTGTTTACGGGCCGGCAGCGGTCTTAAAACTTCCCCCCCCCACCACACACACCCCGCACTACCCCCTCTTACAGGCCAGGTACTGCCGCCAGGGATGTCCAAAGAGTGCGATGGCTCAGGGGCGTTTTTAGTGTCGTTTTTACCCTTCTCTTAAGCCTCTAAGTATTACATTATTGCTTTTCTTTGCTTTTCTTTCCTTTCCTTTTTTTTTCCTTTTTTTTTTTCCTTTTTTTTTTTCTCTCTCTCCCTCTGGGAAATAAAACGCAAACGAGATGGAGCTGAGATGAAGGAGGGCAGAGGCACTTAGCAGTGCTTTGAGGAGATCCAGACTGATGGAGAAATGGGGCGCACGGGATGTTCCCACATATGCCTGCATCTGTGCCTGCTGACTGAGCTATCTGCATTCCCATATGGCCATACAGCCATATATTACACAGCCACCTACTTCTCTGCCCATTTACCCATTTATCCACGGAGCCATACAGACATACGTTGAACAGCCATCTACTCTTCTACCAATCATTGAGCCATATAGTCCTATGGCCATATATTATACACGTCTGCTTGCCCATGTAGCCCTATAGACACATGCTACACAGCTATACCCATTTATTCATGTAGTCCTATAGTCCTATAACCAAACATATATGCAATATGCAGCCATCTAACCATCTACTCATAGACCCATTTAGCCATGTAGCCCTATAGATGTAGATTGTACAGCCATCTAGCCATCTGCCTATTTATTTGCCCATTTAGCCATGCAGTTCTATAGCCATACAGCTATATATATGTGTATATATATATATATATATATATACTGTACACTACTCACCTCCCATTTACTCCCTAAGCCACATAGCCTTATAGATATATATTGGACAGCCACCTACTCTTTCACTCTCATCTATCCATACATCTATACATTGTACAGTCATCTAAACATCTACTCATTTGCACATTAGCTCTTTTATCCCTCTATCCTTCCATCCCTCTGTCCTTCCATCCCTCTATCCATTTATCCACCTATCCATCTACCCATGTATTGCATGGCCATCTAACCACGTGCCTGTAACACTGCAGTTATCCCTATGACTATTTGCCTCTTGGTGCCTACTACCCCAAACCCCCACTCATTTATCACTATATACCCACCCATGTGTCTGTCTCTCTCTACTTGATCTATCTCCCAACGCACCCCTCCCAGTACACACCTACCCATCTCTGTACATCTGCCTTTGTGCCCCCCTCCCTCTTAACACCCAATTATGGGTCTCTTTCCCCATCACAGACCCACGGGGCCGCCTGCACCCCACGCTTATGGGGCTGCCTTCACCCTGACCCACACTGAACTGTGCAGTGCTGGTTGGGCTGTGGTGGTGCTGGGGCTGTCAGCCCCTATTGATGAGGTGTGGGCTGATGGAGGGGAGTGGTAGGAGGGGGGGGGGGGTCGGTTCTCCTCCAGACTCCCCGGCGCTGGGGTCAGGGCCCCGACTGCCCTGACGTCTCCACAGCTCCGGGCACGGGCTGGGAGCTCCGTGTTCGTGTTGATGTTCAGGGCATTGCCAAAGGCCAGAGCCACGTGGAGTGCTCTCGTGTGAGTGATGGAGAAAAGAGGTGGTGTGGGGACGTAAGGTCCGGTGGGACTGAGTGGTAGTGCAGAAGGTTCCTTTGTTGTGGGGATGGATGGGAAGACAACAAACAAACAGACAGACAAAAAAAAACACCCCACCCCAAAGGTTGACCATTTTAAAGCTGGAAAACTTAAAAAAAAAGAGTTATTAAAAAGCCATAAAACCATCTGTAGTGGCACGGAGGGATGTGGTTTAGCATAGTGGGGAGGGGAGACGGTTGGACTGGATGATCTCAGACATCTTTTCCAACCGTAATGATTCTGTGATTCCACAGTTCTCTCTATATTTTTAATAAGGCTTGGGATTCCTGTGCAAGCTGAGGGTGACATTGTCTATTTTTGGGCATCTTCCCCTCTTGACCCAGACCCGTTCCCCAAGTGCAGAGCATGGGGGTGGGGCTCAGCCTTGGATTTGCAAGGAGGAGGGGGACCCCAGCTCACACAGCTCTGGGGGATCCAAAAGCCTCTGTTCCCTGCACTAAGAGGCACTCCCAGCTCTGCACACGGGGAGGATCCTTTGGTGTCGGGCTGTTCTGGACCACAGCCTGCATCTGCAGAACTGGTGCGCCCTAAAAAACAACAGTCCTTCATCTCCAAGCCTTTGCATTAGATCAAACCTCCATGCGATCTGCACCACTGTTTCCGAGCTGAGGTGACATCATGAGCGTCTTATCCCTTTAAAAACACATCCCAGCCCTCCAGAAACATGACACAGAAACCTGCTCAGAGCAGCCCCCAGAGCCGCTGCTCCCCAGCCAAGCAAACCTTGCAGACTTCCCCAGATTAGCTCATCTCAGCAGGAATTCAGACTATGCTGCCGAGATTCCTATGCCTGTACAAATAAAGCTCCCAACTTCCACTGGAGAAGAGCCTGCTTCCTTTCTTCTTCTCCCCTATGGGATTTGCACTGTGCAACAAATTATAGGATGATAGAATCGTAGAATGGCCTGGGTTGCAAAGGCCCACAGTGCTCATCCAGTCCCAACCCCCTGCTGTGTGCAGGTCACCAACCAGCAGCCCAGGCTGCCCAGAGCCACATCCAGCCTGGCCTTGGATGCCTGCAGGGATGGGGCATCCACAGCCTCCTTGGGCATCGCTGAGGTTAATGTTGTTGGTCTGTACAAGCACACAGCTTGCAGAGCCAACAAATGGCCTTATGCCGTGCTGGGAACACTGAGCAGGTTGGAAAACCGTGGGTGAAGGTGGTGTTCCATCAGCTGGGTCCACATCATGGGGAAAAAAATTGAGAAAATAGTGTAATTGGAAAAGGTAGCGTAGCCTGAGAGGTCACTTTATCATCAAATGATATTGTTATCATTAGGCAAAACTCCAGTGCAGCACAATGTGGAGGCAATACTCAGGTACGCTGGAAAACTTATCCAGTTCAGCTCTCATTTTGTTCAACCCTCATTTTGCCCCTCACTGCAAGAAGACATTGAGGCTCTGGAACTTGTGCAGAGAAGGGCAGTGAAGCTGCGAAGTGTCTGGAGCACAAATGTTATGGTGAGCAGCTGAGGGGTCTGAGATGGGCCAGTCTAGAGCAGAGGATCTCAGGGGAGACCTCGTTGCTCCTACAGCTCCTGAAAGGAGGCTGTGGTGATGTGGGGGTCAGCCTCTGCTCCCGAGTAAAAGAGAGAGAACAAGAGGAGATGGCCTCACAATGCACCAGGGGAGGCTGAGGCTGGATGTTAGGAAACATTTCTTCTCTGAAAGAGCAGGGATGCAGTGGCACAGCTGCCCAGGGAGGTGGTGGGGTCACCATCCATGGAGGTGTTTCACAACTGTGGGGATGTGGCACTGAGGGACACAGTGGGCATGGCGGGGTGGGCTGGGGTTGGACTGGGTGCTCTTAGTGGTCTTTTCCAACCTGAATGATTCTGTGCTTGAGGACATTTGCAGCTCTGATTTCTTGTGCATCCCTTCCACCATCACACAGAGCTGAAGGAAAGCTGGTTGAGTGATGGGGCACTCCTGGGCATTGCCCAAATTTGGTCATTTTGCTATAGAAGTGAAAAAAATGATGGAAGGAGAAAAGGGGGATCCTGGGATTGTGTTGTCCTGCTGCAGCCAGGTACTGCAGTACTGCTGTCCGGATGGGTGCTGTGAAGGTGCTGGGGGTCCAACATAGAATCGCAGAATTGAGTTGGAAGGGACCCTTCAAGGCCATCCGTCCCACTGCCTGCACTGAACAGGGGCACCCACAGCTCCATCAGTGCTCACAGCCCATCCAGCCTGAGCTTGGCTGTCTGCAGGGATGGGGCACCACTCTGTGCAACCTGTGCCAGTGCCTAACCTCCCTTATTGTACAAAAACCTCATCCTTATATCCAGTCTAAATCTCCTCTCTTATAGTTTGAAACCATTTCCCCAGGTCCTATCCCAGCAGATCCTGCTGAAGAGTCTATCCTTCTCCTCATCTGTTGGCTTTGAGAAAAGATGGACATTATGAGCTCTGTCCTGCACCTGCTTGTGTCTCATGGCCGTCCTGAGATCCGTTTGGCTTAGTGTTCTTGCTAGGAGTAAAAATAGCAGTGCAGGAGGAGCAGGTGTGCAGGGAGAGGGTGCAGCTTTCTTTCAGAGCAGCTGATGACTTTGGGAAAAGCCACATCTGCCCCTCCTCGTTTTTAGGGTGAGCAGAGAGGTGGAGATGTCCCCTTGACATTGGCCTCCCCCTTCACAGTAAGGGGAATATTGTGCGCTGAGTCCTGGCAGCATTTAAAAATGCATTTACTGCATTAAACCTCACTACAGCACCGTGGCAGATGCCATTATCTGTGAAGACAAAGGGAGGGATGATTAAAGGCTTGTGGCCTTCTGTTGCTTTTTGATTTAAAAAGAAATAAAATAAAGTGCATTTGCAGGAGAGCTCTGTTCTTTAGATCCGTCCTGGTTTGGAACCTGGACCATCAACGAGCTTTAACTTTTACTTTCTTACTTTCTTCTTCTGCACTCTATTCTCATTCTGTCTGATGAATCCCGATCCCCCTTAGATCTCTGCCCACGCTTATCTCCACTCTGTTGACTGGAAGAGGGTTGCAAATAAAGCAAAGTGAATGATCATATCTTCAAAAGAACTCGGGGCTCTGGAGGGGAAGGTTTCTTCAGCCAAAGGGGCACTATAGGAAAGAAGGGGACAGGCTCCTCAGCAGGGTCTGTTGCAATGGGACAGCGGGGAATGGCTTCAAACTAAAGGAGAGAAGATTTGGACTGGGTATAAGGAAGAAGTTGTTTACAATAAGGGTGCTGAGGCACTGGCACAGGTTGCACAGAGTGGCAGCTGTGCCCCATCCCTGCAGACAGCCAAGGTCAGGCTGGATGAGCACTGATGGAGCTGTGGGTGTCCCTGCTCAGTGCAGGCAGTGGGACAGGTGGCCTTTCAAGGTCCCTTGCAACCCAAACCATTCTATGATTCTAACGATACCCTGACGTGGCCAAGCTTTTCCATTGCTGTGGAAGGGGAAGGATGTCCTAAGTCTTGGGAAATCCTTGCTCAGTTCTCAATAGCCCTAAGACCTTGGAGAGGCCACCGCGCCTCTCTGGGGATCTTTATTTCAGCCCAGCAACTGAAATAAAGGTAATAAAATCCCCCAGGAGTGCCCATGGTGACTCTTGAATGGCCGTGCTGAGCTCTCCACGTAGCTGGGCTCTGGGATGCTCATCCCAGCTTGCAGGCATGGCAAGGAGGGATTTGTTCCTGCAAACAGAGATTAAACCACTGATCAAGACAAGCCCAGGTATCCTAAATGGGCAGACAGATAGGTCTATCAGTAGCTGGAGCTTGCTGCTCTCCTTGCTAAAGGTGGATCACAGTGGTGATAAGATGCTAATATTGACCAAGGGCGTTATCAGGCTTGGGAACAATGCAGGGACACGAGCAAATGCTGGGCAGCGGCACCACAAGGAAGGCTTGGAAGCCACCAGCATGATGCTATCAGGCCCCAGGAGTTTTTTCACCTACTCGGTGATGTCAGGAGAGGATTGCTGGCTGCAGCAGCCACAGGTAATGACAGACAGAGGGTACAACGTGGTGGTGATTGGGTGTGCAGAGCTGGAGATGTCTTAGCTGTCACCAGGTGTGCTGCAGCCCTTACATCACCAGTTCTCAGCCTAACTTTGTGCTAATTTGGGCTGGGGAAAGTTGCTGGGAAACACACTCAGTGTTACCTCCGTGCCTGCAGCTTCCTTTATGAAAACAAAACTCTGTGAGTGTGCTGGATGTACTTCATCCAAATAGCATTTTATTCACTAAGGAGTTTGAGCCAGGTTTGGCAGAGGGGTGGGGACCTGTGGGTAGAGGTAAGAGTGGGTATTTTGTGCCTGTGAAGTGGCACCTTAGAGAAACCCAACTCCCCTTGCTTGCAAAATGAGAGGGCATTCAGGAGCTGTTCTCCGTGGTCAACAATGCCCATGGGCCAACATTCCCATGGGCACCATACGTGCCATCCAAAACTGGGACCAGCAGCCCAGTCTTCACCTGGCTTAGCACAGACTTTCCTGGAAGTGATTTATTTTGCTACCAGTGCTGTCTCCCAGGAAACCTTTCTATTGAAACAAGGTGGATGGATGATGACGGTGACAATCATAGAATTGCTCAAGCTGGAAAAGACCTCAAAGATCATCGAGTCCAACAATGATGACAATGATGAAAAATATTACTATTTATCTCCCTGACAGGTCATGGCATCAGCTCTTGCAGAGGAAATCATAAAGTCATAGAATGGTCTGAGTTAGAAAAGACCTTTAAGATCACCCAGTTCCAACCCCCTGCTATAGGCAGGAACACCTCCCTCTGGACCAGGTTACTCACAGCCCCATCCAGCCTGGCCTAAGGTCTGATGGAGAAAGAATTTTTTAAAGCCAGAAATGAGCAACAAGGTACATTTTTCTGCAGAATTATTTGTTGCATATACACACATTTCATCCTATGATGATGCGCGCACTATTTGTGCCCTGCACTTTTTTGATTGCTGCTTATTTCCAAGCAATGGAGAGACTGTAGGAGAGGCCAAAGGTGAAGCAGATGTTCTGGTCTGTGCGAAATAACACTTTATTTTCCCCACTAACAAAAGGATTCTAGCTTCTCCAGGAAGAGAAATCTGCTCTTGGACGGAGATGAGACAACCAATTCACACCCATTTCCACTGGATCTGTAATAAAATAAGATCTCAGGGCTCAAAGCCTCAGCCTCTGTGAAGTTCGCACATTTAAGTGTCTCTGTCAGAGCAAAATGAACATCCAGAGACTTGGCAGTAATTGGATCACGGAGTGCAAGCTCCTGTGATTAGATCAGGAGTATTCTGTCAGGATGACAGTAAATCAAAAGAAATAATCAGACAGCTAGGAAAGGGAGCAGTTCTTCATTTAAACTTCGTTAATTTCCTGTCTGCATGGCCGAGCCCACAAATTACACTTAAAGATGCAATGAGTTACTACTAGTGAGCACAGGCTGCTGCTGCAGCAAGAAAATCCTCCATAATCCGCCCCAAGTGAAGAAGAGTTGTGCTCCAATTTTCTCCGATATGCCTTGTCTAAAGAAAATATTTGGCTACCCCCTGTATTTTCTGGTTGGGTTGGCAGGTTGCTGCTCCACTTTCCAGGGCTCCTGGGTCAGCTGAGGTCCCCCACTGCTGGATCAAGCAATGCCATCCCAAGGCGAGAAGCCCAGAGTGGGTGAGAAGGAGATGGTGATCTTAATGACGACCACACGGACAGCCCATGTGAGGAGCTAGGTGGAGATGTGGCCATATTATCTTTATATTGGCTAATCTAAGGTTGCTCAGGAATGTTTCACAGGTCTCCAGCTTGTATTCTGCTAGGTGGAAGGCTTTCAGCTTAATGATTGGGAGTTTTCTCACAGAACCGTAGAATGCTTTGAGTTGGAAGGGACCCTTCAAGGCCATCCGTCCCACTCCCTGCACTGAGCAGGGACACCCACAGCTCCATCAGTGCTCACAGCCCATCCAGCCTGACCTGGGCTGTCTGCAGGGATGGGGCACCACACCTCTCTGTGCAACACGTTCCAAAACCTATTTTGTCTACCAATAAAGCCACACACTTCCTTCATGAAAAGGATTTTACTAGCAAATACCGGGCATCCACAGCCCTGCTTGGCTGAAGCTGAGGTCAATTCTTGCCAGCAGTCATTTCTCTGATGGCACTGTTCAGGGCACAGGTATGATCTGATCCAATGTAATGGATCAAATTTGTTTTTATTTTATTTGTTTCCTGATTCGCGCACTGTGGCAGGCAGATGCAGGGACCCTGAGGTGGTCCCCAAGTGCCCTAAAGCCGTCCTCACTGTAGCCCAGGCTTACATGGATGTTAGAAAGACTGGGCGTCTCAACCTGTTGGACCAAGAGAGCGTAGCAGTGTCAGGAGTGGAGTTGTGCCTCTGTGATTTCGTCAGCAGGATCCTGTGGTTTATTCAGGAAAGGTGTGCTTTCTTTTTTAATACTGAAAATCCCCCCCAGATCTCCCAAACTCTGTTTTGAAAGCAAAAAGCAAGGGAGTTGCTGCCAGTAGAATGTTCATTCATCTTAAAAGAGGAGATGGACATTCCAGCCAAATTAAATAATAAAAGAGGTGATAAAACCCACCTGCTTTTCAACTCCAGGCTTCTATTTCTTTTTAAATCAGATCAGTGTGCAAGAGGTTTCGTACTGAGATTTTACATGGAGGAATTGGGCGAGATCTGTATCAGCTTCCAATGGGAAGAGGTGTGCCATTCAGTCACCATCATTTTATGAGATCGTACACATCTTTTTTGTCTAGATCTCAAAGGAAGCAAATTTCACCCCCGTTTTTCAGGTGAGGAAACCAAAGCGAGCGACTTTCCTAAGCAAGGGAGAAGGTTGGGAAGACAGAGGACTGCATGCATCTTCAGTGCTCACTTCTCTGTAGACCTTCATGGCAGCTTAACTGCACCTTGCAAAGTCAGTCAAGACCCATAGGTATGTTGCCCTGATCACTTCTGGAAAAACCATGGAAATAACAGTGACTTCTGATAGCTGGTGTTGAGCTTTCACAATGCCTTTTAAAAGAGGGTGCTGAAGTTCCCAGCTGTTCAGGGAGAAGGATGCCCTTCTTGGAAGGGTGGCTGGGATAGTCAAGTAAGGGCTTAGAGGGAGATTGGAAAAAGGCATGTTAAGAACTGGGCTGGAATGCTGTTAGAAAAACAAAACAAAACAAAAAAACTAGAAGGAATAAAGTTTCTTAGTCAAGGGCTACCATAATTAGGCATGTGACTTGTTCCTATTGCTCCCACTGTGGTATGAAGAGCATCAGTTTGAGGTAGGAGGCTTGGTTGTGTTTGATGCTGGACAAACGTATCTGCTCCAACCCAGATGGAAAATTCCAGGGGAAAAATAGGGGATTTGCTGAAGGAGAGGAAGGAGGAGCAAATCAGGTGCCCAGGTCTAAGCACTGCGTCAGTGGGGGAGCTACAGTGAGAGAGGGGGTCTCTGGGCTCCTTCTGGTTGCACAAATTTGTCCTGGGAGCCAGAAACAAGGAGAGACAGTGAATAATAAGTTGTATAGGTGGTTTTGTTTTTATTGCTTCTCTTTTATCAGGCACCTTTGGGGAACTAGCACATGTGAATTGGCCAGGTTCTTTAATGGAAAAGGTGGACTCTCTTCCTTAGAGGTCAGAGTGCAACCACTTCCCTAGGGTCTGCAAGAGATTCCGGGTGTCCCATCTCCCCTGCATCAAGATTTCCAGCAAAGCAACCTATTTTGTGACTTTCCCATTGCTGTTCCCCCTGTGTAGTCAGATTGAGAGTGACAGGCTGTTTTTTAACAGCTCTTCCTGGCATCTGATGGAAGCCCAGGGGAGCAGTGGGAAGGCGAGCTATAAAATGGTGTGCCCTGGCTGTCTCTCAGCTCCCAGCCTTTCCACTGGAATTAGATAACAGGAACAACAGATAAGAGGAAAAGTGGCTCTTTAATTCAGCCAGAATTCACTTAGAGTGGAGGAAAACGTCCGCTGAGCACATTAGACTAAGCCAGGAAATATCCTCTTAAATTTCAGCTCTCCTGTGCTAAAAGTGTATTTAGCTTTTTCTTTTTTCTTTTAATATGCACATCTATATATCTGTCTTTCTCTGCACCACTACAGAATGTCTTCTAACTGCATGTTGGCCAAGAAATTCTTTTAAACTCATCAAAGCGAGTCAACACGGTACTGCCTTTTCAACTCAGTATGTTGGGCTATTTTAAGGCCTTTCCCAACATCAAATATTCCCAACTTCTCAGGACACCTGAGCCAAAAGAGCCACGATCTCCACAATCCAGGAGGTGCCCACCCAACCAGCAGCTAAGCTAAGCTAAGCATGTCCAAACAGACGTATCAGGTGGTCCATGACCTCTGGTTGATGGGTTTGATGGGTTGATGGTTGGACTATATGACCTTTTAGTGGTCTTTTCCAATCTTAACGGTTCTACGATTCTTCTGCATCCTGAACCCCAGTGCCTGGATGAACAGTGTGCTGCTGGGCACACCTTTGCCACTACAGGAGCGCGTTGCAGGATGAAATAAACTGTTATGGACTGATGCCAAACTCAGGGTGGAAACAGAAGAGATGGTTTTGCTGCTAATGGTCTGCTTCTGCACTGCTTCTCCACGTTCCCAAGTTCAGCTCTCCTAAAGGCGTCTCTGAAAGATACAGAGACACAGCAAACACTAGGCAGCCTCTAGGGAATTTCTTACCCCAACTGAGCATTTTGGTTGATGTGTGCATCTCATTTCTGCAATTCTGTGGCCCCCAGAGCCTGGAGGTGGGAGGTTCAGGCTGTTCCCAGTCTTCCCTTCTTTCTTTCTCTGTTTCCAGCCATGTTTGTTTATGGAGGATCAGGTGCTTTTATTTTGTGAGAAGAAAGCTGTTTTCCCTCCTGGGAAATCGACATGTGGGTAATGGTGTGAGCCAAGACAAGAGCTGTGGTTTATGTTCTGAGATGTCCTACCTTGTGGCCTTCACCCACTCCTCCACTGGGCTCCTTTTTGGGTTAGCTTTTATGTAGCAAGCTGACCAGGCTTTGAGCTGCCTTAATATCTCTGCCATATACAGCAAAGAGGTCCTGGTATGCTGAGGATCAGAGATTGCTGCTACCAGGCATGCACAGTAATATTGTTGTTATACTAAAAGCATGAAGTGCTGCTCTCTGAGATGAACAAAGCCCAGGTCACCACCTCTGGAGGTATTCAAGAACTGTGGGGATGTGGCACTGAGGGACGTGGTCATTGGGCATGGTGGGGGTGGGCTGGGGGTTGGACTCAGTGATCTTTGTGTCCTTTTCCAGCCTTTATGGTTCTATGATTCTATGATCAGCAATAGAAGGAAGTGGCTGCACCTCTTTGTGAGACCTTGAGGACCCCAGCAGTCAGTGGCCAAGGGGCTGGGGTGTAACTGAGGATTATTCTCAATTCTTTTCCCAGCACAGTTTGAAAGCACATCGACTCTTAGCATCCGCAGCATCCTGTGGCCACTGCTATTACATGGAAAAGATGCTTTCAGGCAGCTTGTTGCAACACCTGGGGCCAAGGCAAAGCCAAGAGACATTCTCTCTGCACCTAGCAAGGAAAGGTAAAGACAAGCAAGGCCTGTGAGCTGATGCTGAGATAGCAGCTCGGTATCTAAACAGGTAACACCCAATTACAACAGCACTGTGTTGACTTACACTTTCCCTTATCAGAAGAATCAGGTATTCATGTAAATCACAAAAGAGTTTGATGGATGCCAGTTCGCAGTGAGCCCCAAACCAAGGAACAAGAGCCTAGTTAAACAAAATGTATGTTCTTCTTATCTTTAAGCTGTGACTATTGCTATGAAATAAAAAAAAACACAAAAAAAAAACTATAAAAGAAAGTGCCTTATCACGAGGGTTATAATTCTTTAATGTTCCCCAGAGGCTGTGTCTGTGCTGAAATCAGACCCTTGGGACCACTTTCCAAACCCCACTCAAGTAATTTTCTTGCAGACAGATGATCTTTCCTTATCACACGTTGTCTTGGCAATAAAAAAGTCTCTTTCTTGAGATGCATGTTTAGACTGAGCTTGGTGAAAAAAAAAAAAGGAAAGGAAAGGAAAAGAAGGGGCAGCTAAACTGGTCTTAATTCTGATGCTTGCCTGAAAGTAAACAATGAGCTCCAGGGGCAATCTTCATTAGACCCTCCTGGGCCTGGAAGCGTGGCATGGAAAGCAGATGTGGCAAGAAGCCTTCCAACAGCCATGCTGGAGCCCAGCACTGAGCTGGTCGGAACGCCGCGACTAATCAGAGCCTCTTATCACATTTACTGGGAGATGGGTGATGCCCATAAAACCAAGTCAGGCTGAGTGCACTTAGCGGAGCCCAAAAGCTAATTGTTAATAGGTGCCTGCAGCACAGAGTTGGGGACGGCCAGGTGGCCCCTCTGCTCCTGCCTTGGTTCCCCATTTGGGTTGTTTCCTTTGGGACACTGCCGATCCCAAGGCATGCTAGGAAGGATGCGCAGGACACATCCCTTCTGACTGGTACTCCACCAGGTTACGGGGTGTACAGGTGCCCTGGTTGAGGTCAAGACCTTATTGACATAGCAGCAGTCCAGCCACCCCGCTGGCTCCCAAGGGCAGCAATAAAATCAAGCCGATGCTTTGCACTAGGGGCACGCTGAACCCTGGATTTCCCAAGCATGGAAATGTGTAATTTATAACGGGGATGGATTGCATTTATAGTTCCTTCCTCCAAACTGAAAATAGAGGCTGTGAAAAAAGATGAGAACAAACTGAACTTGTAGTGATTTTCCCTGTTACAATCCATCCACCTCTAGGAAACACCACATGAAGGGTATCCGGAATGGGAACTGACATCATTGTGTTTAAATCCTCATCTTCAACAATTTTCCCCCTACAAACATCAGTATACCCCAAACCTTGTCTGCTTCATGCATCCCTACCCGGTGGTTTCACACTGCAGCACTCACCTTCTGCAGGGCACAGCTCTGTCCCAGCAACCTCACAGCTTAACAAGCTAGTTGCCTTTTAATTTCTGGCTAATTTAAGCCATCTACTTGGATCGATCAATACAGAGAGCCTTACAGACCGGCACCAAAGCTGCAGGACCCAAATGCAGGTGTCAGGTAAAGTTTGCAAACTGCAGCTTGCAGCAAACGTCTCCCACATCCCTGCAGACATCATTCTATCATCTGCTCCCGAGGAACCTCCCACCCCCACGTCCAGCAGCTTCAAAGACCCTTTGCTGAGCCTGTGTGAAGGCGAGCATGCAAAGAACCCCAGGTTCCATCTGCACTCCTCCTTGATTCCTGTCCACCAGAGGCACCAGGTGAGAAAGGCTTTCCTGCATCCTCCTGGTGTTCACCACAGAGGGACAGAGAGCAGAGATCTCCATTTCTCCAAGCAACTACCAGTCTCTGAGAGTAAGGGCAGTGATTTTGCAGTGATTTTGAGAGGCCATCATGCTGTATTGCTGATAGGTGCTTTCTCCTTGCTTCATCAAAGCTGCAGTGATGCTCTGATATCACGGGGCATGCAACAAGCAAGAAGAGACTTTACAGAATCACAGAATTATCAAGGTTGGAAAAGACCTAAAAGATCATCCAGTCCAACCGTCACCAATACTCCCCAGCTAAATCCTATCCCTCAACACAACATCCAAACGTCTCTTGAACACATCCAAACGTCTCTTTACAGTCATTCCTGGAGACAAACACACCAGAGAAGGAGGCCTGCAAGTTTTGCAGACTTGTTTCCCATCACTCTCTCCTCTTTCACTTCATTACAAGGTCCAAAATCTGGTACCCAGACGCAGAGAGAGCTCAGGCATCCATCTGCAGAAAGGAGGCCAGGGAAGTGGCTCATGGAGATGGTAAACGGGCTGTGAGCGTATGGCCATGAAGGGGCACGTCTGCAGGTGTGCAAATACAGCTTGTCCCTGGCATCTGCTGGGAACACAGGGAGCCGAAGCCTTTATCTCTTGACCTCTCACTCCCCTGCCCCAGAGATCCCAATGCTACGGCTCCAAGTGCATCCCAGCACCGGGTCCCACCCCACAGCCCAAGTGTTTGCAGGGAGGAACGGTGCATTCCCACTTGGGATCCCCAGCATGGGGTGCTGCTGCCAAAAACCATCCCCTCTGCATCTGTCTGACCCCACCTGGGGTCTTGTGGCGGCACAGCCGCGTCGTTCAGCCTCACATCCGCCCAACAATGGGCAGCTTGAAGCTACCGCTCACAGGGGCTAAGCTGCCTTTATGGCAGGTCACACACCCTCTCCAACAGCAATGGATTTAGATGCCATAAAACCCCTGTGTTAGCGCGGCCTGGAAACCTCCCGTTGCCCTGCATTTCTTACAGCAGCATCCCCCATCGTCGTGCTGGCACTGCGTGCCATCAGCCCACGGTCTGCTCTTGTCCCCGTGCCATTCGCACGGATCTCCTCTGCAGCCAGCTTGCTTTAACTTTCTGGCAATAGAGGCAAGAAAAAAAAAAAAAAAAAAAAAAAAGGCTCATGTGAAAATTATTTATTTTGTATTAATATATTAATAGCTCAGAGTCAAAGCCTCGGCAGACACTTGAAATAAACAGGATCACTCAAAATACAGTTGTTTGAAATCAGAGCTTTTCTCTGACCCTGGAGTTTCTTGCCAAAGCCAGAAAAACTGTATATATAGAATCCCTTAATTATTTTTCCCCTGTTAATCCACAGTACAACAAGCCGTGTCTACAGCCAAAGGACTTTGACCAGGATGATTAAACCAACATTTCATTTAGGCAGTTGCACGTGGTTATATAGGTGGTCGAGATGTAAAATAATCCTCCCTATCTGACAAATAACCCCCTTTGCACTTCCAATCTCATTTGTACTCGAGGACTTCCCACTTCTCCTCTGCCACTCTTCTCCTTCCATCATTCTCTCTCTCAGAATCTCACATTTTTCAGTGCGGCATCTCTCAAGTGAAAAACTGTGTTTTGGAAGAAGTCGTCTGGACTGCTTTCCTTGAGAAAGGAGGAGTAAAACACAGCACTTTTGTTTTCACTTTTCCTTCCTCTTCTGTTTTCTTTTACTCCCTGTCCTGCACAGCCTGTTTTGCAGCCAGATAAAAGGATGGAAGGAAGGGAAAGAAAACAACAAGTGAGTTTATATTTTTCACCTCCCTTCACTGTAGATTTCTTCTCTGCACTTTCCACCAAACAACAGGAATATTCCCAGCTGAGAAATAGAGCACCTGAGCTCACTGAAATTATCGTGCATCTAGCAGTGCGTCTCTTAACGAACGCAGCTCTTTAGTTACAGTGACTCCTTGCACTTAGCCCTGAGTTACTGCTGTGGTTAAGGCACAGACAGTGATTTGTCCTTAAACTGAGAAACCTGGATTCATGACCACAACCTCTTCTGCTGAATCTCCATCACTGATATACCTCCTTTTTGTCCCATTTCTTTGCAAAATGGGAACAGCAGCAGAACCTTCGCAGAAAACAAATGCAGAGGATTCACTGCAAGGTCTTACACCATGGTGCTGCAGAATGATTGCACATGGAGAAGGAGGCAACCAAGCAGAGACAGAGCTCTGATAACACTACCCCAAACACTTCCCTATTGCAAAACTTGATTATTGCCCATTTGGGCTGCAATTAAAAAGCCTTCAAGGGGTGAGCACTATATTTGCAGCATCCCCTATGGAGCAGATCAAGCTGTGGAGTGCTCACGCTTGCTGGGGCTCTTGGGAAACCTCAACTAGCTGCTCCCCCTGTCCCTGCTGGCTGTCAGGATCATGGCTCCCAGTTGCTGCCTAGCCATTTGCAGCACTTGGAAAATGTCAAATGTGGGAGTCCGGCAGCCTTAGGTTAGAGTAAAAACTCCCAAACATAGTTGGAGGGCTGCCAGCGCCTTGCAAGCCCTCTGCAGACCCAGATAAGTGGTGACCTTGCAGGCAGCAGGCTAGGCCAGGAGTTTATTAAATCCTCTGCTTGCTTGGGTTAAGCTCTCTCGATATTTTGATCATCCCATTCCCTTCCATCGTCACCTGGTGCCCCTGGGTGGGAAAACACGGTGTGAAAACATCAGTGGCCTTGGAGACCTTCATGGAGACATCTGGAGGTCAACGTGGAGGAGATGCAAAGCCTGGGAACAGTGGGGAGAAGGCTCCTGTGCATGGGGGCACACTGGGAATGGGTCTGCTGCAGATGAGTGAACAAACCCCGTGCTTGGTTTTGGTGCCTGGAGGTTATGGATGTCGGCCCCAAATTGCTTTGGGTTTGTGGCAGCACCAGTCTTGAAAGCACAGTTGGGGAAGGACGGCAACGCTGCTTCACGGGGAGGGGGAGGAAGGGTTGAGTTTGGGCTTCGTGTTGAACTGAAACGAAATCTAAACATTTTGAAATTCTTCCCCAAATGACAAATAATGTCAAATAGCGAGATAGCACCGGGCTGGATTTGAGCCGCGAGGCACCTTCTTATATTCCTAACTTCTGATAAAAAGGATGGAACACAGTCAGGAAAACTTTCCTCTCCTTCCCCTTGTTATTTTTTCTTAACGAAAGAAAGAAAAAAAAAAAAAAAAAAAAAAAAAAAAAATGATTTAACACCCCAGTGAAATCAGCAACGTCTCCTGAAACGTTCCAGTGTGCATGGAAGAGCTTTGTGCTGCAGGAAACGTTTCCCTCTGAGTTTTCCTGGCCGGCAGCACATCCCCGACCCAGTGCCGCCACTGGGACAGGCAACGACCCCCCCAAATCCATCACTGGAGGGGGTCTGTTTGCACTTTGCTCGCTTTCTTTCTGCAAACATGGCTGTTTTCTCTCCAGGTCAAATAAGTGGTGTGGATACGTCGGGGTGTGAATTACCCGTGAACTATTTACCCCTGGCTGGGAAGCTTGGAGCTTTCTGGTGGTCACCTGCGTAGCCCAGCTACCCCAAGCACCAAAAATTGGGTTTTCTGACAAAAAAGCAGCCAGGTGTGCTCTCGTTGGCTTTCATCTTTGTAACAAGTTTAGAGGCTGTTTTCACAGACAAATTCACGGCTCCCAAATTTGCTCTGGGATGAATAATGCTCCTTGGTTTTACGGATAAAAAAGGATCTGCGCCGTCAAGTGCCGTAACCCCGAGGTGCTCCCATCCTGGGGTCATGACTCAGACTGAGCACGCGGCCCCAAGGATGGAATTTGGAATTTAGTTCCATGCGTGCTCCCTGGGTTGGGATTGGCAAAGCCAACCTCAGGCTGGGTAGGCATGGAGGCTCTCCAGACCCAAGGACACGGCAGACCCCATCTCCCCCCTTGGTACAAAGCAGCCTCGGGTCCCCGCTTTATTTTCTCTCCCTTTTTTTCATGCCTTCTCTCTTCCCTCCCTCCCCGGCCAGCGTGGAGTTCAGCAGTTAATATCCTTCTGCCTCCAATTGTGCTTTAAGAGGTGTAGCATTTGATAAGCCCCATTTAACTTGGCTGTATTACATTGTTTAAATAATTCAAATACAGATTGGCCCTTTAGAAGGATTTCTGCTCTATTGACCCTGCTGGTCATGAGTTACCAGGAAGTCAGGGAGGGGCCCAGCCTGAGTTTCTAGGGCTGAAAGCCTGAAAATCAATTCCAGCTCTTTAGTGCCCCAATCACACCCCATTATTCCCAGGTAATTGCAGACCTGCTTTGGCGTTAACTCTTTGGGAACAATGCTGCCTTTGACAAGAAGAGGGAAACCAAGGAGGGCTTTCTTCTCCATCGGGGTCCTAATCGGCACGGAGTGTCATGGGCTTATCGCTGGGGTTTGGATGAGTAATTATTTACAGGTGGAAGTGTCAGATTGCTTGGCTGTTGTTTTTTTTTTCCCCCCTCCCTTCTTAATACCTGCCTTGCTGGATATCGGTTGGGCTGCTGCATTAATAGTGCTTTTCTTCTCCTGTTGGCATCTCTCTCTCTTTGCAAGATTGAATCATGAGGAATAAAGACTAGGATCCTGTAGCACAGAGAGTCCTAACTAGTTTCTGCCTTTCCTGCTCAGACCACATTCAGTCCCTTTACCTTGAATGCTCTCCAGACGTGCAGCAAGTCCTCTATGAAAGGCTGTGGAAGAATGAGAAGAAACGATTCATTTCTACATCATCCATAGAGATGGTCACAGTAAACAGACAGCTGGTCTTGAGCACACGCTGTCCACACTGCTCACATTTCACTGGGGGATATTCTGGCCTAGCTCTGCTCTGGTCCCATAGAAAACCAGAGCCGCTATCAGCTCTAGTATCTTTGGGGTTGGTTTCATTCAAAAGGAATCCAGTGTTTTAGATGCTGCTGGATCTTAGGAGGACTTTTTCAAGGCTCAACACAGACTGGGGAGAGATAATGGAGTCAACTCCAGGAAACTTGCTGTGTTCTTTGACAGCTAGAAAAGAACACACGACTTTTTGCACAGCTGAAATGTCTGTTCAGAACAGCATCTTTTGTCTCCTTCATTGTCCTTCACAGGCAAAAACTGTCCTAATAACAGAATCAGAGAATTGCAGAGCCATTTGAGTTGGAAGGGACTGTTAAAGGCCATCTGTCCCACTCCATGCACTGAACAGGGACACCCACAGCTCCATCAGTGCTCAGATCCCATCCAGCCTGACCTTGGCTGAGAAGGATGCTGGTATCTTGGCACCTTTGGCTTCTGAGATCGTGGCAGTCACACCAGGGATTTTTTTGTGAATTAGGTTGGGGACAAAATGCAGGTGGAAATACCCCAAATTCCACCTGTAAGGTGGAAAGGCGCTGCCTTCTTTCTTCAAAGTGCCTTCTTCAGTTCTTCTCTGATACAAAGCAAACTGGACAGAATCCAGGGATAAAGACTTCTCAAGGCATAACACACACAAACATCTGACCTTTTTCTTCCTGGCGTGTGAAGGCTAAAAGTCACCTACCTTGTCATCCTGCCCGACCTGGTCTTGTGGCAAAAGCCACAGCCTCACCCTGTCACCCAGCGTGAACCCAGGGTTATTGGTGGCATTTGGAGAGGAGGTGCTAACCTGGATGGAAAACTTTGGGTGATGGGCAGCTGACAACACTTTGTGCCACTGAATCCCCACCCCTTTTCCAAATGGGCACCTTATCACTGCCCACTGTTTATCCAGGAAAATGGGGCAGAGGACAGGGAGGAGCAGCATCAGCCTCCGCTCCAGGTCACCACGCAATAAACTGCTCAGAGTCCATCTCTAGATTGGGTCAGTTTCTCATCCCATCTGTTCCTCCTGTGAGACCACCTCACTCCCGTGTAGGTTAAAAGCAATCCCCAAATGCCTGGTTGACATACAGAGCATCCCTGGTGCCTTTCTGAGGTGTCCCTTTGCTGTCCATGTTGGATGGACCTGTTGATACAGCCTCAGAGCAACCTCCTTCTGGATATCAGGATGGTGGCAGAGATGAGGTGATACCTCACAGTAACCACTGAAGGGATGTGTATGCTGCTCAGTCTGCAAGATTTAATTTGGCATGTGACGTTGTCCTGTGGTTTCTGTTACTGGGGTCTTCTGGGGATAATACAAAACAAAAGCCTAACTTCGATGGGCTACATTGTCCTCAGAGAGAGCCACCATCACTTCCTTTGCAACAGGGGGTCTAAAGAGATTTTCTGGTTTATTTCTCTGTCTAAATAAATGCTAACAAATCAAAAGCCTGAGAACCTTCCTCAGTCTCATGCTTTGGGACAGGAACACAGTGATGAGGCTAAAACACTCAGCAGATGTATGAAAAGCTGGATGGTCTTAGTGAGGAGAAAACAGGTTAGGCTACAACATGTAGTGGAGCCATTCATGCATGACATTTTGCGTTGCCATGTGAGAGATGGGGAGAAGGAGTGTGTCCAATTAGTTCAGAGTGGACATGGTCCCAGAGCAGTGAGCACAAAGGAGCTGACACCATGGGCTGCCTGGTGAAACTCATCAACAACCATGGTTGAATGCATGCAGACTGTGCATGATGCTTGAATGGAGTGAAGAGGAAGTAAACAATGACAACTTTCAAGGGCCAGTAATAGGTGTTTTCAAGGGTTTTTGAGGCAGTTAGATGCTTAGCTCCCAATGGGAAGGGATGCCTTCAGAAGCAGGTGCCAAACTCAGTTGAAGATCTTGGGAGATGCCATTTCTGAAAAGCTCTGGATGCAAAGCAGGGAGATGATAGCTTCCCCAGAATTCGCAGGAGACTTTCCCCATCTCCAGCTACTCCTAGAGACTCCTGATGCCCTGATTTTAGACAAAGCATTGCTGTGCTCACCTCCCCCCTCCTCTCTGTCCCGCAAAGGGTTAAAGGGTGGGAGAGCCGTTTGATTAATAGATGTCGTGTGAACATGCACATTTGCCTATGACTGCATTCCTGGGGCTTTCGGCTGGGCGATAAGCTGCGACCAAAGTCCTCCAGCTCTGGGCAAGGAGAGCAAACAGGGCCCCAATGGAGCAGTTATTAATTCCAGCCCTGCGTCTCTCAGGGCTGTCTCTCAGCAACGGGGCTCCCGAGAGGCCTTTCACACACCAATCGATACAGCTCGCCTCTCCCCCGCTCTCTCCATCCCAATTCTGCTCTTTGGGATGCTCACCCCATCCTATTGCTGCACCAGGGCCTCAAGCTCCAGGATCCTTTCCCATCAGCAGCATGGAAGGGAGAGGATGATATCACCATTGTGGTGGTGGGAACATCCCCCAGTGCCCAAACTGCTGCTGTAACTCTGCCATCCCACCATGCCCACCATGCCGTGCTTTTCTTCAAAGGAAATGACAATAACAATAATAATACAACGCACACTTCGCTTTGAATTTCTTTGGCTGCATATTTTTCTTGTCCCTCCAAGTGGTTTCAGATTGAATCGGGCCACGGGTTCTCTTTTTGACCCCCAGATTTGACATTGGTTGAAAATGAAACTCCTTTCCCTCCTTGAAAAGCAAAACAAACCCAAGCAACCTGGACCTTTCAACTTGTTTGCCTTCAGATAGGACATTGCCATGCTTACTCACAAGCCAGTTTTCACAAGGGTGTGTATTTAGTGGCAATGATTGCTATGTGGAAGATTTCTGCTCTCCTTGGGTTGGTTTGAGCAGGAAGTGTGAGGGCAGGCGTATCGGGACGTAACGTGGTATTCTGCTTCCAGATGTGTGCCTCCTCATGCCACTTCTGCTCTCAGGAGACGAGCAGTGTTTGTGCTCAGAGTGGGATTTGACTCAAAGAATCATAACGTTGTGGAATCATAGAGTCACAGAACTGTAGAATCACAGAGTGGTGCCCATCCAGCCCCAACCCCTGCCATGGGCTGGCTGTCCCCACCAGCTCAGGCTGCCATGGCCCATCCATGGCCTTGGGCACCTCCAGGGATGGGGCACCCACAGCTCTCCAGACTCCTTCAGGAAAGTCTGTGCTTTGACATGGACCAAGGCTTTCACTAATGGCTGCGGGAAGATTTAGCTCCAGCCACCCTGCAAGAGTTGAACTTCAGCTCAGAGCTGGAGAAGGAGTGTGGTGCTGTATGGAAGTCATATGCCTTGCAGATATGTCCAGCACTGCAGAGCTGAAGGGTGCCCTAAATGTTCACTTCTGAGCTATATTTAACATCCCGAGGGTAGAAGTTGGGATCACACCACATTTTGTGCTCCAAGGAACATCTGTCCTGCCTTTCCATGGCTCCTGCAGAGGACGTGGCATTGCATAGAATACCAGGATCCCTGAGCTATGGAAGGTGTGGGGCGCAGAGCCAGGCTGGTTGGATAAGAGGCTGCCAGGCTAAAAGCCTGACACAGTTTTCAGGTGAGAAAGCTACTGTTTAGCCATCTCATCATGAAGCAGTAGAAATCTTGTGCCCAGCTGTGGGTAGCTATGGAGAAAGGTTTAAACACAATGTCCAAAGAGTAAAAGGAGATCCCTGTGATAAGAAACTGAGAATTAAATCCTTGCCTTGGGCTGTAAAGGTCTTGAAGTTTCTGAGGTGGTCAATGCAACCATTTTGACCAGAAATTCCACCTACAACTGAAAATTCTTACAGGATTCGCTGAAATAAACACATTTCCATATAGAAGTGTTAGCTCAAACAATGATTTTCTCAACTGGAAACAAAAGAAAGAAAAAAAAAAAGTAATAATAAAAATAGTAGTTATAGTAGTTTTGTCCAAAAATTCCCAGTGAGCTCAAGTTAGGCCTATATCTGTGGCAGAAGATATGAAAAAGGCATATTGAGGTCATCTAATCCAGAAGCTGGAAATCTTTCGAGGATTGAGTGCCAGACTGTATTTTTCTCTCCAGGCTGAAATTCAGCAGTCTCTCTCTCTCTTGAAAAAGGTTGAGTTGATGGGTGGAATCCAAATTTAAGTCAGCCCTGGGGGATCTCCTCTTAATCCCCAGTTGCTGCACCAGAATGGCATTAATTACCAGCATTTCTTTTGCCTTCTAACCTGCATCTTGGCTGCAATCTTCGGTGAGGACAGCTATTTTAAGCCCCACGTTTAGGTTCCTGACTCTTTCAACTGAATCCCATTCAAAATCCTTGTGAGAGGATAATCATAACACATTTCTCTGAAGATAAGGAAGATCTCCCCATAGGTTTTGTTATATATGAGTTAGAGGGTTTTCTGCAAGAGCACAGTACCCTCACAGTCACAACGATAAGGAAATCCCATTGATTCAAAAGTTCGAGTTTCTGGTCTGGAAGCTTTTGTGTTTCACAACTTTTCTTACTGAGGCATTTCCAAAATACAACACTGAGCATCTGCAAGAAGCTGAGACCAGACCCAAGCCGTTCTGTTTCCTGAAACCAGAATGTACCCCACAACCCACAACCCTGTTCCTCAGCCTTCAACCACATCTGCAGTAACACAGTGCAGTTTTTACCTTCCAGAGCCAGATCTAAAGATTGCTGAGGTCAGGGAGGGAAACAGCTCAGCACTGGGCTCAATCCAACTGTATTTTGAGACTTCAGGCAGCTTTGATCACTTCAAAAGAAAGATGTGCCACAGGGAATGCTTTCCTTTTTGGGCTGCAGCTTGGCACTGAGTTTTCCCACTTCTTCGAGTGGCCTCGTGGTAAATGTGGCATGGCCTCACCTGGAAAAGAGGTAACGAGGCTCTCCCAAGGATCACGTTTGTCAGGAGCAGTGATGGTCTTCATTGTGTGGATGATTCCACATAATTAAATACATCAAGGAGGATATGAAGTTCTAAGGAAGCGTGTATCTACCTCCAAAGTACCAATTCATTTTGATGGATTCAGAAGAAGCCTTTGGCATTTTGGAAACTCCTTCTGGAAATTTGCCCAAGGAGGCTGTGGATGCCCCATCCCTGCAGGCATTCAAGGCCAGGCTGGATGTGGCTCTGGGCAGCCTGGGCTGCTGGTTGGCGACCTGCACATAGCAGGGGGTTGAAACTGGATGAGCACTGTGGGCCTTTGCAACTCAGGTCATTCTTGATTCTATGACCTGATTCTATGAAATTTGCCTTTGTCCTTCACAAGAGCATCTCTACAAGCCAACACAACCAGGGCACCACCCATAACCCCAGCAGTCCTAAAGAGTAAGGGTATGCTTGAGTCTCCATCCCTCTCTTTTACAAATAGGAATTTCTGTCCTTCCTTCTGGGTCAAGGACCTGAGGCCAGGCACTATGACAACAAACCTCCAGTTTGTTTAATTTTCAGCAAAAGTCTCCACTTCTGGTGAAGAAGAAGGGAAATCTGTGAAGATTTCCAGCCAAATATGATCGTCCATCACCAGAGCTTCAGTTCTTTTACCCCTGTAGCAGACCATGATCCTGTTGCTCCGCTCTGCCTCCAAGGGTTCCAAGGGTCCTGGGTTCCAGCTATCTGGCTCAGTTTGTCGCTGGGACACAAAGTCCCCACTGCAAAAGGTTTCTTGGGGATCAGTCAGGCCAACAAGTGTAGCGCCAGCACTAAAAAAAGCTTCACAGCTGAAAGCCAGGCCAGCACGTCCGCTGGAAAAATGACATAACCCTGTCACGTAATCTGGAGTTCCTCCTTCGGGGCAGCCTCACAGGGCAGCCTCACAGGCTGGGGCTGTGTGAGAAAAGATCAAAGGACAGGACAGGAAAACGAGAGTGGAGCCCAGAGAGGGAAAAACACCCTCACCCGATGGCTGAGGGACTAATCATGGCCATCGGCTGGGAGTTCCCTTTTACAGGAGGGATGGAGACAGACATCCTCCTCTGGCTCCGGGCACCCGGGCGGGTGTGGGCATGGTGCCTTTCTCCATGCCTCTCCCACCTTATCATTTGGATTTGTGTGAGCTAGTGGCTTGAACTCAGATCCATCCCCTCTTGTGCTATTCAAAGCCCATGGAAGAAGTGATCTTGATCCAGAAGAGTTAGGAGACTGTAACTATCCGGGGCAGGGCAGTCAGCATCCCATCCCCTGCATATCTCTAGATGTCTTGCCACCCTCTGCAACTCCAGAGTGCCCAGAGAAACCAGATGGAGATGGGTGGGGTAGAGGGATGGAGGTGGAACAGCAAGAAAAAAGTGCTGTAATAAATAGGTCCATGCCAGGACCGGTGGTGCTGAGGGTTCTGCACAGGGTATGTCCTTGCACACAGAGTCCAGAGCAACCTGCAGCTTTGTCATCCTTCTACCTCGCTCCTCACCACTGTAGCCAAGAGGGATTTGCACCCTACCTGTGCCTCCCACCGCTTCCTCCTGCTCCCTCCAGCTCCAGCTCCCCACTGGTGCCAGCTCTGGGGCATTTGCATTGCCCAGGTCCTGTGGTTTCTGACCCCTGACTTGCCCGTTGCCACTGGAATTCCCTATCGCTCCGTGACTCAGCTGACAGAAAGGGAGACAATGGCATTTTACATCAGCCCAGGCTATCAGGAGCCTGCCTTATCTGAGCTGTGTTTTTCTATTAGTCTAACACTCCATTGTGCATCCCTTTATCAGCTGCAATGTTGATGTAATGCTGGCTTGGAAGTGGTTTCTGCATCCTAGCACTAAGACAGCTCACTTTTATTTCGGGGGGGAAGGGGAGGGCACGAGAGGAGGGTTTATCAGGATTCTCAGGAGATAGGAGCCCTTCTCCAGCACAGAGCAGGGAGGAGGGTGGCTGGGTGACAGAGGGGGGCTGCCAGCCCGAGCTGAGCAAACTGTTTGCAGCCAGCACTTTATTGAACATGATTTCTGCCTCCCCAGACAGTATTTGTAAGTGATGTGTTTGCTTGTCAGGATTAATGTGCTGTCTGATTCCTTCTGCAAGCCCCAGATGATGCAGACCTGGGCTGGTCCAGCAGGGTGAGCCCACATTTGTCCTGCACAATTCCCGCTGTGGCTTCTGCCTCCATCTCTTCCATTCATCTAGACATCTATTTTCACAAAACATCCAGCAGCTCAGTGGACTGAAGCGTCCCAACAATTAAAAAATCATTGGGACAAGCAGAAGTTACACACATGAAGTAATAAAATGACAGGGTGACCTGGCAGGCTTTGTTTCCTGCAGCTAATAAACTTCAGAACCTACTCCTGGTGCAACAACACAGGAAGAGTCACTTCTGGGAAGAGTGGCTCATAGAATATGTGCTAATACAGCAACGTGGGATGTATGGGCAGGTAGAAGTAAGCTTGCTCAGTTTAGCCTGTCCAGCAATGGTAAGAGCTGCCAGGAGGGTATCAACCCAGGGCACAGCCCTTGGGTGCTGTGGCCTGCTTTTCCTTGCCTGTCCCATCACCTTTGGACAGCACCCTTTGGCCAAACTCAGAAGCGCTGCTATATTGGAGCTGTCTTGGAGTGTTCTCTGGTGGGAGATGGCCTCAGACGTTCTCTGCTTCCTCCCTGATGGGATTTTGTGCTTATCCTTTCCTATTAACTCTCTGTGTGGGGTTCAGATCAGAAGATATATGCAGGCAGATGTGCCGGCCTGTGTGTCCGCTGCTTACAATGAACCTGCTCATTTCCTATTTTACACAGTAGTCCGGTAAAGAAACTGCAGCCGGGATATGTCCCCATAAAGTTTGTATATCCAGTAGTCACTTGCAGAAGCCATGAAATAATTAATGTGTTATTAATAAGCTGCTATGAATCACACCGCAGATATTTCACAGGTGCCTGGTCTGCAGTGCCACCAAGGAGAGGGCAGCATCAATTTTGGACCTTGGGTTCAGCTCCTAAGTGCCTCACCCTGGGTGAGGGAATGTGTTCTTGGCTCTAGAGAGGTGTCTGCTGCTCATCCATCACGCCGCAGCTCTGCAGCCCCGCTGCTGGCTCAGCTGGCTGGTTTGATGTGGAAGGATAAGCAATCACGTGTCGTGCTGCCGGCTCTCCACTTCTGTTTAATAGCTCGAGTCAAGGCTGTTCCGTGATGCATAGGAAGAGGCTGTGGAACTGTTTCTACTCTGTCAGAGTTTATCCTCGAGAGGAGAGGAACTCAAATGAACTGGAAATGCCAACCTGAGGCAAACTGCATGCAGATGAGAACTGTCCTTTGGGACGTCGTCTGAGTGGAAGGGAGCTGGGAGTGCTTCTGCCCCATGACCTCCTCGGGGAAGAGAGCAAGTGGTATGAATCAAGTGGTGAGACAGGGATCTCCTAGAAAGAGTCCAGTGGAGGGCTGCAAAGATGCTGAAGGGCCTGGAGCATCTCTTGTGTGAGGAAAGGCTGAGTAACCTGGGTCTGTTCAGCCTGGAGAAAAGAAGTCTGAGAGGGGATCTGATCAATGTTTGTAAATATCTAAAGGGAGGTGGGAGGCAAATGGATGAGGCCAGGCTCTTCTTGGTGGTGTGTAGCAGTAGGAAAAGGAGCAATGGCCTAAAACTCGAACATAGGAAGTTCATACTAATATGCAAAAGAACTTTCTTATGGTAAGGGTGATGGAGCACTGGCACAGGCTGCCCAGAGAGGTGATGGAGTCTCCTTCTATGGAGATATTCAAGGCACATGTGAACACTGACATGTGTGACCTGTTGTAGGGAACTGCTTTAGCAGGGGATTTGGATTTAATATTCCCTTGAGGTCCCTTCCAACCCCTGTGATTCTGTGATTCTATATCCATTTTGCACTTTGCTTTGAGATCTTTTGTTGGAGATACCTCTTACACAGTAGTGAGTCCTAACTTAGACATGAACAAGGACAACTTTCATGCATACCAAACGGGCTTCAGCATGGGACTTTGGCATTTGCCTACTAGTACTTTTGCATCTGTGTTTGCATACCCTGGATGCCTACATTTGCATGTTGGCCCTTGGAGGTGTGTGAAGACTACAGCGTGTTCTAATTGCAACAGAGAAGCCAAAATAGGTCTTTTGGAGAAGACCCTCCAAGTTAGCATGATTTATTGCTCCTTCGTACAGGACAGCATCTATCAGATTAGAGGGAAACCCACCATGATGTGGGCTCAGGAGACCCAGTGCTCATGAGGTACTTCCCAAAGTACTGGTAAAAGGAAAGCAAGAACCATGGTGGGCAGAAAGAGTCATGGTAACAGTTATTTACCCTCTCCGGACATATTTATGCTCTAAATTTGCTGCCGAGTCTTCAGACCCCAAATGAAAACGTGCAAGCACTCGTGCAGCAATCCTGGAAGTTCTCAGCTCTCAGAGGTCTCACATGAGCTCACCGCAGGGTGCAGCTCATGCATCAGAGCTGCTTGCACTTTGCATCTTCCTCTCCAGTCTCCGTCTGCCCGCAGTGGAGCCAGCCTCTCTCTCTGCCTGGCGAGTGGCTGCGGTTTCGTCTCAGTCATCATTTCTATTGTTATCTGCCCACTATCTGATCCTCTCCCAGACTGGGCCAGGAAACATCCTCCAGGCTCCGTCTTCAACGGCGCTCCATCCTCTTCCTCCTCGGAGAAGACAAAAGCAAAACAAGCGCATAATGAATCAGACGTTTCCCTTCTCACTTTGCCCCTTACTTCCCCCTCTCATTTTTTACCCGGACCCATTTCTGCCTTTCCCCTCCTGTTTATTGGGAGCCCAGCCTTCTCAGTTCCCCTGCACTCAGCATCCCGGGGAGTCTGGCCGGCTCCTGGCGGTGTCAGCAGGAGTTCAGCGGCGGGTAGGGCTGATAGGGCTGCGCTGCCCCCACCGCCTCTTCCACCTCACGCCTGCGAGAGGGTTGGCCTTGTGACACCAGGGCATGGGATCAAACCCGGCGAGCTGAACCGCAGCCCAGCTAGAGGTTCATATGGGTTCAGGAAAGCAAGCGGACAGTGAAGTAGAAGAAAAACAGTCTATCGAGGGCCATTAGCGTGAAATCAGCTCATCCAGCTCAAGATGTTACGTGAGTGCAACTTGCTAGAGGCTGGGAAAGAGTATTGAAAAAGCATTGCTCTGCTTTTATGTTCTTTCAGCAATTGTCACTGCTGGACATGGAATCATAGAATCACAGATTCATAGACTCATTAAGTTTGGAAAAGACCACTACGATCATCTTGTTCAACCGCTGAGCCATCACCACTGTGCCCATGTGAGGTGGGATGCTCTTTCTTGTGACAAGGGGGAATGGTCCTAAACTGAGACAGGGGAGGTTTAGGTTGGATATTAGGAGGAAGCTTTTCAGCCAGAGGGTGGTGAGGCACTGGCACAGGTTGCCCAAGGAGGCTGTGGGTGCCCCATCCCTGCAGGCATTCAAGGCCAGGCTGGATGTGGCTCTGGGCAGCCTGGGCTGCTGGTTGGTGACCTGCACACAGAGGGTGTTGGAACTGGATGAGCACTGTGGGCCTTTTCAACCCAGGCTGTTCTATGATTCTATCATTCCCCTCCCCATCAGTGCTACAGTTTTGCTCTTCTGTTAATTAGCCAACAATTAGCAGCTCAGGGTCAATACCACCAGGGCCAGGAAATCCCTGCAGATCATATCTTCCAGGTAGGACTTCAGACTTTGGATGCTCAGCCATTTCTTGAGACGCTTTGCAGCTGGTAGGTGAAGGGCAAAGGCTATGGCAAAGTGTTGGTGACTGTGGGTTGGTGCCATTGGGTGCTTCCAACTCTATTCCCTTGGCATGTATAGCTAGGAGAGAAGAAATAACACAGAAACTGTTCCAATTTCTGAAAATTTCCCACTTTTTTTTCCAGAAAATGGAAGTGAAAATGACGACCCCCTCACAGATATATGAATATAATCAAAAGTAGGCCCTATAATCAATTTTTTATTATGATTTTTAATTGAAAACAAGAAGGAATGAAAGAAAATATGAAGGAAAAAAAAAAGGAAAAAGGAAAGAGGAAAGCATCCCAATTTCTCTGCCTTTATAAAACATACAGGCTCTTTTTCTGTCATGTCGGGTGAGGCCGCGTAACTTAAACCAGAGAAGCATTCTCCCTGCAAATACAGAGATAGGCCATTAGACAATGAAAGAGACACATTTCTGCTTGAAAGAAGACACTGAAAAATGAGAAAGGGCATGGAAAAAAAGGGCTACAGAAATTATCTGAAGAATGAAGAGAAAGCCTCAGCAAGACAGGTTCAGAAAGCTTGTTCTGGTCGTCTTATCAGGAAAGGAGATGCAGAGGTGACCGGAGAAGAATTGCTTTGGGAGAAAAGTGCCTGATGCAAAAGGTCTCTTTAATCCAGTAAAAACTGGTCTTCCTGGGGCTGCAAAGCAGAGCCAAACCACCCAGGCTTGTGGTTACTGCTGAGGGTAATTAGTCAATGGGCTACCCAGGTTCTTCATCCCTGGATACCTTTAAATTAAGAGCACATGCCTTTCTGGAAGTGATGTTTCAGCCAAGTGCAAGCTGTTGAGTCACGGCAGGGAGCTATATCTGAATATCATTCTTACAGGGGTGAAATATAATGGCTGCACTATATGGGAGGTGAGACCACGGAGGCCTTGAATGCCACGATTCATGAAAAGTGAAGGGGGATTTAGGAAAAGGATGTGGGCAAGTCCTTTTTCTTACCCAGCTGATGGATGGGGATTCCAGCTGAATGCACTTCAGCACACCTGGGAGTGCTGCTAAAGGAGATTTGTCACCTACTCATGGTCCAGTCAGATAAATGCATGCAGGAGCAGTGAGATTTCCTCCCTCTGTGAGGGCACAGCCCTCATCCACGGTCACGGTGCTTCTGCTCGAGGGAGGGTCTGGGGCTCGGCAAACTGAGGCGATGGAGAAACCAGAGTGAGAATTTCCACAGGAAAACTTCAGAGTAATCCAGGAAATGTTTTCTTCAGCTTTTGTACTGGTGTTCTTGCAGTGCTGGTCCTGCTGGGTTGGCAGCTCATAACCAAACAGGAAGGCTGTGTGATATAATACCACACCTCCACAGAACAGACCCATCCTCTCTTTATTACACATTTTCTTCCTCTTTTGTTTCTGTTGTTTTTCTTTAAAGGCACCTTTCACTCAGTCCCATGTATTTTATTCTCAACGTGCAGTTTTCCCACTGCACAAGGATTGTAGGAGTGGCTTTCTCTGAATGTGTTTCTTGGAAAATACATTTCTTGAGCTCTTCCTGCCATTCTGAGAGCTCCCCATCTTCATGGGGAGAGCTGCCAGCAGCTATATGAAGTGCAAAAGCTCCATTAAGGCCATGGGCTGAAAGATCTGACAACCGGGAGGGAGGCTTGAGCTGATCTTGAACAAATCTGCAACAGTGAGATAATAAAAAGAGAACAGGCCTGAAGGATGCTGCAGCAGGTAGGGGCCCTTGAGAACTGAGCTAGTCCAAACACTCCTCCCTTGGCTGGATTAGCCCTCATAACCTTTCCTCCCTGTGCAGCCTGTCCTTGTAAACCACAGGTGATGGAGATGCTGTTTTCTCTCTCTGCTCTCTCCCTAGACAGTGAGGGAAACGAGGGACATATCACGTCTACCCCACGCCTTATCTTCCAGCTAAACACTCCATGTCCTTCAACTGTCCCTCGCTGGCTGTGTTTTCCAGTCCCTTGGAACCATCCAGGTTGGAAAAGGCCACGAAGATCACCCAGCCCAACCCCAACCCATCCCACCATGCCCACTGACCGTGTCCCCCACTGCCACATCCCCACGGTTCCTGAACACCTCCATGAACAGTGTGACTCTAGCACCTCCCTTGCTCCTCCTTGTTGCACATCTGCATTCCCTCCAGTCATTCCCATCCTCCCATGTTATGCCCCTAGCTGGTCCCTGTGCTCCGGAACCAAGCAGCCTATATCCCACATTCCACACCGCTGTGAAGACTCAACCAGTCTGCATCTCCTTTGCACCTGTCCTCAGCTTCTGTTCTGCAACCAGCCCCTCTCCATCTCCTAATGATCGACTGCCTTCTGGTTGGCCTCCACCAATCCCAACTTGCTGTGTGCAGGATTTCTTTTTCAGTCTCCTTTTCCCATGACCCTTCTATCAGTGGATGTTGCCCCCTATTCTTACAGATTCTTGTCTCTCAGCACAGATTTTCTATACCAAGATGCCAGTGGAAATACTGTTCTTTCTTTATACTAACACCAGCAGGACCAGCAGTGCTCCAGATCCTTTGGAAATTGGGCTGTCCATTCCCATAAGCAGTGGAGATGGGCTCCCAGCCCTGGGAAGCATGGAGTGCCTTTCAATCTGTGTACACATAGATTGGATAGTGACAGGATAGTGGTAGGACAAGGAGGAATGGTTTGAAACTGAGACAGGGGAGGTTTAGGTTGGATATGAGGAGGAAGTTTTTCAGCCAGAGGGTGGTGAGGCACTGGCACAGGTTGCCCAAGGAGGCTGTGGGTGCCCCATCCCTGCAGGCATTCAAGGCCAGGCTGGATGTGGCTCTGGGCTCGTTGGCGACCTGCACACAGCAGGGGGTTGGAACCAGATGAGTATTGTGGTCCTTTTCAACCTGTTCTATGATTCTATCATTCTATGATACACAGCCTTTGGCATGTCAGGGAGGGACTGTGGGCTCTTGCGTATAGAGGGGCCCCGACACCTTTCATTACATAGCTGAAGAAAAGAAAACCCCTTCATTCAGTCCCTCAGAGCAGGTTTTCCAGCCCCTCCCATCTTAACCCTGATTGCTTATCATGGGATGTGTTTATCCTAAATCTCTTTTCTCCTTTCTGCGTCTCCCCCTCCACCTCTTCCCTTCCTGCCACTTCTCCCACTGTTTCTCCCTCCCAGCAGCCCACATGCACACCCCCTGTGCATGGCCAGGGCTGAGCCTGCAGAGGAGTGGAGCTTCAGACTAAACTTTTTATTTGCACGCTCCATCCTTCAAGGGCACAAAACGTTGTTGTTCTCCACCGCAGGACTGGGAGGCTCTGGTTTGTGCCACTGTCGATTGAGACAGCAGTGGAGTAATCACAGCGTGTTCCCTCCCTCTGGAATTTAGCAGAGACCAGCTCCTTTTATAGCCTGGCTGGAGCCCCTCTGAGGGAGCAATCCCGTGCCTCTGACAGTGCTGCAGCACTGACCTCAAGGGCCTTTGAGTGGTTCCTAGAAACCCCACTTGGTATGTTGCCCACTGAGGTGTGCTCACAGCTCTGCCCAGGCTTTGGCAAAGCCCTCACCACTGCAGACACTGCACAGAGACCAGGTCCTCAACAAGCTGATGTTACAGAGGCTCCGGCACGACCCCCCTAGCCGTGCACATCTCAGAAGCTCAGCATGGCCACTACTTCTAGGATAATTCGTGAGCCCTTTTCCTTTCTTATCTCCATGCAGTCTCACAGGAGTGCAGGGAGTGGGACAGATGGCCTTTAAGGGTCCCTTCCAACTCAAACAATTCTGATTGTATGAACTCTGGGCCTCTCTGACATCTGATAGGTATCTGCAGTGGTTCCCTATGGTCATACTGATTAAATAAGAAGAAGGGAGATCCTGAGACCCTGCTAAAGCCAACACTTCAAACTCAGCTCTCATCCCAAATCACACAGAACTGACACGGTGTAAATGAGCATCTTCTCTCCATGGAGCTCTGACTTGTGCCTCTTCACATTCTCTCTTTCTAAGCACCCTTATCTCCTGTTGTCCCCCTACCTCCTCTGCGCTGCTTATTTTCTACATGTCCAGCTATTGAACTGCATTAGTAGAAAGTCATAAAATGGTTTAAGTTGAAAGGAACCTTCAAGGCCCACTCCCTGCACCGAACAGGGACACCCACAGCTCCATCAGTGCTCACAGCCCATCCAGCCTGACCTCGGCTGTCTGCAGGGATGGGGCACCACCGTCTCTCTATGCAACCTGTGCTGGTGCCTCACCACCCTTATTGTAAATAATTTTTTCCTTATATCTAGTTTAAATCTCCCCTCTTTTGGTTTGAAACCATTTCCCCCTGTCCTATCCCAACAGACCCTGATAAAGAGTCTGTCCCATTCTCATCTGTTGGCCTTGAGAAAACTGAGACCTCTGCTCGATGGACAGCACAAGCTGTGCCCTGCACATGTTCATGTCTCAAAGCTGCCCGAGATCCATTCAGTTTAAATCCAATCTAAATTTTCCTTCCTTTATTCTGAAACCACTTTCTCTTGTCCAGGCATACAACTTCTTCCCAATAGAAGTTTCATGAAAGGGATGAGGGAATTCTCTAGGTTCTTTCTATAAACTCTTTCTTGCCCTGCCAGTAAGGATAGTCTTACAGTGAAAACATCCTTCGAACTTTCCCTCTAGACTCCCAGAATCTGGATATTGCAAATAATTATGACTGGGTGGCAACCAAGCAGCCTTGTTCTCCTAAATTGCTCGGATGCTTTGGCTTTCTTCATCACAGGGTCCATGAAATAGAGACAGAACATTTTAGGATTACTGCAGTGTCCCTGGGACTCCCAGTAACTGAGATAGACAAGAATGGCTGTTAGTTATCCAGTGTGTAGAGATCAGGTTTGGAAAGTGAAATGGGGCTTAAGCGTCTCAATGGGCAAGCATATGTCTTCCCAGTTGTAAAACACAGACAGCTAGTGGATGGGATGAAAAGAGCTCATCACTGTCATGAATAACAAGAATGACTGAGCAAGACTTTCTAATCCTCACAATGAGATGAATTTTCCATTAGAGGACACAAGCCTACTAATTAAACAGAACCACCTGGGGGTTGGCTGTCTGTATCACTGGTGAGATGCTTGGCACAGTTTTGGCCCAAACCAACTAGTGTCGGCCTTAACCATCCTAAATCTGCATGGGGCAATGCCTGTTTGTCCCCAGCACAGCAGTGCTGCTTTACCACATGAGGTTCAGGTGGACCCCGTTTTTGAGATACCCCATCTGAACAACTCTGGATGCAGGGAGCATGTGGCCACAGCGTGGCTGAGCTTTTGGATGCATTTCTTCTCTTGCACTGCTTCTTAAGCCCTTTATGTAAACATCTGCTAGTGGTCAGGGTTGGGAAAGAGCATGCAAGCAGATAGAGCTCTGGTCTCACTCACTGCTCAGATGTTTTTGCCCTTCTTTTCATGCAGATGAGCTCAGACCATGGCAGAGGTCAAACTAGCATATGATATCTTTAAAAAGCCCAGAAATAAACCGGAGAGTTCTTCCCCAAGCCCTTCCTGTAAAGTGCTTTCTTCCTCTTGGCCTAACCATGTGCCAGTGTTTCTGTTTGCAGTACATGGAAAACGTAGTGGGTACACATCAAAAATGCTGAGGAAGGGTGACCAACAAAAGAAACAAGCAGACAGCACAGGGTAGTTCTTATTTATCTCACACTTGGCTGAGGAAGAGATCTCCATGAGCTCCGTTGCCTTCATTGCCCCTGTGAAGTCTTTCTCCCCACATTGCCACCCCTGTCCTCCAGTGCAGCCTCTGCCCCCATCCCCATTAGGGCCCAGTGGGCTGTCGGAAGCGTAATGGAAGAGAGCGCTTTCATCCATCATAGACCTTGAAGAGTTCAGCGAGGCAGAGCCATCAGAGAGGAGAAACATTCCTCCGTGAATCCCCTCTTGTCTCTCGGGTGGGAAGGGGGAGGAGGAGGGAGAGATAAGGCCAAACTAATTTGTCTTTTTTAATTGGCTCAGAATACTTGAACGAAAGCTGGTTTGTTATCCTTGGCTTTGCTCTGGCAGGCGTCCAGGATGTAGGGCAGAGACGGAGGCTTCTGAAGAGTTAACCTCTTCTAAATATCCTATTAGGATCCTCTCCATTTAATGTAAGGACAATGTAAGCACAGACAGAGTGGGAGGGCCTCCTCTTCTCTCTTTTTTTTTCCCTGTTCCTACAAGGAACCCAGCCTTGGAAGGGACACAGGGACAAGCAGAATAGCAAAGACCCAAGGGTGAGATTCTTCTGGTCAAATTCTGCCGTGTGCGTTGTAAACATCCAGAGCTGAGCTAATCACCCGGGGCTCCCTTTGTAGTCAGCGCAGAGAGGCAGGCACTTCTAAGGCATGGCTCGTCTCAGCCTCGGGCAGGCAGCTTGGAGAGGTCAAATGGTTCATGTCTGCAAGGGGCTGCAGTGACTGGAGAGGGAGCCTGGAGTCATTAGCTTGAGCAGAGACATCCATTTAGCTGTGCGCACTTGGTGTCCTCTGAGATGTTCTTGTGCCGCTGAGATGTCCGTGCAGGATGGAGGGATGTGACACCAGGTCTGTGGGAGATCCATCCTGGAGAGCAGCTGGAGGCTGAGGGCAACAAAAATCATAGAATAACAGAGTCATTCAGGTTGGAAGAGACCTCTAAGATCACCAAGTCCAACCATCCACCTACCACCATTACCCACTGACCAAATCCCTCAGTGCCACATCTCCACAGCTGTGGAACACCTCCATGGATGGTGACACCACCACCTCCCTGGGAGCTGTGCCACTGCATCACCGCTCTTTCTGAGAAGAAATTTTTCCTGATATCCAACCTGAAATATGAATTGATGCCTACTGGTAGTGAATCATACTTCTCAAGTCAAAGCTTATTGCTTGGGCTCTGGATGTTTTGTGTGCACAACTGGGGAATAAGAGGCTCCAAAGACAGACTTGAGGCCAGACAGACCAGCAAGCCACGATTGCTGGTCTGCTTCTGTTCTCCAAGTGGCTGCTGAGTGAGCCATTGGTGCTGAAGAGAAAAATCACCAAAATGCACAAAAAATCAAACTCACAGGCGCATTTGCAAGATCATTTAGATATGAACTGCACCGCGTGCACTCGCCATCAGTCCTTGTGGTTGTGATGTCAGGCAGACAAAATAGTCTAACATGTTTCCTTGAAGGGTCCCAAGTCTGCCTGTGTGAGGGCAGGGGATGCATACAGGGTTCAGGACTACACGTGAATGGGCTGGTGGGTTTCGGAACAATCCTGGGATTTCCACGGGGTTCTTCACATGCAGAGCTCAGGCCCTGTGTAGAGATAGCAGAAAACAAGCAATGCTACTAGCTTTTGTTTCCCCTCATGCTCAGATGCATGGACTCTTTGTAGTTAGTTAGTCACAGGTCAAGGCCCATGCCCTCAGCACGCCTTGGAGCATCAGATTTGCTTTGGTCTCTGACAGCATTACTGCAAAGTAATTTCTCTCTTCAGGACACGCAGCTCTACCAAGGCAGTGTTCAGCAGCATGACATACAGCTTGCAGGCCTAGGGTTAATTCTGTGCTCAATTATAAATTTCTCTATGTAGAGTTGGCAGGCCTAATTGATTTAGGTGCCAAGTTCCCGTTTCTCAAAAAAAAAAAAAAAGAAAAAAAAAGAAAAAGAGGACTTATCTGAATTTGTAAAAACGGGAGCTTTCTTTCAGCCCTGAAATGGGAGAATTTACATCCCTTCTAGATGGTATGTCACCTTAATTCGTGTTAATTAACAATGTCATTTAATTCATATATATGTCTGATTCCTTTTTTTGAGACTCATGTGCCTACTGAAGGCCACCTTTTGTGCTGTTCAGTTGTGTTCAGAATCATGGAATCACAGAACCATAGAATGGTTTGAGTTGGAAGGGATCTGAAAGATCATCTAGTTCTGGTGCCTTATACAAAGGATGGTGAAGAACGTAGGTTTCAGGGTGGTTTCTTTGACTCTTTTAGGCAAAAGCCTACAATGTGAGAAATAGAAGAATATTTTGGAGAAACGTGGAAAAGCATAGGGCAGTCAGAGCTGGAAACCCTGCCCCACGCTGTCACTGACAGAAGCCTGTTAGGGCTCACCCAGTGTGACCCGAGCAATGCCACCAAAAAAGACAGTCCCAATCCCCGGGTTTTGCTCTTCTCAGGTTTCCTAATCCGCTTGTTTGACAGATCCAGGCAGATGCAGAGGGTGACCCCGCAGCCAGGAGTGCTGTGGGTGCCCATGGAGCTAGACCGTGTCCCTTGCTCCTCCCCAGAAGCCCTGAGACGTCTGGTGTGAGTCACATTGGATGGCAGCTGCCATAGGGTTGGGCGCTGTGGAAGGGGACACTGCAATGGAGACTCTCAAATGCATTTCTCCTTCCGAGCTGCCCTTGTCCCTGTAATTAGAAGGCCCCTTCCTTCCCTCCCCTCTCCCACCTTTCATGTGTCTGAAGGAACGCCTCCCCCTGCGTGTCTCAGCAGGCTAACCAACGCTTCCTCCTCAGTCTGCTCTTTCTATTCCTTTAGTTGTCATTCTCTTTGCCTTTAGGTTGTGGTGGTTTTGTTGTTTTTTCTTTTTTTGGGTTGTCCCCAGTTTGACCCCTTTTTCCCTTGCAGCCCAGTCATCCCAGCACCAAGGAGATAACTCCAGAGCTAACCTCAGAGATAATGCCAGGACCCCTCAGGGCTCCCCAAAGGCTCAAACACTTCCCAGCCTCCTTTTAAAGGGAAGAGCATTTCCCTTTAAAAATGGAGACTGGGAATGGCTGTCAGCATGCAGAGGTAGGACATCCACATTTTGGGGTCCACAAGTTCCAACTGTCAATCTGGTACAGTTGGTCTCTGCAACTGTACCAGATCCAGTCAGTGCTGCAGTGGGATTTGGTTGTCCTAGGGGTGGTTAAAGAGGATTTAGGCACAGCTAGGGATCCTGCTTTGGGAGGGGTGTAAAGCCTGTGCCATATCTGCTGGACCTGTGTTGATACAACAGCATCTGTGATGTTTTTGGATTTCTCCTGTTCCTTTGTTCATCCAGCTGAATGCAGCACAGGGAGTCACTGGCATAGGATGCCCTGGGAAGTGATGGGGTGACCATCCCTGGAGGGGTTCAAGAACTGTGGAGATGTGGCACCGAGGGACATGTGGGTGGGCAGTATTGCTGTTAGGTACACGGCTGGACTGCACGATTTTGGAGGTCATTTCCAACCTTAATAACTCTATGATTCTAAAGCTATTATGAAGAGAATTTAGACACTCGGCACAGAAGAAGACATTGTTTTGGAGACATATATCAGCCTTAATCCAAACCTGAGTACTGACTTAGCATGACAAGTCTCCTATGCAGCTCCACAGCCTCCCCTGCTCTGTTTTCACACCTGCATTCTCTATTTCTGCCTCTTCTCCTCGTAAAATCATGGAATCATTCAGGTTGGAAAAGACCTCCAAGATCACCCAGTCCAACCCCAGCCCACCCCACCATGCCCAGTGTGTCCCTCAGTGCCACATCCCCACGGTTCTGGGACACCTCCATGGATGGTGACCCCACCACCTCCCCGGGCAGCTGTGCCACTGCATCCCTGCTCTTTCTGAGAAGAAATTTTTCTGAATGCCCAACACGTCTCATGCAGAGACTCCCCTTGTCCTGCTCAGCGAAGGCACTGCAGGACTTCAACTCACTTATACCCCCGAGCATCCCTTGGGAGCAGGTCCTTGAGCCTCCTCCCACCCTCAGACCTCAGAAGAACCTCCGCATCTCAGCACTGGGGCTGTGGAAACAACTTCCCTCATCGTTATTAGCACTGCACCGAGCAGAGCCCATGGCTCTCCCAGACCCCCCTTCCCCTTCTACATCTGGCAGGGCCGGGCACCCCCAGCCCCCCAAGGGCTCTGACAGTAACCATGCCACAGGGGCTGTCACTCACTGCAACGTTGGCCAGTGTCAGCCACAGTTCGCCGTAATCTCCCAGTGCCAGAAGTGACAGCTACCTTTATCCACATCCCGGGGATATAAACAATATTGTGAAATAATGACAGGGGGAGCATAAGCATCAATATCCTTCAGCTGCTTCAGCCCCCCCTTCCTGCCCGGAGTAAGTTCCTGAAAAGCCTTGTTTCCTAATACCTGAGTTTTTTTTGCTTATTAGCCTTATCTACTGGAGCAAAGTACCTCAGTGAAAGACATTTTTGGGAGCTGGTCTTTTTTTTTTTTTTTTTTTTTTTTTTTGAATGTTTTTGTAATCCTTGCATTTATAGGCAAAGACAAGGAGATCAAAGCCGCCCGGGGTTTATAAAGCATGTCAGGCTGAAAGTTGGACATCAATTACAGTGATATACACATTGCGCGGATTTATGAGAATACATGGTTTCGCCCCATCCCCTGCCTCTAAGTTGGTGGGACTCAGTGCAGTGGCTTGCAATTCCTGGTAAGTGGCCAGGGATATACAAGCAAAGGGAAGGGGATGTGTTGGCGACTTTCAAGTCCTGGCCCCATGTGCACTGAGTTTCTTGGTCTCTGCTACAACCGTGCACCCAGCCATGTGAAACAGTAATTTAGAGTGAGGAAATAATTGAGATTTTTTTTTATTTGAGGTGTTTTTTGGAAAGCAGATGGGGATGCAGTACTGAACTTCAATTTTCCCCGTGCTTTCTGGGAGCTGAAATGCCCCTGTTTTGCAACAACTGTTTCGTTGTGACCATAAGGAGCAATCAAGTGTTGTAAATGGTTTGCAAGTGGACAAATTTCTCCTTGATTTCCTAGTGAGAGTGGTACGGATTCCCATCCCCAGCAGGATCCCAAATACTGTCCCATAGTGGATATAGTCCGTCTGTGGCACTCCATGGAAGGGGCAATAGAGCTCTGTGGCTGGATGGCCTGGGAGAGGAGATTTCAGTTCACCACCCTTCTTAACCTCAGGAAATGGAAACCAAAATCATTTGTTTCTCAGGAAGGAGCTGTGACCCCCACCTCCAACCTTCTTGCTGGAGTGAACAACTGGATATATTAAAGAAGAAAAGTGACTTCTAGACTATAAGGATAGCCAAGGGAAGGGAAGGCTGGCTCTGCATTTCATCTTTATGGCACTGGCAATCCCTGATCTAAAGGCACAAACTCCTTCTCTCTCTGGTCTTCTGTAATTTCGTAGAACCAGAGAATCACTACGGTTGGAAAAGACCTCTGAGACCATCCAGCCCAACCCCAGCCCACCCCCACCATGCCCAGTGACCACATCCCCCAGTGCCACATCTCCACCTCCCTGTGCCGATGCATCACCACTCTTTTGGAGAAGAGCTCTCGTGGTGAGGGATGCTGGATGCACATCTCTGTGGTATGGATTTCCTTCACCTCTTGTTTCCAAGCGGGCTGTAAATCATGCAGGATCGTTCAGGTGACTGGAGTAAATATGAAAACAGTCCTGAATATCTGAGACCCTAATAAAAGATTCTGGATCTAAATATGGCCAAAGGGAAGACAAGGGTGTGAGGATAATGAATGCAAATTGGATGATTCATTCCTAAATTAGGTCCTGCTTTCATCTCGTTTCCCCTGCTGTGATTCAGATATCCTCCAAGTGTTTCCTGGCAATCCCTCTGCATTTTTAACATCATCATTTCATTCACTTACCCCAGCGTTCAGTGCTCTTCCTGTGTCTTGTGACCGATGGTTGATTGCAATGAAAGTTATTCCTCAAGAACAGAACAGGAGCCAGTTGTCCCTTTAACCCTCCTGGAAAGAAACCACCCAAACCAAGAAATACTCCAAAATCATCGATGAAAAGTAGTGTCACATCCCTCCACGCAGTTCCAGGAGCTGCCTTGAAAGGATGTTGTCTGTTGCAGATTTGCTGCAAACTCCCTGTTGGCTTGCCTTTCTAGGAACCCCCAGATTGCAGCACAAGATGGAGACTCTCCATTTACAACTTCAAAAGCCGTTAGTCCTCACTTTTTTTGGAGAAAAACTTAAAGACAACTGAAAGTCAGCATTGTTTTTCATAGAATCACAGAATGGCTTCGGTTGGAAAGGACCTTTCAGTCTCTTAGAGGTTTTTACAAGCTTATGGGTTTTGTGCAGCCTATGCCAATGCACTGCCACTCTTTGGGGGAAGTTCTTGCTAATATCCAACCTGAAAGCCAGTTTGAGGATATCTGACCCTTGTGGTTTACCCCAGGTCCATGTGCTAGCCTTCCAAACCTGCAGATACTCTGATGATGAAACTTCTACTGCTCTGCCAGGTTATCTTTGGGGTTAGTATGAAAGAAAATGGAAAATAAAGGGGTATAACCTGATCTCAAAACAATAGGATGAGAGGCTTCGCTTCCCCTCTGTTTTCTATATATTTTTCCTTGACCCAACTAACCAGCTTCCCAATCAGAAAAAATGTCACCTAAACAATGTAAGACATGGAACAGATCCTGCTCTGGATAGACGCGTGCATGGGGAGCTGGTGGATCAAACTGGAGGCCATCATGGGGAAGCTGGGCTTTCAGCATCTGCTAGAAGCTTCCTTAAATTGCCCTAGAAGGTGTGGGGCTTGGTTATGAAAAATAAGGTCGCTATGACTCAGCAGAAGTCTCAGTTTTTGCTCAGACTACAAGGTTTAGGAGCTGTTGAAGCAAGATATGTTGTGAGGAATGGCCTGGGAGATGTGTGCTGTGATCTCTAACCTTGATTTAACACAAGGAGAAGTGAGAGCAGAGTGATCCGTGATGAGGAATTAACGTCCGTTGTGGGAAGCTTGGCTTTTAGCTCCACGTTGCCACAACCTGCTCAGCTGCTCTGTGCCACAGCTGTGCAGCGAACACAGCAGCTCCTATCAGCCCCACAGATGCTCCACTTCCTCCAGCTTAAACCCATTGCTACAAGGAACCTCCCTAGGCTCAAGGCAGTGAGACTCCTCCTACGTGTTTCAACACTTCCTCGAGATCAGAATCCAATCTAAGGACAATATCTAATCACTTACAGCCTTCGCATCGAGAAATATTGTGGCAAAGCACTTTTTCAACTCTCCTTTCTTCACAGTGTGCCTTACTACTGCAGGCACTGGAGTTGAGATAGAAAAGCATGGAGGGATTCAGGTCGTGCTAAAGCAGACATCTATGTCCACCTGAACTGCTCTCCATGCTCCATCAGTTGTACCGTAGGAGAAATCACCAAACTCAACATTTCTGCACCAAACAGGCAATGCAAGGCTTGTTACTATTGACATGCGAGGCTGAAAACAAGCCAGAAGTCCCCATGAGAGACCCTCTGCTGCCTTTTGCTACTATCTGCAGCTAGCAGAAGTCCAAGGGTGTGCAGATTTCCTCAAAAGGCAGACAATGTCAGTGGGCATTGGCTTGGGGAGCAAATCCCTTACTCCTCCCCCCACCAAAAAAACAATATCAACAAAGATCCTCCTTTTCAGGTGAAAAAGAAATAATGCCAAATATTTCATTTTCTCTTCTTTTATTACTTAATCTCCAAGGAGCTGAATAAAGGATGGACAACTCCTTTCTAAGGCACAACCACTGCACCAGAAAAGGCAAGAATATACCCTCTGCAACTCAGGGCAAGCTGCTTCCAAATCTTCCCAATTTTCTTTTCTTTTTTTTTTTTCTTTTTTTTGGCTGAAAATGCCTTGCCAAAACTGACCTGAACTCACAAAGACCGGATCTGCCAAGAAACTGCATTTTTCCAGTGAATTAATGATTGTCATGAAAAATTTCCGTGAGCTCAGACAAAGCCCAGAGCAGTTTTGAAGAGATAAAGTTAAAATGGTGCAAAAGTCCTCCCAGACAAGGCTTTATGGCGAGCTCCTTAAAGGAATGCGTGTACCCGACTCCCTCTCAGATCGTGGAGAGTGAGCACTTAATTCCTGGATGGCATTTCGTGCCTGGATGGTGACGACAGCTTCTGACAGCAGAAGGGACCGAAGCAGTGACCACAGACAGCAGAAAGCCCCATCCGATGGCAATGCACACTCTTCCTCATGGTGCACCAGCCAGTGTTAGCGGATCTGTCCCGTGCAGTTTGGCCTTTCTCCCTAGGAGCAGATTTCTGCACGTGGCAGCCTGCTTTAGCTGTGAAATGCACATTCTGCTGAAAAATCCCAGCAACCAGCTCTTCTCTTTGACCTTGCTTCATTTTCAAAGCAAAGAACAGCCCCAGCATCCTCCCTCATCCTCCCTTCTATTTCCCTCTTGGCAAAACAGAAGCACATATATTTTTCCTAGGATGCTGGTATCTCTGCCCAGAACATGCCACGGTGTTATTTTTAACTCTATTTTCTCTTCCTCGTTTTTCTTCATGGAAGAGCTTTGAAAGCCTTCTTTTTTTTTTTTTTTTCATCTGCATCTACATCTGCTTTGCCCTTTCCTTCCCTTCCTCACTCTTTGATAAAAATCCCTGGTCTGATTCCAGAAAGCTGCCAAACGCACGGAGTTGGGCAGAAATACCTTGGCCCATTAAATCACCCTTTTTAAATAGCTTGAGCAGCGAATGTCAGCTCTCCCTGCCAAACGATTCCTTGCCTACCCATATCCGTCCAACCGTGCCACAGCCAACCTCCCTGCTGTTGTCACTCTTGTTCTTGACTTGCGCTGAGAAAAAGCAGCTCCAAAGCCAGCCAGATATGTAAATGTCCCCTGCAACAACAGGAGGAGGTGCAAGGGAATAGAGATGCCAGGGGAGGTTCAGGTTGGGTATTAGGAAAAAACTTCTCCCGAAGGTCCCAAAGGTCACCAGCCCCGGAGGAGTTCAGTGTGGAGATGTGGCACTGAGAGATGTGGTCAGCGGGCATGGTGGGGGTGGGCTGGTGTTGGGCTTGGGGATCTTAGAGGTCTTTTCCAACCTGAACGATTCCATGATTCTGTGATTCATGATTGCTGGGCAGATTGGAATATGTTTCATCAACATGCTGAGTGTGGGCTGCGTGCCATGTTCAGGGTCCTATTAGGGGATGGATTGTTTAGCTGTGGTGTGCCTGGGGGCTCCTCTCCTCCCACTTGGACTGGATGACCTTAGAGGTCTTTTCCAACTTCAGTGATGCTCTGAGGTCTCAGTTCCCTCACCCACACAACTGTAGACAACTCACAGTAAGGCAACTCCACCATTATGAGTCTTCAACTCATTTCCTCTTTCCATATCCCTCTACCAGGGAGGCAGAAGGGAAGAATGTGGCTTTAATTTTCCAGTCTCCATTGGAAATTAGATCTGAGTGAGCTACAGCCAGAACGCTGCGTGGGGAAACAGGTGATTAGTGCCACAAACCAGGGGGAATCCTTTCCACCAGAACTCACAGGGGCTCGGATCACAGCGGGTTCATAGTCTGTATGGAAACAAAGTGGGTGTTTATTCGGACAGCAAGAAAATCCAGTGTTATACCAGTAAGACCATGCTTTGTAAGGGATAGACAAAAGGCGTCCAGAAAAAAAAACAACACCCACAGAACTGCTAATCTTGACGCTGGCACCTTCCTTGGACACAGCTACTCCATGGAAGCTGGTAGCTGGGACAGGGGGCTCCAGCCCATAGCACTCACCCCCAACCCCCCAGCAGCCCTCCGCTCTGAACGCACAGCGCTGTCCTTCCCGCTGCCAGCCAGAAACCAAGGTCCCCGAGGCAGGAGGGCCTGACGCAGGCATCCCCCCATTATGCCTGGGTACAGAACATTCCCGTGGGGGGGTCTGGGTACAGATGTGTGCCTCCTGTTACCTTGAGCGCCGGGGAACGGCTCCGGAGCGAGCGGGGGATACGCTCGGCTTGTTTTGCAGTCCTCCTCCGGGCAGGGGAGGAGGAGGAGAGGGGACGCCAGCAAGGATTGCATGGGAGACTGCGTTGGAAAGAGGAGGCACAGCTGGGCTCCGTCCTGTGGCCTTCACCTCGCCGCTTTGCTGGGGGAAAAGGAAAGGGGAGGACTTGGCTGGGGAGCGCTTTGATTTCTCCTTCAGACTTTGTTCTTTCCCAGGTGGAGGAGAATGGGAACACAGCACTCACTCCAGCATATCAAGCATGCTCTGGTCTCAAATACACGTGGGTCAGAATGAGTTGAATCCGTCCTATTGAGCTCACTTCATCTTCAGAAAGGAGTGGCTACATTTGAACTGACTGTGTGGAGATGATAACCCCCGAATCATGCCTGGGACTCACCTGGGTCAGTGTTAGTAGAGCCAGACCTGTGCCAGCCTCAGCACAATGGTCAACTCAGAGTATTTTCTGTGTGTTTCAGCACGAGATAACACAGTGGCATGAGCTGCAGTGCGGTGATCCTCTTTCCCTCTGTCCATCTTTGGGAGCTCTCCCTGCTTCACAGGGGACAGTGGTCGGGCTGTCCCCTGTGCTGAGCAATCCTGACACCCAGTCCTTCTGCACCCAAGGGGCACAAGGCTGTGAGAAACCCACCGAATGGAACACGGCCCATTTCCAGTGCTCAGACCATCCATCCGTACCTGTGTACACTGAGCTGAGACTGGGATGCAGGCAGCATGATTTGCCCATTTGACCGAGTTATTTCTGCCTCAACAGGTAGCTCCAGGTTTGCAGGTCACTCCTTGGGACTGGGGTAGTGTAGGTGCGAGGTGAAGGATTTAAAGTATCCCACTTTTTTAGATCAAATACTTAAGAAAGAAACTGTCAGTGCAGAAATCAACCTGCTGACTTTCTTTTCTTTGGGGAGTATGTCCCAGCAGACATAGGACTTGATTTTTGCTTCGTTTGGGTTTCTTTCCACTGCTATCCCCTGCGGACAACCCCAAAACTGTCACATTTCCTGAAGGATGGAGAGATCTCCCCTTTTCTGGGCTCTTTACTGCACATGCAAGTCTGTGCATATAGAGCAGACATGCACACATCAATGCTCCCACCCCTTCAGCTTGCATTGACTCCCCAACCCACCACATATGAGCTGCTCTTAGTGATTTCAGCTCCAAGCATGCACCTCTCTCAGGCTTCCAATGCTGTGTGAGTGAAAAGAGGGATGCAAGATTGGGGGGAAGGGTGTAAATTGCTCACTGAGGATGCTATCGCATCAAGCTCAGTGTTTACAAGCTGCTGCCAGGTTATTGAAGATCAGAGAGTCGCTGGCTCTAAACACAGCTACTCCTGGAGTGCGGCATGTCGAAGCTGGTTGATACATGTCCACTCACTGCCCTTGGGTTGACCTTTCAGACCCCAGAGTTATCAGAGGGAAGCGACCATGCGGTGGGGCTGGAGGACCACCTATGGTGCGACGTGAGCTGTGCAGCGATCTTGTCCAGCTCAGGGAGACAGGATCTGGAGATACAGTCAGCACAGGCCCACAGAGATCCAGGGATGGGGACCTAGATGAGCACTTAAACGCCTGGGAAAAATGGTTCCCAGCCTAGAGGTGACAGAGGTGCTTTGTCCCAGTTTGTCCAGTGGGCTGAGTAACCCCCTCTGCAGTGCTGGCCCATGGATTGTGGTGACTCAGTTCACCAGATGAAAGACAGCGTTGGTGACTTCTAGCAAAACTGGGCTTAGTTAGTGTATCTATACCAGTCAACTCAGTAGAGCTGGCAATTGGATCATCCACGCTGTTGTTTGCACACTCCCATCATCATCTTGGCCCAAGTCAACAAGCCCTGATCTGAACAATCCTTGGGAATGAGTCTGGAGACCCAGTCTGGAGCACACACCAGGCACCATTGCCAAAACATATTTTGTATGTGTCCACTCTGTTCTTGAGGCTGAGAGCTTTTAATAGTATAGGCATGGCCAAACCAGACCAGCTGGCCTCAGGGTCAGAGGACGAGCCCAGTACTTTTTCTGTTTACCAGCATGGCCATAATGAGTGTGCTGAAAAGTTCAACGTACAGAAGAATCATCACCACTCAGAACAACCGTAATGGGGCTTGTCCTGCAGAGGGGAGGCCATCAAGGTCTTTGGTTGACGATGGTGAGGGTAGAGGTCATTAGATGAAATTTGCAAAGGCAAATTTCTGGTGGAGGTGGAAGGTTGGATCATACGTGATGTGCACTAGGCTCCAATTCCCAGTGTAGAAAGGCTTGTTGCGGTGCTTATATCTGACCTCCTGGATACCACAGGCCAGTTGCTCTGCAGGATAGATCTGGAGAAGAAAATGTGGGGCAAAGGCTCACACTTCCCTCTTCAGAGCAGCTGAACATCCCTCAGTTTGCGAGACCACATGCCCCAGAATTAACCCCTATGTCTTGGAGCTACTCTATGTTCTGCCTTTCTTCTCCACAAGGGCACACCAGGGTGACTACGTTCCCTCAGCTCCCATTTCCAGGCAAACAAGGCCACACGAGCTGACTCACATCTCTGCGCACCAAACCTTCCTCAAAGAATGACCCTCTGTATTTGTCATTTGCCTCACTCTGACTTCACTGCTAGCTGGGAACCACAGCCCACCTCCTTATTACTGCCTGCTGACCCTTCGTGGAGATGTGGCATCACAGTGCCTAAATCCAGAAGCAGTAAAGGTTCAGACCCTCCTGCAGGGCATCTCCTGCAGGCTGAACTTCAGCTTCCGTGGCATCTGACAGGGACTGTATTCATGCCACAGTCTTTCTCTCAGGAAGGACATCCATGGGCTCTCTCGTCTCCATTGACCATTTCCTTGAAGGTCACAGGAAACTCAGCACACCTCCACCTTTCTGGCAAGGCACACCACACCTGCATGGCCAAAAGTCAGGCAGCCTGGGTGAGGCTCAGCTGTGCTGCCAGAAGGACAAGGGCTGGGAGGGATGGTGCCCCCAGAGCCCTGCTGTCCAGACTCAGTTGATGGTGCTCTGCTCTTTCAGAGCAATTCTTCCCAGCCTTTTATTAATCACAGAGACATCTCTTATTTTTGAAGAATCTCCTCTTAAGCACTGCTGTCACAGAAATTTTCATTTACAGCTGCCGAATGCAAAAGTGAACCCACCATGCTCATTCATTTCTCCTATCTGAGGAAATGTGATTTCCTAGAATCACAGAGGCATTAAGGTTGGAGAAGACCTCGAATACCATTCAGTCCAACCAGCCAGTATTTTCCACTAAGCCACGTCCCTAACTGCCCTAGGTGCCATCGCTCTGTTGCCCACATCAACTACCAGTGGCTCATGCACTGACATTTGAGTTCAGGGCTGAGTTTAGCCTGCAAGAGATGCCCTAGCTTGTACATTAGGGAAACAAAGATGCTCTACTTCCCTGGGACCAGATTTTATTGCAAGAAGGACAAGAAACCTGATGGCTCCTGCTGCAAGGGCAGATGTTTCCTTGGGCTGAGTAGCAAGGTAGGATCAAGGTCATGACTCCATTTACCAGCCAAGCCCTTTGTTGGCAGACCAAGCATCACACCTCTGAGCATCCCCAACCCAGGGCAGAGGTCTGACCACCCCACTGCCCATGGCTGCCCTTCTGCTATCTCCACCCTGTGGCTTCAGCCTGCCCTGGAAAATATATAAATAAATGAAGAGAAAAGAAAGATAAGGAGACCAGGAAGAGGGATCAGGTGAGGACGAGTTAAATATAGATTTGAAAGGCTGAGGGAACTCTCTTGCTATCGCAGAGACAATTAGGATGAGTGAAATGCCTGGCTTGGGTACAAGTGGGGTGACAACTAGCAGGCAGAAGATGTTGGTGTGAACCAGAGGATGCTCCAGGAACACCCTCCTTCCTCCTGCTTTGCTCTGGAGCACGGTCTTCTGGCTGAGAGGTTGGCCGTGACTCCTTACGAGCAAAAGCACAGGCTGGATGGGAAGCTGGGTGCCCTGGTGCCAGCTCCCAGCACCACGAGCTCACCCTCAGGCTCGTGCTGGAGCAGGCTGTGGGAAGTTGGCTGGCTCTTCTCGCCTACGCTGAACGAGCTGCTAATTTTAACTGGGAGTCACCTTGAGCTGATTGTTGGGAAGGAAACACTGGAGAAGGGATGCCTGGCAGCACCCTTGGTGGGTCACAGCAAAGCCTGTCTCCAGGGCTGGGTGAGTGTGGATGCCACGAGAAGAACAGAGAAAGGGTGCAGGAAGAGTCCTGGGAGAAAAGAATAAGGAAATTGATGATTTAGGGTCCTGAGTATAAAGAAGAGTGCTCCCCCAGGACCTCTTCCTGATGTTCTTCTTCACTGAAGCTATTTCTGGGTGTTTGTGGAGCTGGAGAAGCCTTACCTTGGGCAGATTTTTGGGGGATTCGGCCTCTGCTTTGCATCAGTACCACATTTCTACTCTCACCTAAATGGCCTGGCAATGCCACATGGCCTCTCCTCTCCTTTGGTTAGAGAGTGCTCAGGGATGGCCGCCTACATCTTTCAGAGCCAGCCCTGAGCATCACCAGCCCTGGGGGATGCTCTGAACCGAGTCTTTTTGGGGAAGCAATCCAGATGAGGTCCTTGGGCTGTCAGCACTGGGTTTACAGCTGAGTGAGCCCCCCTGGAAATTAAAAGGCTAAATATTCCCTTTAGTGGAGCAGTACAGAATCCAAGGCACAGCCTAGCAAGGCATTAATGGCCTTGCTTGCTCTGCATTGCTTACTGAGAGATATTTGCTCCATCCTGAGTGGGTGGAGGTAAAACAGAGTGAAGTGAGGGTTTCCCACCAACTCCCTTCTTGGTGACCCTGCCGCACGGTTTGGAAGCAGTGTGGCAATCTCTGATCACCTGCAAAGCTTGGATCCTCAGGGTACTGCTCCTTTGTCACCTTGGGAGAGGTCCTTCTTTCCCTCATCTTCCTTCTCCCTCCTCTGTTTGTCCATTTCTGCTAACCTCCTTTCTGACAAACCTGTCCTGTTCTGCCAAACCCCTGTGGCAGAGGGTTTGAAACTAGATGATCTTTAGGTCCTTTTCAACCCATGCCATTCTATGGTTGTATGATTCTAACTCAGCTTCCTAAAGACTTTTGGGAAAGACTACAGTGCATGCTGCGCTTAATCTTCCATCAGACATCAGAAAATCCACCTTGCTGTGAATGCCTGGGCTATGGAAAAGGCCTCATCTGGAGCTTACAGCTTATTAGACATCAGGGAAGCCCCCTGATTCTGTATGTCCTATGCAGCCCTGTTCTCCCACTGGCTCTCCTTTGCTGTCTCTCTTTCTCCTACCTCTCCCCTTTGGGCACCTGCTGATTTTTCCATGTCTTTCTCAGCCCTGGCCCAAGCTCCAAGTTTCCAGATGCACTTTCCACTTTGTTAACCTGTCCCAGCACACAGCTGTCACCTGGAGAAGGTGCTACGTTTTGGCCAGGGGAATATTTCCACATTTACAAGGTGGACAACTGAAAAACACCAGAAACTTTCCATCCAGAGCCTCCAACCATTTATAGGCAGGGAGTTAATGAACACCTCCACACCAATGTAAGACCATTAGCTGCACAAGTGGAATTTTTAGGTCAATAGGATGTGGATGAAGCGATGCGACCAAGACCTTGTAAGGTAGAAATAGCACAGACAGATAATGGAGGTTTGGGTCTTTCTGTATGAGGAATGGAAAGGCCATTTCAAGGGTCTTCACAAAGACTGGTTGGCACATGGGGAAGAAATGAAAGGACCCTCCTGGATGCCCTGTGAAATATATATTATTAAGTACCTCTTTAAGCTCTTGTCTGAGCCATTCAGAGAGCTCGTACTGTGTCTAAGGCAAGGATTACCTCTTATCTTGTAAAACACCTTGCAGAACCCGATACCTGCACAAAATAAACAGCATGCTCTTGCTGGGAAGCTTCCCTGCCTCCTCGTCAGTGAGCTGTTTGGGTAGCAATACCAGTGCTGCAGATCAGCAAAGGATCACAGACTGTGAGATCCCCAGCCACTTGCACACCTTTGCTGCCCGTGGGGCTCAAGGTCTCTCCCAGGGCTATGGAGACACCCAAGCCCCATTTGCCTTAAGGAAGGAAGCATTGCAAGTTGTTTCTTCCCCCGGCACTTTGTGGCAGAAGCACCTGGAACTGTGAAGCCAGGTGAGTGTCTGCCCCTTCTATTTGTCACAGGTGTGGCAGGGAACGAATCCAACACATGAATAATAGAGGCCATGATGTCCAGTGCAGAGGAAGTGCAACTTTCTGCCTCTACTTTGTTATGTTCACCCTGAGCTTGGCCACGTGTTGTTATTGGCCATAAAAATACCCAGTTCCTTTCTAAATTGAGCTACAATACTTGACTCTTTGGCCTTGGGTGATAATGAAATGCACAAGTGTTTAGCAGATACCCTGGAACTCTCCTTCCCTGTTTGTTCCAGCATAAAAGATCCACAGGAGCCGTTTCTATTTCAGCTGTATTTATTTGCAGCGTGCCTTATCATTAATAAAAACAAGTGGATCAAGCCTGTTTAATCCCAAGTTAGCTTTAGGATCTGCTCACACAGGGCTCAGGAGGCCCAGCAGCAAGGCTGTGAGGGTGGAGATGGTGGGATGTGGTTTGCTGGACTGGTCAATGTAACCATAGCTGTCTGCTCCCAGTAATGCTGATTTGGAGGGTTACTTCTGATGTCTTAGCAAAACTGCATCTTCCTCCACGAGGGGCAAAGCTGCCTGTGGTTCTGCTGTGAAAGGCAGTGGCAGAGCATATGTGTGATAAAGAAACGGCTGAGACACCAGGGGTTGTTTCACCTCCAGATTTGGACACCTGGGAGAATCCCACAGCCCAACCATCGGTGTCTAATGCTCTCTTCTGCACTCTGTGCTTTCTCAACAAGCTGCAGTTGCAGTGGTGGAGGGGTGTAGGTCTCCCTTAGACCCCTACCCATCAGTCCTGGGGCAGGATGTGGAGATGTCCTATAGCACAAGTCACCGGTGATGTACCAAGAGCTTTGCAAAGCAGGAAGAGTGAGGGAGGATACATTTCTATTCTATTCTATTCTATTCTATTCTATTCTATTCTATTCTATT
>JAPSGF010000024.1:6382473-6398658 GCA_035772895.1 Perdix hodgsoniae | reverse complement strand
CTATTCTATTCTATTCTATTCTATTCTATTCTATTCTATTCTATTCTTTTTGTTTTATTTTGGACATTTCTGTATCATTTTCTCCCCCTCCCCGCTGTGCTCGGAGCCCTCAGATTCACGGGGAAGTGGGGACATCTGGTGGCCACACCACGAACCTCTCCCCTTCTCCTCCTTGGGGCTGGGAGGATGAATCGGAATCATCGCGGTTGGAAAGATCAATCAGATCACCCAAACCAACCATCAGCCAACGTCTGTGCCCACTCTAGACCGTGTCCCTCAGTGCCACATCCATCCTTTTCTGGAACACCCCCAGGGATGGTGACCCCACCACCTCCCTGGGCAGCTGTGCCACTGCATCGCTGCTCTTTTGGGGAAGAAATGTTTCCTAACACCCAACCTGACCCTCCCCTGGCACAATGTGAGGCCACCACCTCTCGTCCTATTGCTGTTACCTGGGAGCAGAGCACAACCACCTCTCAGGGAGCTGGGAAATGGGAATGGGAAACGCGGGAGCACGCTGCCATCCTGACGGAGGAATAAAATAATGGAAAATGGTCTCTCCGGTTCTTTATTGAGGATTCAGGGTTGGCACCCCAGGCAGGGATGACTCCAGAGCTCGGAGGCCTGATGAGGCCCCAGGAAGTGCAGAGAGGACACCTCCCTGTGGTGTGGAGGGGACAGTGGCATTGCATGCAGCCCCATGCCACCCTCCAGGCAGTGTTCCCCTCTTCCTAGGGGAAGCTGGGGAGCTGTGACACCATCCACTTCCCTCACGTCCCTCCTTTCTCCCCATCCCCAAATCCATCGTGGCAGCACACAGGAGAAAGGGAGATCCTGGCAAGAGCCATCACCAACCTGTGCAGGATGGTGGCTTTCCTCTGTCCCCAGGTGCCGGCAGCTTATGGCTGAGGCTCTGCCTCATACTGCTTCTCTGTGGCCGTGTAAAAGTCCTCAAGGACGGACTGCAGGTACTCAAAGGTCGGGCGCTCCTCGGGTTTGTTTCGCCAGCATCTCAGGATGATGCTGTAGAGCTCAGCTGGACACATATCCGGGCAGGGCATGCGGTAACCCTGCTCCAGGTTGCGAATCACCTCAGGGTTGGTCATCCCTAGAGAAGAAAACAGCCCAGCATGGGTTATTCAGCACTGTGGGGATGTGGGGACAAGGGAAGACCAGATGCTGGGCTACATTTGAGCATCACCCCCGTCTGCAGTCCCTCATCCATCCAACCACCCCACCCCCAACTCCCTTCTGCAGGCTTTGGCTGGATTGGAAGTACCCATCTGCACTGTCTCCAGGCATAAAGCACCCGAAGCCCTCATCAGATGCTTTGAAGCCATGCCTAGATTCCTTGAAGCCATCAGCAGATGCTTTGAAGGCACCAGTAGATACTTTAAAGCCATTACTAGATGCATTGAAGCCATCAGTGCATGCTCTGAAGCAATCAATAGATGCTTTGAAGCCATCACGAAATCGTTTGAAGCTTGCTCGTCCCCTACTCACCATACCTGGATAAGGGATCCTGCCGTAGGTTATGATTTCAGTTAAGAGGATCCCAAAAGACCACACGTCAGACTTGATGGTGAAAACTCCAAAGTTAATGGCTTCTGGTGCCGTCCATTTGATTGGGAATTTGGCTCCTGCTCAGTGGAAGTAAAGGGAAATACAGGATGTGAAAGTGCCCATGGGCACGGCAAGGCATGAGCCCTGGGTTTTGCATGCTGCCCGCACTGAGGAGCTGCAGTGTGACTTACTGAAGGTTATGAAGATGCAGCCAGAGGAAGGCAATAGCTGCTTTCATTAAAAGGTTATTTCTACCTGACAACACTTTGCACCAATTTGGTCTTTCCCCAGTAGAATCAAAGCTATTCCAGCTTTAATGATTTTCTGACCTGTATGTGCTCAGAAACACACACACACATCCTGATGCACGGGAACCTGATTTGCTCTGGGCTTTGCTTGCTTGGGACATCTGCCATCTTCCCTATGTCCAGGTTCATGGTTCCAGCTCCCCTCTGCAGTCCTGCAGTGCAGTGACTGAATTACACTGCCATTTCCTCCCCTTTGGGCTGACTCGCTGTTCACATGTAGGTACAGGCAGCAGGCTTCTTAGGGGAGGACAGATTTCTCTAGGAATGCAACCTAAGATTCAGCAGCACTCCTCCAAACAGTACCCAAAGGCCTTTCTCCCCATTTCCACCTGCAAACCTCATTTGTTTATTTATGTTCCCAAGTGCTGCTGCCTCTCCTGGGAGCCCGGTGCTTTCTGTGCCTGCTGCCTGGGTAATACAAGGGCAGAAATGGGGACTCTGGTCCCAGCCCAGCCCTTGGATGCCCCGTGTCTTGGCATGTCTACATGGTAAGAGGACTGGAGGTAAGGGAAATTAGAGAGTGAGGCAATGCAGGAATGACACCCACCTTCTTGTGCCAAATATTCATCCTCGATGATCCTGGCCAAGCCAAAATCAGCAATTTTGCAGCACAGTGTCTCTGAGACAAGGATGTTGGCAGCTCTCAAGTCACGGTGGATGGAGTTCATTCTCTCAATGTATGCCATTCCCTCTGCCACCTAGGGAAGGAGAAAAGAGCCCATCTTCAGCTGTCACCTTCCCGTGGACCACTTCTTAGCACGGTTGCATCTTGCCCACCTTTATAGATGCACAACTCGTATGTAGGGTTGCCCAAATGCCTCCATGTGCGTGGGATTACATCCTTGGATGGATGGATGGGTGAATGGGTGGGTGGGTGGGTGGGTGGATGGGTGGATGGATGGATGGGTGGATGGGTGGATGGATGGATGGGTGGATGGATGGAGGGATGGATGGATGGATGGATGGATGGATGGATGGATGGATGGATGGATAATCAGATAGATCCACAGACAGGTAGATAAACAGATAGATGGAAACATCTGCACATCCACAGCTGTTACCCACATATCTATGTATACGTGCAGCTCTACCAGCATTCAGCTCGTCTCTCAAAGCTTTGAACAGCCAAGTCAAGTGGAGCAGAAGCATCACTCTCTGTTTTGCTCAGAAGTTGTGGCTTTGAGTCGTGTCTGTAGTGAGCTGTAGAAAGTTGAAGCTAACCTGAAGCCACATCACTGGATTCCTGATTTCTGCCACAGGACTATCCCTTCTAGTTGGGATTTTAATCATCAATACTACAGACTAAATAAGTGAATTTAAAAAACAAAAAAAAAAACCAAAAAAACAAACCACTCAGAGAGCTTGTCTGTCTCCCAGTCACAGTACTAAAGTCCAGATCCAGGAGAATCAGAGGCTCTTCAGCAACCTCCTCTGCCCTCGTAAGCAAATCTGCTTGAGAGTGGGTTGCAGATCATTGGAGAGCCTTCTGCAATACAGATGAGACTCATGTTTTCATCCCTTCGTTTGGATCCGGAATAGAAACCAAGGACACAGCGTAGCTGCCCTCAGATTTCTATGGGATGCAATAGAGAAGCAACCCAGATATGCATAGTAATATGGATGACATAGAGGGTATGTCCCTATGCAGATCCCTTGTCCTGAGAACAAATTGCCTTCTTCAGCCACCTCCATACTTTGAGAGGCTCTTGCACCGGAGATCATCCTTCAGTGTTTAGCTCACTGGAGCAGCCCTGGGGACATATCTGGTGCGTGATGAACTCCTGTAAATGAGGGCAGTGATCTTTTACCACTAAGTGCTGGGTGATGTGGTATGTGGGATTCCAGAAGTACTGTATCAGCCAAGTCCAGGTTTGGGCCAGGTATTTTTCAGGATGAGTGGATGCACGCAGCACTGCTAATAATGGTTAGCACCTATTAAAGCTTTTAAACGCCTGTGGGTGATGGCAGAGCAATTTTCCACCCCATACAGATTCACATCAGCATCTCAACTTACATGTGGTTTCAAACAGGATACTAACACATACTTTCCAATGCTGTGTTTCTAACTTGTATCAAAACCCTTTCTGTGCATGTGCTGCCTTCTGTAGTGGAAAATGGAAGAATTGATGTCATTTCCTCTCCTGACCTCATGAGATAGGACCTGGTGATAGGCTCGTTCCGGCCCAGAGATCTTTCGAGCTTTCATTCTGAAGAGTGACCACAGGATCGAGTGCATCAGCTCAGTACTTTCTAATTTTAGCCCCAACAGATGCTAGTGGATCCAAAATTACGTTTGATGGGGCTGAATGCCTGTTGGGTCATCCCAATACCACAGACAGCCACAGATGGCAAAATATCTAGAGAGACTGCCTTCTTCCTCCTCCTCCTCCTCCTCCTCATCTCAGAGATACTGAGTGTCTGAAGCCAGCCGAGGAGGGAAGGGAATGATGAAATCTTTGAATTGACGCCCACAGCGTGAAGGATGGGCAGAATCCTTCTCATGCACTTCAGGCGGCTCATGTGGGTCATCACATTGCTCAGACGTGTGGGTTTTTGCTGTCCTAGTTCTGGAAGCCATGGGCAGTTCAGGGTCCTGCAAAGAGTATGGAGGGATTCCCAGAAAGGTGCTTCCAGGTGCCCACAGAGAGGGGACATCCACATGCACTTGCTGAACCCCAGCGTCAGTGCCAACTATATGGGGACTCTTCAGCCTTCTCCAGTGCAGTGAGTGGGTTTCCAGGCAGCTCAGACCACCAGGACACATTCAGGGCTCAAACCCTGAGCTCAGAGAGATGTTTAGGTGCTCAACTCTGGAAGTTGCATTGGAAAAGGTCTCTCTCAAGGTCTCTTGCAAAGTCTGTGTTGTCAGACCTATACAACCATGGTGCTGGGGACAGGCAAGACTATTGCCTGGAAATTCTCTATCATTCTACATGTTCAGTGTTGCTCTCCTCTTCCACGAAAATGCATTGAGCCATGTTCTGAGGTGTAAATCTCCTGTCAAATCTAATGGTTCTCTAATAGCAATGGATTTGGATCATTATGCTTATTGTCAGATGTTTGAAACAAATCACAGGCAATATCTTTCAAGAGAGCACATAAAAAAATGAAAAATGAAAAAAGGGAAGGAGACAAGTAGGGAAGGGAAAAGTGAATGAGAGAAGGAAGGAAGAAACTGAGGGAGAAATACTAAATAAGGGGGTTGCAGATGGGTTAAAATGACAAACTTAAAGGAACAAAACCCTATAAAGGCCAAAAGCAGTTCTCATAAGAAATTTGCGGTTTTGAGGGGCAGAACATCTTTTATGCCCCATCATCAGGAGGGAAGAACTGAGGAAAGCCAGCATGTCTCTACAGTGAAACTCCCTTTGTTGAGTTTTCTTTCCCTTTTTGTCATAAGGTAAAAGACCTTCTTCCTGCTTGGTAAGCCATAAAAATAAAACAAAACAAAACAGAACAAAACCTATAATAATAAAAAAAAAGCAAAAAACAAACAAACAAACAAAAAAAGTCCTCCAGCACTGCATTAAGTTCCCCTGAGGCTGCCCAAAGGCCAGCAGAGCATTGCTGATGTGACACATACATTAAGACGAGGGCTGAGAGAGGAACCCTCTGACAGCATACCAGGATGTGCTGTTTTCCCCTGTGACACTTGATGCTGGCTCAGACTTACTTCAAACTTGCAAGGATTTCACTGGGACAAAAAATGATGGCCTCCAGTTCATTGCCAGTTGCTGACCACTAACCTGAGCAGACATATCAATGAGTTTGGGGAGATTCAGTTGGCTTCCTTCCTCTGTCTTCAAATAATCCAGCAAGCACCCTGCAAAAGAGAAGAGACTGCAGTGAATCTTCTGAATATGTCTGTGCATTTGCTTTCTCTGGTGCTTCTCTGAATAGGCAACAAATCTGCCCACATCCTAGAGAGAATCCAAGAGAAGGCAGTGGGTGCCCCCCACAGCACCTTCTGAAAGTGTTCTGAAAAGCAGCCAAGTTCTTCCCTGCACACACCTCTGCAAAGTGTTGGACATCCTTCACTCAACGCCTCATGGTCAAAGGGGGCAAAGGGACAACTTCACCATGAGGAGAACAAACTTCTTCACCTCCAATAGGAATGGAGGAGATCAGAACTTGAGATAATCTCCAAATGGAGCGACACCATTTTGTGAGGTGGCTAATGAAATATGTAACCACATATTTAATCACTCAGAGAGTCCCATCCTTTTCCAGAAACAGCCTCCCAGACCACTTATTGCTTTTCTTGTCAGTTTGGTACAACGTCCACCCATGACACAGGGGAGTACCCGTCAGATCATTGACCTGATTTTTCAAGAAATCCAACAAAAGCATTTGGTAAGGCTCCTTACCATTGGCCATGTACTCTGTCACGATGTAAATTGGCTGCTTTGTGACTACAGCATAGAGCCGGACCAGCTTATTGTGCTGGAGCTTCTTCATCAAGTTTGCTTCTGCCAAGAAGGCGTTGGGATCCATGCTGCCCTCCTTCATGGTCTTCACAGCCACCTTGAAGTTGTTCTTGTAGTAGCCTGCAGGGAGATAACGATGCACTGAGGAATTCTCTGCAGGCTCTGCTGGGCCATGTAAGGAGAAGAGCTTGTGGAGCAGGGAGCAGAAAGCCACAGCAGCAATTTTCAGCCTCCCAGCAAAAGGGAGTGGTAAATCTCAGACCAGTAGGCTCTGAGCAACTAGCAAGTATAGGAGGAGATTGGAGAGGTACATCAGTCACATCTACCCTATGAAGCCCATGCTGAACCATGCAACTACAGCCTGTCTGGTCCTTCTCAGGAGTACAGCACCTACTGCTGCAGGTGTACCCACAAAGTAGCTGTTCATACTTTAGGATCCCCATGCTCAGACCAGTCCTGCCTTGAGGAAAGAGGGTTTTCTGTCTTCTCTGTTTATATATTTCTTCCCTGGAATGGGGTCACTGTACTTACCCATCCACACTTCCCCAAACTGCCCGCTGCCAAGCTTCTTCACAAGTTTCAGAGACTCCCGTGGGATCTCCCACTCATCCTGTGCCCAGGGCCTCTGGGGAGCCAGGGATGCGCAGGGAGCTATGAGCCTCTGGCACAGACCATCTCCCCTCTCTGTGTGAGCAAAAACCATAAGACAGTTCAATGGACAGTTCGACAGCAAACTTTCAGCCCCAGAACTAACCTGCTCCTCCTTGAGGAGGAAAAAGCCAGCTCATGGGACAACTCCATAACCCCACATTGTTTCAACCACAGGGATCAGCACAGCCAAAATGGATCCAATGAAAGGAAGAGGCTCAAAAAGAGTCACAAAGGAGAGTATTCTGTTCAGTAAGTCCCAAACCTTCCCAGGCATTCATCCTTCCCTTCAGTGCTCCGTTCTCCTGGTGACTTCCCAGTTACAAGGTGGTAGGCAGAGCTCACCCTCACATTGCCCAAGGACAAAAGACAGGGCATGGGAGCCCAGCTTGGAGGAGAGTATCTTGCTCATGAGAGTGGATGGAGTAATGGTGGTGGCTAGCAAGCCCACCTTCCCTCTGCCCACCTCCTGCTAGGAGTCAGTAGGGAAGGAAAGCAACTTACGGCTGTAATGATGGATTAGCTCTGGCAGGGTGGCAAAAGTCATCCTTGGGGAGATGTAATAACCTCCACCATCTAAGGAGCGGATCCTGTAGTGTTTGATGATGTCCCCATGAGCAGAATCGCTGTCTCTCACAGACAAGGAATAGGCACCTGGAAGGCAAGCAAGAGAAAAAACTGTGAGGACAAGCAGCAACTCAGGGACCAGCGATCCTCTCTTTTCTCAGCTGTCTGCAGCTGTAGGCATTTCTCCCAGCCTTTGCTGATTCCTTCTCATCGGGCTCCAAAAATGCAATTTCCATCTTTTTTACGTTTGGATTTTGTGTTGAGGGGCACCGTTTAGTGAGTACTGTTGGTGGTGGGTGGGTGGTTGGACTGGATGATCTCAAAGGTCTTTTCCAACCTTGGTTATTCTGTGATTCTGTGATTCAAGGCATGTGAAGAAGGTGAAGTTTCACCAGAGCTTGACCGGGTCAGTTGAGGTTTGATTGGGTAAGACTTGTCTATGCAGTGACCAACAGCCCTGTGGAAACCACATGGTCATCAAAAACACATCTTTTTAGGTCATCACAGTCTTTCCACAGCTTCCCTTTTTCATCTAAGTTCTCTCAACCATACCATCTCACCCGGACAAAGCAAGTGACTGCAGACTTGCCAGTTTGTAGAAACAACCCATCAGTGCAACCAGAGTATTGGTTCATGGGAGAAATAAGGTCAGGAAATGTGTCCCTCCTCAGTGTTATCCAAGGTCTCCACATCCCTGTCTTTCCCTATAGCCAAAACCCAATCCCACACTGATCTGCTGTTTTCTCCTTATAATGGGGTTATAATCCAACCCATGGATTTGCATATATATATAAAATTATTTTTTTCTCACAGAAAGAAACCAAAACAACCAGAACAAGATGTTGCAGCAACTTATGTCAGGGTAAATTTCAATACAGCTTAACATTACTTTTTTTCCCCCTTTGTCTGGATCATATTTCTGGAGAAAGCTGTTATAAGCCTGCTGGGCTGTTAAGAGTCCAATACATCAACCGGGTTGATAGACTGCCTTTTTAACATCTGAAAAGGCAAGGCTATATATGTTAAAAAGCATGTATCTGTCATACAGGATCATAAGCAGAAGTGGGGCATTCCATGCTGACTGTGAAACCTTAATCCTTCACACGAAAGGAAAGTTTGCCAGCACGTAATGCTGCCTGGCTGGTGTTTCTCCATCACAGCATCAGTTCTCACTGCAGTTTCCTGCACTACATCTGGAAACCTTCCTTGTTTGCTGATAATTTAAGAGAAGTAACAATAGAAAATCACTTCTGTGGACGTTTGCACTATTGCTGTTGATGATGAGCCTCGACAAGCAGGATCTGGGAGAGTCTATGAGTTTTCTATGAGCAAGCAGTTTGCTTTGGGATGAATTCTGTTCCAAACTATGAAATGCAGTCACATAATCTTCATGGAAGACCCTCTGGTCTCTCTGCAGAGCAAGGGAACCCAAGGCTGGAAGCTCACTGCTTGGGTATTATGGAGCCTTGCAGCATCCTCAAGATTGCAACAAAACATTCCAGCAAAGGGCCAAAGAATGGCTCAGTTTTCACAGCCCATGTCTGTTGATTAAGGGCTACAACTACACAACTAAGAGTGTCTTTCCCAGAGAGAAATGTATGGTTCTTGTTGGGTGCAGAAAGGTGATGCCATAGGGCTTGTGTTCGCATTGCTTAGCATAAGTTTGGCTAGAATGGATTAACCACATTCATGCAATATTATAATTGTCATTGCTATTATTATTGCTTCTATTATTGTTGCTGTGGCTGCTGGTGATGTTATTTTAATTTCACGGTGACTGAAACAATGCACAGGCCAGGCTGCAGCTCAGCAGAGTTGGGCTCGTAGGGCACGAATCCAAGAGCAAGTAGCATGTGTGGACATGGCTTAGGGCATGTAGGGGTTTCTGCAGAGCAAGGTCTGCCAAAGGAAGGAGCCAAACACGGTGTGAACCCACCCGCAGGGAAGACACACAGCCCTGCAGAAGAGAGAGCAAGAATTAATGACTAACGTGTGCCTGGGGGACTGCAAGCCAGCAGAGATCTATTTGTTAGTATGGTTGCACCCAAGGTGTCTGGTCTCTTGTAGGACCTGCTCTCCAGACCCCACGCACCTTCCAAACCTCCTGTATCTTTCAGAGCAGTGATGTGCAGCATGCAGCAGTGACAGGGGCTCCAGGCATCCTCCAGGCCAATATATCACCTGCCTACTACCTGGCTAATGCTTATCCTGTCATTAGAGCTAACGATTACACTTCACCCAAAGCCAGAGCTTGGTTTGCTGGAGTGCTGTGGAGCTTTCCCTGTCATTCGCTGTGGTTGGTTACTGTTCCCCTGGGAGAAGTGTGTAAATGCAAAGCATAAGAGTTGGAAAGCACCTGTTCTCCTCTCAATGAGAGCAGTATATTTAAAATATTACATGGAGACATGTGGATGGCAGGAGTGTCATCCTTCCTAGTGATAATTAGGATGGCCAAAAAGGGGTTACTGCCTCTCAACCACAAGGACTTTCCTTGTCCTACAGTCCTGCATCACATCCCAGCACAAACCTAGGTTTACATACCGACAGGTCCACATTCTGTGCTGGACGCCAGCTCAGAACAGTGTGGGCACCACCAAATCTTGTCCTAAGTCTCAGAGCCTCCTGTTTTGGGTTTGGGATTATCTCACAAGGGCTCTCAGCTCCTTTCTGTTTAAAGAGTAGCAAGTTTGGTACGGGAAAAGAACTGAAGGTACAAAGGATTCTGCTTTAGATCATACCAAGGGCTGTTTAGTCCCCTAAACGTGGGTATCACATACCTGTGAGATGTTATGGGACATCTGCATGGGCCTGGCAGATATGTTGCAAAACCATATTTTATGGAGCATCTGGATGGCTCTGAGACGTCCACGTTTAGGCAATCGGGTCAAGCCCCATTGAATCACAGAATCATAGAACCATTCAGGTTGGAAAAAGACCTCTAAGGTCATCCAGTCCGACCCCAGCCCACCCCACCATGCCCACTAACCACAACCCTCAGGGCCACATCCCCACAGTTATGGAACACCTCCAGGGATGGTGAACCCACCACCTCCCTGTGTTAAGTATTAATTAACGATAATATCCACTGCCTAAGAGATGCAGAGATCTTTCCCCAGTGGTGTGCAGAAGAATCACCATTTAATAAATCAATAAATAAAAAGAAAAAAGCAAAACAAGAGTAATATTTCCTTAGGGAAAAAGGCAGGGAAAAAATAAATAAATAAAAAGAAAGGGAAAAAAAAAAAGGCTCTAAAGCATTGTTTTGGAAAGTCTTTGCTGCTTATCTCTGTTCCTGCATCTCTGCCACGAGCTGTGGTGATAGGAACCACCCTCACCACAGCCTGATCTATATGAAGAGCATCATGAGGACATCTATTGCAGCCCTGCTGAGCCTGAAAAGCGTGGTTCTGTCCCACAGCAAACTCCAACACTGGCACTGCTGAACCACACAGCTCAGGTCTGGAAGGTCCTCCAAGCTGTGCCCATACCCAGCAGTTGCTCTGTGTATCTCACCTGTGCTGGTCTCACTCTCTCGAACAAGGAAGGAGCCAATTTTGTTACCAGAAGACAACAGCAGCCGTTCAGCATCTTTTCTGCTCAGAGTTTTAAAAAACCACCTGGGAGACAGAAAAGGTAAAACTGTTTTGGAAAAGAAAAAGCTCAGAATAAGGAAAAGGACATTCTTTCCAGTTGGTTCATTTTTTTACTATTACACTCCAAAACGGAGGGTTATTTTTCTCAGTGAGTAGATTTTTGTTTGCTGGAAAGTGGCAGTAATGACATGTTTTGGTACATAAACAGCAGATTTCTGTCACTTTGGGCTTGATTCACTGCCTGTTCAAGCAAAGCAGAGAGCAGAGTTTGTTCCAGTGTTGCTATACACAAGCCCAGCCAGAGCAGGGACCTACAGCTCACCTGGCAAACCAGTAACCCCAGAAAGGCCAAGTGTAAAGCACATGGGCTGGAGGTGCTAACTGCCATTAAAACATATCCCTTGGATACAAGGAGCATCCTATGCCTTGATCCCATTTCTACATGCTGAACTCAGTAATGGCTGGTTCTCTCTAAGAGGCGATTGCCAAGGTGGATCCCAAGGGGGATTACTGGGGCTAATCCTCTGTAACTGAGCACCATCAGGGAGGATAAAAGATGGGGAAAATACCTCTCCTTCTTCTGCTTTGGTACAGAAACCCTGCTGGACCAAATCTTTCTTTGCAGGGAAGCCTACATCTGGGCTAAAGCAACAGCTGGTGTCAGGATGCTGTTTTGGGAAGGAAAGCCCTGCATCAACCTTCACCCCCCACCAGCTCATGCACTTACTTTTCCTGCTCCAGGCTGTCTACTAGTGCAACGAAGTTGCTGGGGATGTAGCCTTTCTTCCCACTTCGGAGGGATTTGGCCAGCCACCAGTCCCCCTCACTGCAAAGCAAGAAGACGAAGTGTCAGTGCCCAGAGGAGGCTTCACAAGTAGATAAGGATTAGAGGACAACACGGTTTATGGGGTTCTGAGTGCTCTTTAGGGGAGATGTTACTCTGCGAGGTCCCTCTCATTCTCCTAGGGTCACCACTTGATCGAAGGTTGCTGAGAAAAACAGTGTGTGACAGGCCATGTCAGTGGCTTCTCGAGGTGACAGCTTCTTTCCATTGATGTAGAGGAAGTATAGACCCAAACCTCTGCTGTGCACCAAAAGGGAGACGTGGGACATCAAGGTCACCATCATTTAATTTTGTCGCTTGCATATGGACATGGAGACTCCTCCATTCTGCTCCTACCTTTATCTACCAGCCACCAGCAATGCTGTCCTACTCAAGCACCAGCCATGACAAAAAGCCATGCCCCTCCAATGGGACCACTGGTCCCACGCTCCAAGTGTCCATTTTGTCCCTTCTGGAGGCCACTTCACAGGATAGCCAAGGACAGAGCAGCCCTCCAATGCTAAATGGGACCAAAACTCACTCCTGCCCTTTTATGGGTTGGGTAGATGAACAGCTGGCTTCTTCTCTCGTGAGTTTTAGAAGAAGATAAAATGAAATCATTCATCTCCCTGGCTCAACTGTGTCCTATCCTCTGACTACGCCCAACCCACATCCTTTGCAAAAGCACGATCAGCACAAAATATGTAATGGGCTATTTTAGTGGTGTTACTCATGCAACTTCTGCACCCATGTGAACTGGCAGGGGAGAAGGTCCCAGCAGCAGCCAGGCATGGACACAACCTGACCCCAAAGTGCCTGTAACCCCAGGAAAGCAGGATAGTGTCAACTTCCACGTCTCCACAGCTCTGGTGGGCAGCAAATTTATGTCTGATCCCAAAGTCCCCACCTTTACCAGCCTGGTTGTGCTCGACTTTGAGCATCTCTTACTTGGAGAGGATCTGAAGTTTCTCCCCCTTGACCAGCTCCAGATCACGGTCACTTGAAGCAGCAAAGTCGTACAGTGCAATCACAATGATGTCATCTGCAAGAAAAAGCATCATATTGAATTCAGCTCTTTGCTAGGGGGGTGATACACACTCAGTGGTGCAGTGGGGCACTTCCCCCCTTCCTCCCATGGTCCCAAAGCCAAGATTTCCCCCAGACCATCTATCCTGTCAGCCTCAACCTCTGCTCAGAGCTAACTCTACTTTACCGTGTTTCCTGTGCTTCGCTTTTTAAAGCACTCCAGATCCCCACATACACAAAACCCAGCATGTCAACAAGGAAAAAGTGTTTGTGTGGAATAAGAAAAGTCATAAATAATCCGCCAGTGCTTGGCCTCGGTTCTATATGACAGTAAATGAAATCTGCTGTGGCAACATTGCCCAGGGATTTTGACTCAAAAAGAGAAGGTTTTCTTGTCTAGAGAAGATACAGAGACATCTCAGTTCCTGCTCATGGAGCCCATTGCAAGGGTCTGACTCTCCTTCCAAATGCTCTCAGCTCAGCCCATATCTCTCCATCCCTTTTACGTGCCATTTCTTGCAGATGTGTCACCACATGTAAGTCATGCTGCTGTCTTCAGCTCCAGCACCCAGCTGCTCACTTTGGCTCAGCTACAACTCCCGTGAGGGCAGTGGTTGCTTCAGCATTTCCTCTCTCCAGACACCAAAACCAATGCTCTGTTTCTCCCATTTCTCTGGCAACCCACTTAGGCCAAGGCTGTGAGCAGGACTGAGTCCCCATTCCCTGCTCTGACACCCTACTTTACGTCTTTGTTGGCCAAGCACATCTTTTAGCCAAATGAATTTCTGCACTCTGTTGCACACAATCTGTACTGTGCATGGCACTGCATGTGTGCATGAGGCTGGGGGATCTCTATGTGGGAACAGAGCTCCTACATGTGCATCCCAGGTTGTGCTGGTGCCGCTCATGGTGAGGTTGTGTGACCTTTAATGTGTGCTTGCAGCTGCTGAAGCAGAAACGAGCAGCTATTTTGGGGCAGAGCAAAACCTATGAAGGTATTTGTCATACATGCACAAACACAATCACTGAACCAAAACACGGTAGAAAAACAAAAAAAAAAAAAAAAGAAAAAAAGGGGAAAGAAAAAGGAAGAGAAAAGGGAAAGAGAAAAGGATAACGAATAAGCAAAATAACAACAACAAAAAAGAGGGATAAAAAAACATGGAAAAGGAAAAAAAAGAAAAGAAAAAGAAGAGGAAAAAGAAGATGAAAAAAAAAGGAAAAAGAAAAGCGAGAGAAAAAATAAGAGGAAAAATAAAAGGAAAAGAAAAAAGAAAAAATGGAAAAAGAAGATGAAAAAGAAATGAGGAGAAAAAGAAAAAGGAAATAAAGAAGAGGAAAAAGAGCAAAAAAAGAGACACTTTGCCGTGGAATGCCTTTAGCTTGTAGGCAGCCTAACAAATGCACCAAGAGCCACGGACAGGCTATACATAGCGTTTTTCAAAACAGACTGTCAAGCCACTGTCTCCGTGTGACCTTTTCAAATAATGCCACCAGCAAGAGAGCCAGACTGGCCCTTTGTCATCAGCAGATAAGACGTCTCTGGGGCAGCTGGGGCGCTGGACCCGCTGGCGACTGGCGGGCAATGAGGGATGTGGAAGGTCAGCCTGGGAGGGGTGGGAGGAGGGAAATGAAGCTTTGCAAACCAAAGCTGTGAGCAGTTGCAAGGAGGAACTTGGAGGTGCAGGAGTTTCAGCAGAGCTGTGCTCTTTCCTACACGAGGGGAAAATCGTGGCCGGTCGCAAGGCTTTGAAGTCTTAAAATAGCTTGCAGGGCTGGGAGCTTCCCTTTGAGGGATCTCAGAGCATTTGGCATTAGCAGCGCATCCATCCACTTGCTGCCTTTGTGAGAAAGCAGGTGTTATCTCAGCTTCTCCAACACGAGAGGTGCCGGGCATGTGCCTGCTACAAGGTGGCTGGCCAATGTGCCTCCATGTGCACCGTCCCACTCCTCTTGTGAGTGAAATCATGCAGTAGTTCTGCTTTTCCTTTGAAAAGTAGAAGTAAATGTCAAGTATCGAGTGGCTGCATGTTCGAATAATTAAAAAAAAGAAAGAAAGGAAGAAAGAAAAAATGTAGTTGATCTTTAAGTAACTAAAGGAGGCACAAATAAACAAAACCAAAAGTAAACAACCAAAAAAGAAAAACCAACCAACCCCAAAGAGAGAAATCGAGAAAGAAAAGGAATTTTGCAGGACAAGAAAAAGGGTTTGCATGGTGAAAAAATAATGTGACTCCCTCTTATCCCCTTTTCAACATTCATGTTGAGAAACACTGCATGCTGAAGTGAGCCAGAAGAAAAGCGCTCTCCCTGGCCAAACCAGCAGGACTTGCCGTCTCACGATGAAAGCAGCTCCTTCCTTCTTTGAGTCTGTCACCCTGCTGAGAAACAGCGCCGATAATGCTTTCTTGGCCCATTTGACTGAGTTAGGTCATGAAGCTGTCAGGGCTGCTGGGAGCAACTGCTTTGCAGATAGTGCTAGAAGCTCAGGGGCTTTGATTGCGAGCCAAACGCGTCTTGGCTCAGAGCTGCTGTCAGGAGTGTGAGATACCAGCTCAGTTTGCGTAGGCCGAATGCCAGTTTGATGGCTTAATGGAAATGATTCAACCAGGCTTCCCACCATTGCCCCGGCATGAATGGAAGGTGTTTGCAAGCATCCCATGGTGGTGGAACCATGCTATGGTTGTGCCAGTGTCTTACAGAGGACGGTGAATTGGTTTTGAGCTGGCAGTAGGGTTAAAGGCAGTTGTGAGGTGCTGGAACAGGTTGCCCAGAGAGGTGGTGGGTGACCTTGGGTTGGAGACAGCCAAGGTCAGGTTGGTTGGGGCTGGGAGCACTGATGGAGCTGTGGTGTCCCCATCCAATGCAGGGAGTGGGATCAGATGGCTTTCAAGAGTCCCTTCCAACTCAAAGGATTCCACGATTCTGTGACACTACATTGGCTCAACTAAGAGATATGCTGTTAAAATTGGGTCTTGTTTCCCAGCTCAACAAGTCATGGGCTGGTTCACCAAGCTCTGCTTGGAAAGTGTGCCTTCAGAAGGTAAGCTTGCAGTGAAAGAATGTTTTCTGCCAGATACGTTTCTGCCTTCTGCATCCATGCACCATTTTGACTCAGTGAATGTTTTTGCAGGCAATTTCTGCTTTCCTCATAATATTGTATCAGATTGTAACTTCTAACTTGGGAAGGGAAGGGAAGGGAAGGGAAGGGAAGGGAAGGGAAGGGAAGG
>JAPSGF010000024.1:6339901-6382463 GCA_035772895.1 Perdix hodgsoniae | reverse complement strand
GAAGGGAAGGGAAGGGAAGGGAAGGGAAGGGAAGGGAAGGGAAGGGAGGTTGAGGTTGTTTCTCAATTAATATTATTTCTCAAGCATCCATAGTCAACACTTTCACCTTGAAATGCTCGCACAGGATATAATTCAGATCTTCTGTTTTTTGTTATATGATTGAAATTATGTTTTGTTTATCAGTGCACTTGAATCATTCTTTGTCACCAGAATATTTCAAATGTCTCACATGGTTCCTATCAGCTCATGTTGCTACACAGGACAGAGGCAGACATAGCATCATTTCTGGAAACTTAGGCACCGAAAAACAAGAAAAACAAGAAGTTCCTGAATTGTCATTGAGAGTATTCCTCCAAAACTGGAACCATACCCAACAAGCCACAATATTTTTGACATCTGCAAATGTCTATCATGGCACTTCACACTTTTTTTTTTTTTTTTTCTTTTGCATCTTTCCACTTCTGCCTTCTGGCATGAAGCAGAAGTAAAAGGCGTCTCTGAAGACTACTTCTGTTGTGCTTCTAGACAGAGCAAAAAACTTTTCTAAAAAAAAAAATAAGCATGAAAAAACAGTGATGTCTGCTCAGTTGTGGAGGTAGAAGACTTGTAAATGACTGTTTACGTAGATGGATAATGATAGGACAAGGGGGAATGGTTTTAAACTGAGACAGGGGAGGTTTAGGTTGGATACTGGGATGGAAGTTTTTCAGCCAGAGGGTGGTGAGGCACTGGCACAGGTTGCCCAAGGAGGCTGTGGATGCCCCATCCCTGCAGGCATGCCCAGAGCCCATCCAGCCTCCTGCAGGCTGGATGTGGCTCTGGGCAGCCTGGGCTGCTGGTTGGCGACCTGCACATAGCAGGGGGTTGGAACTGGATGAGCACTGTGGGCTTTTTCAACCCAGGCCGGTCTATGATAAGACCATGAAGGCCAGGTCTGCTGTTACACTGATCATATCCATCATCCCTCTTTTTCCTTTCCTCGGCCCTATCTCTCCTTCTACTCTTCCATCCACATGAGAAAATGTTGCGATTTGTCAAACGCTTCTGTCCAAGCTTCCTCTATATTTTTGCCGCCTTCTTATCATCTTTCTTGGTCTGTAATCTGCAAAATCTCTTTGACACAAATAACTACAAGCTGCTGTTGGAGGCTGGGCAGAGGTAGCAGAGGGCTTCCTGCTGAAAGGCAATCATCGTCAAAATGCCATCTGCAATCTGCTGATAATTGCAGAGGTGGTTGAAGCCTACAACTAGGCTCTGAGCGGGGGCTCTGAGCATCCTTATTTTGTACTTTACTTTCTTGTCATTCTCTTTGTAGTCTCCCTCTGTTATTTTCTCTGAAATCTTCAGCTGGCTGGATATCGCATCCACAGGTTCTTGTGCTGCAGACAGATGGATCTCATGCAGTTGGTGCTTCAGATCTCACTTTGCTCAGCCAGAGAAGGAGTGCATTTCTCTCTTAATTTCTTCGATGAGTAGGAGAAACTGGCCGCTATCAACAAGTAGTGATTTAAACTCTTTCAAAATGAACCAATAAACTCCCTTCCTGGCAACACTAAAATTACAAAAACCACATGGTTGTAACATGACAGCTCATTCTCAAGACCTGCTGATGGAGGACCACCACTTTGCAAAGCCCCACAGGAAGGCGAAGGAAACAGCAATTGAGCTCAGCATCTTACCTTGTGCAGAGGCTTGGTTTAGATGAGAGAGGCTGATAAACTGTCTGTCCTTTGATTGAAACAGAACAAGAAAAGAAGACATAATTACTTTGACATGTTTGCAGAAGGACCTGCTTTCAGCTTCAGAGATGAGTGGGAGCCCACTGCAGCCAGCCAGCATTCCCCACACCTGGATCCCTATGTGTCGTGATGGTTTTAGTATGTTTTGCTGGGAGGTATTCGAAGATAGATTGACTGTTAGCTTGCATAAACCTTGACTGCCTTGTAAATAAAAATGCAACTTCCTAGCCACTCATTCAGACCCTGCGCTGTCTAGCTCTGGTGCCCAGTCTTGGATCAACGGAGGATGAGATGTGAATAGCCCCACTGAGAAACAACTGTTGCAGTATTATTTGAGGCAGAAAACCTGGGATGCTCTTTGCTGTGATTGTCCCAAGGCTTGTGGAATATTTTTTGCCTGGGGATATATTTTAAAAAGAGGCAGTGAATCTCTAGTAAACTAAGACCCACTGAAGGGAGCCTTTGACCAACTGCCACTGATATTTATACATTTGCCAAAGGAGTGAATTACAGACAAAGAACTAAAAAAGATGCATTGCTTTCAATCCATGTTACTCTTCGATTTCCTGCTTAGCAGCAGTGCGGGGAGGAAGGGAGGGCTGCTCACCCTCTAGGTTATGCCTCCCTCCTCTGAGAGCTTGAGACCTGAGATGGTTTTCACATACTAGTTGTACCCAGAGTTTCTCTTGTGCTGGCATCTGGCTGCACTGCTGACAAGGGCAGGAAGAGAGAAAACGTTTATCTTCATGTTCTCCATAGAGCGAGAGGTGGCTAGATTAAGTGATTTCCTAGGCTTATATGTGGAGTTCATTATTTTAGGGCATCAAAATCTGAACCCAGCAGCTGACTGATCTGTGCTCATGCAAACATGGGCTGTTTGAATTCACAGGGAGCAGCAGGAGCTCAGCATTTCTGATTCTCAGCCCAATACAGATTAGCTGCAGACCCTCTTTATCAATTAAACTCCTTGTCCTCCCTGATGGTAAAGCTTCCTTTGCGGTTTGAATGTGGCAGCTTTGAATCTTAGCTTGAATCTGCCCCATCTTTCTGCTGTTTGCAAGTCAGTAACATGAGCCTGGATTGCAGAGAGCTGAAGGCAGCAGTGTCCAAATGATGCTCAGCACAACACAGCGCTTCAGAGCACCATCACTGCAAGCACACCCAGAAAACTGACATCCATAACACAAAAGAGAAAATGGAATCCACTTGACGGAGAAAAAAATCCAGAGCAAGAAGGTGATGATGGAACTGTTCACTCCATATTAAGAAGCTGACGGGGATAAGCCAGGCATAAACATTTGTTTTCCTGCGCTTTGAACCTTTCCCAATTGGTTGACTAAATTTCAGACAATAGGAGTGCTCCAGTTCTTCCTGGCCCACAGAGGTATTGCTTGCATCACCCCAGACACTATCTGAGCTTCTGAGGACTTCAAAAGGACACAAAGCTGGAGACTTACTTTGGGTGGGGCAGGAGGAGGTCTACTCCTGTTTTTCGGATTGTTTCCTGATGTAAATTTCTCATTGGACATCAGCTGGTTTTTGCTCCCGATCAACCCCATCCTGGAAGAAAGACCAGAAAGTATTTTATAATTACATTGTTCTTGAGGAAGGACGTAAACAGTGAGAGACAAAGCAACCTTCTCACTCATGAAGAAGAAAGTGAAGAAGATGTGAATGGCAATGGGACAGTGGATGGACGAATCTAAAACCACCCCACTCGTCCTACCTATAAACTGTGGGCTTAGAGCTTGATTCAGTTGGCCATGTGCAGTGCCCCAGTACTGTTTGAGATGCTCCAAGGTCTAACAAAGTGTGGGTCTCCTGCACGTCATGAATTATGTTTTCTAGATAGATGTGGGTTAGAGAATACACATCCCAGGTGCCTGGAGAAGCACTAGTTTAAGTTAATAAATCTCTTTCCATAAGCTATCTTCTGGTCCACTCTAGGTCTTTCCATACTTGTGCTTGAGGCCTGGTTTAATTTGCAGCCCTGAAATGTAATTTCAACTCTGATCAATAATCCCAGCATAAAACTGGGTCTAGGTAGGCAAAATAGCCAAACTACAGCAATCTTAGTCTTCTCAGCTCCCTAAACATGTAGGGAGCAGTTGAAGCTAGCATTATTGAAAGGCTATTGGCATTGAATATATGGTCAAAACATCAAGGAAAAGACAACAACATATCAAACCCAAACTTCAAATCTTTGTAGCTGGTCAATGACACATTGACTTCTGTTTTTGCCAAAATACCTCAAGGTCTGCAACAAATACAAAGGAATAAAGATCCAGGGAACAACATTAATAATCATCTCCCCCAAATGTGAGACTGATGTTGTGTCATGATAGTTAGAATCCAACAGGTGCTTTCTAAAAAATTTCCAGCAAATCAGACTCGTGAGAAAAAAAATTGTTCAATTAAAAGTGACATTTTGTTTTCTAGTATGGTTCTTGTATTTCAAAATCTGGGACCTTTGGAATGAGAAAGTTTCCAACAAAGCCATCTGAGTATTTTAAGGTGACCAAGAAAAGCCCTCAGTCCTTGAGAGAGAAGGAGATGGTGGCCCCAAGAAGAAAACCATGAGCTTCAAGAGAGGTGGAGAAGGTGAAGACCATAAGGAGGAGGAGACCACAAGCTCTGAGATGATGATCTCAAGATGAGCAGAAGATGAGGAGCCTCAAAAGCAGAGAAGTTGGAATACTCCAACTTCTTTTTTGAACTGCCTTCTCCCTTCTGCTAAAATGAAGAAAATGGGTAGACCCACATGTGTTATTTTCCTCAAACAAAAGCTTTACAGCATCCATACATCTCTGGGTTTTTCTCAGACCTGAACCTTCAGGTGGTCCATCCAGCTGTAGACAGACTTCAGCATCTCTCTGGGCAGAGACTCAGTGCAGGTTGTCTTTGCTTTAGATACATATGTGTGGTTGTTGTACACGTCGTCTAAATACCCATTGCAGGATCTTTGATATACTTTGCCCCTAAATAGGAGATACTGGCATGGCAATTGCTACCATTTCTATGGTGTTAGGGTATATGAGAAATAGCAGAAGTCTGCTATATTTCAACCATCAGTCATGCCATCAGGATTGTTTTATGAGAGGACCAATGAACAATATGCACGCTTTGGGGTCTTGAGTCACTGTCAGGGATGGCGTTGGTGGAGCAGTGTCATGGAGAGGTGTCAGCTACAGCAAGTGCCATCAGAGGACGAAAGGCTTTGTGGCCATCCCATCACTACTGACTAGGTTTGAGGAGGGCAGGGACCATGCTCTGAGCTCTACACAGTGTCCACACAGTGTTGCTGTATCCAGGGGATCATCCTTGTGACAACTGGGTGTCATAGAATGTCTTGGGTTGGAAGGGACCTGGAGGATGACCAAGTTCCAACCCCCCTGCATCAGGTAGGGCCGTGTCCCACCATGGAGCTTTCTCCCCACATAACATACAAGGACACAGCTGTGTAAAGCCTCACTGAGAAGCAAACAACTTGTCCCATCTCAGGCGGGAAATAGAACTGGTGAGAAATCTCCGGTAAAGGTCATCCGCTCCCACCCACATCTTTTCCTGCACTGCACACAGAGATTTGCACAGCTCTGGGTAATCATAACCCCTACAAAACCCAACGTTCACACTCCCAAGGCCTTTGGTAATCCAATGAGACCACCCTTCATGCCAGAAGGTCCCAGATAAATGGACAGATAATGCTGCAGACAGTGACCAAAACAGAACGCAGCTTGTCATCTCCCAGCACATTGCTGGTGAAGTTTCCATTTTTTTAATTTCTTTTTTCTCCCCTAAAAAAAAGTGGATAAAAGGAACACACACTATCCAAAGCATTTCTGCTTAAGGTTAATTTCTTTTTCAATCTATATCACACACAAAAAAGAAAGATTGAGAAAAGTAACTAAAAGTAACTGATAATTCTCATGGCATTTTATTTGTTCTTTTTTTGTTGTTGTTGTTTTGTTTGGTTGTTTTGTTCGTTTGTTTTTCCCTGGAGGAAAAGAGCACTGAAGAGAAAATAGTAAGTCAGAAAAACATGACATTTTCACCCATTTTAAAATACTTGTGTGTGGGCTGTGAGCAACCTGGTCTAGACGGAGGTGTCTCTGTCTATAGCAGGGGGTTGGAACTGGATGATCATAAAGGTCCCTCCCAACCCAACCATTCTGTGATTCCATGATGAGAGACGTTTGGATGTTGTGTTGAGGGATATGATTTAGCTGGGGAGTAATGGTGATGGTTGGACTGGATGATCTTTTAGGTCTTTTCCAACCTTGATAATTCTGTGATTCTGTGATTCTGAAAGTGAAGAAACCTTTCTTTCTGATAATCCTTGAGTAGATCCTTGATAAGAAAACTATTCATCGCATTGCTAATACTTAACTAAAATGCTCTCTAGTGTTCATTCTTTTCTTCACTCATTTCCTCAAGTCTACTCAAGTTCAAAACCAAGACCATTTACCAAGACCATTTATTTTAAGAACATCATTTTAAAGCAACCAGAGTTCAAAACTGAATAAAAGTATTTGATGCAATGCACAATTTTCCAGATGTCCAGCTCGGTTGCTGGCAAATTTTGAGTAAAAATATTTCATGCAGAAGTCTCCCTGAGAGAATCAACTGAGCCCTTGCTGAGCAAAATGAAGGACACGAGAATGGTGAGCTCTGTGCAGCATCCATCTCCTAACAAACACATAACACACATGCACGTCACATACACATTGGATGCTTGGACAGGACAGAAGATAATTTTAATGGTCTTTAGAGGGGACATTCTGGCTCAGGAGAGCAGGATGCAGGTACAGACGTTCCTGCAAAAACGGTCCAGAGGGAGTTTATGAAGATCCCATCACAGCTCAGCTCAAGCAAAGCTTCCACTGACAACTGACTTGTGATGGAGAATCAAGGATGTGACTGAAGGTTCTATCATTGCCATCTTTGAAAGGGTTTGGAGAACATGCCCTCCTGAAACAAATCATCAAGCTGTGCCTGAAGCCCATTAAGGAGTCCAGTAGAGGTGAACATAAGTCTTAGCTGATCACAGGGTTTGGAGATCTGCCTTATCTCAATACTGGGCCTTCTCAGTGCTTTAGGGTGTCAAAAAAAAACCCAAGATGGTGATAAAATGGACCTGCTGGATACACACATTCTGTATTTGTTGTAGCAGATGGGAGAATAGGATGGAAGTACCTGTGCTAAGCCAGGTGTGACAAGACCTAATTTTCCCATCCTCATGATGGTAAGCAATCCTGCATCACAGGCATGCCATCTGCTGCAGCTGGCTTCTTTCTGCTACCCAAGCAAATGTTTCATCTGATATGAATGCAATAATGTCTTCTGCAATGGGGATGTGGATGACACAGATGAGCAGCCTTGGGATTGCATGGGTGTGCATGAGGAAACAACAAGACTGAATCTTGCAGAAAAGCAGAAGTTTCGGCTCGTTATTTGCTTCACCCCCATGAAATTGTGCTATGGAAAAAGAACTTAAGGCCTGAGCAAGACAGTAGTGTTTCACTGTGAGAGCAGCTCCAAAAACCCCCAAGAAATCTCCAAATGACCTCCTTTACATTCAAACCTTAGAGAGGGTCCATCAAAGTGTTTTAATAGTTGACCAAGATTAGATATTTCACTTCAATTTAAAATTTCAGATACTATTTCTTAAGAAAATGCATTTAAAAGGAAATGGCGTTTAAAAAAATGCAAAACTACAAAAACATATTCTAAAAATGAAGGGTCTTCACCACTGAAGTTCTCTTTCTCCGATCAGAAAGGATTAATTAAATCAGCGCACTTTAGATACAATGATTTAGTTAAGCTAGATTTGCAGTTGTATAAGAGAGGAGAAAAAAAAGAAGGGTTGAAATTTCCCCCCCAGATCGAGGCATGTCTCAGATGCATTGAATACTCCCGAAGCTTTCTTCTATCTCAACAAAATAGTTCATTACATTTCCAAACTAGGCAACAGCACCAAAGAATTACAGAAGAGCTTGATTAGATCAGCTGCTCATACGGGAACGAAGAAGCCACCGCTATTGTGCCTGCTTTCCAGTTTTGCTGGGGTTTGGTAAAGATGTTTTTAACGCTATGTTTAAGTCTTCATGATTAGCGGGTCTGTTGCTAGGAGGTGGTTAGAAGTCAGAATTGAGCAACAAGAAATGTGCTGTGCTATAAACAGCACCAATCCCACAGAAGGTCTGTCTCAGAAAGAAGGCAATGCACACAGTGCTGCATCCCTGGCTAAAGTCATGATCACTCCTGAGGCCAAAAGCTACTTCTCACTTGGAGGGACCGGAGTGTGCATAGAGGAGATAGAAAAGCAATGTAGAAAGTAGAGCTGGAAAGAAAAGAGCAGTGAGCATCATGGCCTTCATTGGAGTGTGAAGCATATGTCTATGTTACATGTTGCATCTACGCAAGATCACTGAAGACCTGGAAGGTTCCTATGGGTAATGCTCAAACGTCATCCAGTTCAGGTTGGATATTAGGAAATATTTCTTTTCTGAAATAGTGGTTATGTGTTGGCACAGCTGTCCAGGGAGGTGATGGGGTCACTGTCCCTGGAGGTGCTCCATAACCATGGGGATGTGGCACTGAGAGATGTGGCCAGTGGGTATGGTGGTGATAGGTGAATGTCATACTTCATGATCTCAGTGGTCTGTTCCAACCTCCATGATTCTATGAATGCCTTTTGAAGACGATTTCATCATGACCTCAGCCCCAGTGTTGTGATGGCCAGGTGGGGATGGATCTACAGGAGCTGAGATCCTGCAGCATGGAGATGGGGATGTACTGGAGAGAGGAAGGAGGAGGACAGGGCCAGGAGAAGCACACACAACTCTTTGGGTGCTAGGAGTGCCTCTGGGGCTTACTGTGTATGAGCAATGTTATCACAAAGCTGCATTGCTGCACAATGATTTCTGTTGGCATTTCAATCCAAAGCTTGTTCATGGATTATAGGCAAGTTGGAGCATGGCAAAGGGAGATCCACTCCACAGGCCAGCTCTGACTGAGGTCTAAATCCTGTGGAAATGGGCACAGCCTGTGCTCCTTAGACAAAACCTGCAAAGCTCTGTTTTGAAATACTTTGTGGGCACATTCTGGTGATCTGCAGGGACATGGAGTGAGCAGGGCCCAGACCAACCTTGCCTTAAGCCATGGGGACAAGAGGAAGGGCTGTGCCCTCAGTGATGGGGGCAGGAGGAGATGGATGGGGTGTCCCTCCACACCACTACATTTGGTCAGCCATACTTCTGCCCTGGGATAGGCCCCTCCTGCAAGCCCTCCTTCTGGAGTTCTGATGAGCTCTCATCAGCAAGGGAAGCCTTTTCCATGTGAAATTATTGGGATTTTGCAGGATCCATCAGCCCCTTGAGTCAGGCCCTAGTAGGAACGACCCCCCTTCCCACCATGCTCAGATGAAGCCTTGGATCATAGGGAAAGATGTACATCTCCATGGGGAAAGAATCTATATGGGGAGAGGTGTAGATCTCCAGCCCCACTACTGAACACTTCCAATTGCTTGGAAAGCCAGGCCAGAAAGAGCTCAGGACCCTTCCCCTGCTGATCACAGCAGTGTCCAGCTCCAACCAGCCTCCCCCACACATACACTTCCATCTCTTGCACTGCAGGCCCTGGGGGACAAGGTACACACACCTGGCACACATTTCTCTCTTTCAGCTGCAAACCAAGGGAAAAGCCTCCTTGAAAACCATCCCTTGGGACCAGATTATAGCAACTGCTGGTGCTGCCCCCGTCTTCCCTCTCTGTCCTATGGATCGAAGGGGAAGGAAACAGGGCATGGAGATATCAAACAAAGAGGGAATGAAAGAGGAAGAAGGTAGAAGAAAGCCTCCCCCACCCTCAGGGAAACGTTCAGAGGGGTGGGATGAGCCCTACTTGCCTGTTTCCTATGAAGCTGCTCCTGGAGACACGACCTGAGGATGGGCGAAGCACTGGTCCAACCCATGACCGATGCTCCATGGGGCTAAGAGTCCTCGGAAAACTTCCCCGTTACAGATCCCCAGCTCACACCACGTCCCCACCATCCATAGGACCGAAGGCTTTGAATGGTGCACCCCCAGGCTGAAGGAGCAGCCTGATTTTGTGACTGCGTTTAATGGACTTTCTTTTTTTAATCACGTCTCCGTGTCACAACTGACTCCTTTCTTCCCTCAGAGGACTCCTTGCTCTATTTTAAATATTGGCATGATCCATCCGGGAGGGGGGGCAAGCTGCACTTCTCAGACAATATGGCTAAAATAGCACTGAGGAAGGCGAGAAACTCAGAGAGAACCCAGGCACAAAACCCATCAAAACCCACAGGCTACTAACAGCTGTCATTAAAATAAGCTACAACGACTGTGAATGGGTTCTGTTTCCACTATGCAAACCACCAAACTTTAGGGAACAGCTGAGCAAACTGTTCACTTTGCAGTGATTAAATACAAAACGAAAAATCATAAAAAAAACTTTTTTCAGATGAAATGCATTTTGTTCCAGGGAGCCCCAACCCTCTATGAACCTACTCAACCATAGCACTGAGGGGGCAACACGGTCTAATGACAAAGGCCTGAACAGAGACTTGTGGGTGACTCTGAAGAAGTGACTTTCTCATTCTACCTCAGCACGCTCGATGGGAAGGCTGCAATTTGTCTGTCTCAGGAGACGACTGTTGTATAAGGAGCAAAATTTGTTCCCACTGACTCCCGAGGCCTCCCATAGGGTGCCTAAAGGGATTTTTTGTCCGGGGTATTTTCAATGCGTTTGTGGAGCAGACCTGCTGGGCCGATGTTTGTTGTCTTTAAGTCGTTGCAAGGACAGAGTCCCGTCCCCCTCAAAAAAATACTGAGTGACCTCTGTGGGTTGTTGCACGCTGTGGTTTTGTAACATATGGGTCAGCAGGAGGGAAGGGATGCTGGGTCTCAGTGCTCTTGAGGTTGGAGAGACCTCATGCTTTGTTGTTCAGCCGCTCTCACAGGGAAGACAAACGTAAGCCGACATCCGTTCAGTGCAGTGCACAGCCCCAAAGTCACCCACGTTCTGGTGACGTTGTTGGCAGAGGAAAGGCTTCGTGCGGCAGCGCTGAGGTCAAAGCCAAGGACCCTGAGTGGCCATAAGACCCAAGGACCGGACAGGGTTGGCAGAGGGCACTGCGCTGTGCATGTGGAGAAGTTGGTGCAGGATGCAGGTGCCCACGGCCCCAGTGCCACTCGAGGACATCACATCTGCAAGCGCTCTGTGCTCCTGGCAAAAGGAGAAAATCCCATGGAGGGCTGCAAGACTTCAGGACCTTAGGCTGGGCCTTAAATAAGAATCTGTGGGTAATTTATCTTCTCTGGGGCCATTCCATGCCCCTTAACCAGTAGCTGGCAGAGGCCAAGGTCAACACGGGTTCTCCCTGCAGACAACCAGGGCGGACACCCACTCAGTTGCCCCCAGCCAGGCGTGTGCAGAACCAGGCTGGCTGTTTGCATACCGAAGAGATACAGAAATGAGGAAGCCCTTGCAGACTTGTCAGACCTCTCCCTCACCAGCTCGTGTGCTGCTGTCCCCACTCTCCTCCAGCTAAGGGCAGAGGAAAGGACACAGAGCCAGAGGGGTCCGGGTTGGGGCTGGGGAAGGGATGGCAGTGTCAGGGCTAGCTAGAGCACTTGGAGCTTTTGGGAAGGGCTTTCCCCTTTGGCAGAGAGCTCATCTGAGGTACCTGACTGCTCTTTGCTTAAGTGAGCTTCACTTCCTACTCCTACAAAAAAGGAAGTTGCTTTTTTAGAAGGCGGCTTGCCATCCACCACAGAGGTAGGAAGGAGAAGCTGCCATGAGGTGCAGCAAAGGCTTAGAAACAAGGCTGCCAAGTCATTTTGGGAAACAGGGCGACCTGCTTCTGATTTGAGACACATTTCCAATTCTGGCAATGGGGAAACCCAACAGCCAGGCTGCTGTGCAAACCCTTCCAGTCGTGGACACATTTAAAGCAACTCAAAAAGAGAAATTTAAATAAGCAGAATAGGTAAATCTATTGCATTTGAAGGAGATTTTTTGCTCCTGAAGGTATCATGGCTGTGACACTGGCTGTTACCTGCAGGTCAGCCCTTGAACTATTGCTTCCAGGTGCAAATCTCATGGCCCTGAGATGAGATCCAGAGTGCAGGAGTCCACACAAGTGAATCCGTTCCACAGTTTGCTTACTCAGAAGTGATGAAGCATCAGCCTAAAGGTGTCTTTTGAAAATAACTGGTAGGAAATCACTCAGAAAGCATACAAAAAGGGGACTAAAAAAAATAAGATGTCTTGTATGCAGTTCCTGGGTCACTGCAGATGGATTCCACCTGCTCCAAATGTCTCTGTCCTGAAAATACAGGCTGTTATCTCACCCTCCCAAGTAGGGGGATGGCAGTGCAGCAGTCCCAGACCTACCACTCCACAGGACTAATTTAGCCTAATTTATCATCTGAGCCTTCCAGTTTCCATTCCCCTGGCAGATTAAAAGCTAATTTAAGGCAACATAGTGCTTCTTGATGAGGATGCTGATAAACAATCCTCTGGCCTCCATTTTCATAGGAACCGTAGGATAGGAACCAAGTTGGAAGGTCCTCACAAGGATCACTGAGTGTAACTCTTGGTTCCACACAGCACCACCCAAAATCCAAACCATATGTCTTAGAGCTGTGCCCAAATGCTCCTTGAGCTCCAGCAGCTCAGGGCTGTGACCACTTACACTTTCTGACCTCCGAAGGCAGCACCTCCAGTGGTAAAATAGCAAAATCTCTCACCTTTCAAAATATGGTGGCTGTGCTGGCACACTCCTTGTTAGGACTTTGCAGGGCTCTCCTTTGCTCAACCTGTTGAATCATGTGGGCACTGCATGGCTACCCCAAGGAAGGGGGATGAAAACACAGCAGTGGCTTTGGCAGAATCTGTTCTCCTCGCACCCAGGAGCCTGCCCACGTGGGACAAGCTCTCCTCCCCAGCCCTCCCTGCCAGGCTGCTCACATCATGCCTATTCTGGTTATTTGCGTCAGCTGAGACCCCGACTGACTAGTATTCTCCTTCTGGTGCTGGAAACAAACGAGCATTTCTGATGCGTGTTTGCTGTAGTCATGTCTCAAAGAGCTGCAGACTTCTTCATCTGCCTCTCAAGCGCTGAAGGCCAAATACGTAAGAGATATCTGGGAAAAAACTCTGAGATAAATGCCAAGTAAAAGCTTTTATATCAATTTCTCCTTTTGTTTAACACAGCCTTGGATCTCTCTCCTTCCATCACGATGCCTTAATGTTTCCATAGATCTCATTTAACCTGTATTCAAAGCCCATTTATTGCCATAGAATGGCTTGTGTTGGAAGGGATCTCAAAGATCATCCAGCTCCAACCCCATTTTGAGCTGTGCTGCCCCTAATATTCTTGGTTTCAAGCCATTCACTGTGAGCAGTTATTCGCATAAATGCAGAAACCATTGTGCCTCAGGTTGTGGGTAGGCACCAACCTGACCTGAGGTAGGTCCTGCAACATCTTAGCTCCTCTGCCCACAGAAGGGTTTCCCTTTTCCCCACTCCCTCACTGAGAAGGGGGGTATCCTCTTATGGAAGCATAGTGGGCTTCTTCTGTTCAACCTGATGGTCCTTCACCACTCGTCACCATTACCTGGGGAAGTACAGGGGTCTGAGAAAAGGGCAAGCTATGATCTTCTGCACACTAGGGTACATCATAGTGCAGGAAACGGGGACCCTGGTGACTTGGACAGTTAATTGCCTCATTTTCCTCTTGGCCATAAAGACCTTCATGCAAATGACACCAGGAGTTTGTGCACCCAGCCTTTAACCTCCAAGGTTTGCGCATCCAACCATCGGTGAAGCGGCCCAGATGCCCCAGACAAACAAGTAATTTTTCACTCTCCTTCTCTCATCAGAGAAGCAAAGGACTCATTTGTATTTCTGCTCTATCTCCTACGTGCCTGACATGCCAGACACGAAGGATCCTGCGCGCTGCTTTTTGATCAGTGACAGATTTCTCTGTTCCCAGAGGAGCAGAATGTGCTCTATCAGATTCTGTCAAATCAAACAAACGATTTCATAAGTGAATACAAGTTTGCAGGGGGTAAACAGTAGAGAGTTTAGAAAAGTTTGTTTCCCTTCAGAAACGATATATGTTTTACAAGGTTGCAGGTTCTAAGGAACCTGTTCAGCATGGGGCTGGAGATGATTTCCAGAGAGCCCTTCCAACCCTTATGATTCTGTGAAATATAGGACTGATGCCTAAATGGTCATCTAATCTGTCCGGTGGGCCTGTATCATTTCTGAGAGACTGCCTAACTTGTGCTTACAGGCTCTCACTGATGGAACTTCCCACTGCTCCCCAGGCAGTTTGTCCCAGCCCTCCATTTCTTACATCCTTAAGATGACTTCTTATCATCAGCACTAATTACCCTCATTGAAAGCTCCATCTGCTTATCCTGTCCATCACAGACGTGAAGTTTATTCCCTCCTTTTCTGCAGTGCCAATGACACACATCAAACAGCATCACTTCTTGCAAAAATCCTACATTGCTCACCCTGTCTGCACCTTTGCTCAGCTGTGTGCCTCCGCTTTGGGCATTTTATAATTGGGTTTGGAATCTTGAATAAGCAAAACCACAATGTTTTCCAAGTTAAAACTGACCAACATTAACAAAAGCAAAATTACTCTGCAAAACCCCAGAAACATTGTTCTCCAGCCCTGTTGCAACATTTTCTTGGAAGTGATTATAATTATGAGTCTATTTTTTATTTCAACACGAGGAATTGCTGTCTTTTGGGCTTTGTTTTTTTGGGGGGAATTTTTTTTTTGGCTGTCCAGTGGAAGGAATTCAAGTGGGCTTAGCCCTGATATGGAAGACAGACCGACCTCTGAGAAGCACAGGGCTTGTCCAATATAAAGCACTGGAGTTCTGCTTTGTGTTCCCACCGGGTAAGCTGCGCTTTAACATTTATTTTTAAGCAATAACCATGACCCTGGATATCCTGTTTCACGCAGGGATGTACTTTCTTTTGAGTTCCATGGTGACATTTGATGGTGTAGCTAATTCTTCCACAAGTAGCAGGACCCCGAGGCTGTAATCTCTTGCCACGACCTCTGGAAAGGGAGAATTCCATCCATCTTTATCCCCTCCGCTACTTCTAATCTCTGCTGTTTGCCATCTGCTGTAACCCTAACACAAAAGCTGACTTGCACCACAGAAGATGAATCAGCGAATGGAAAATCTGGGGTTGCCAATGGCTCCAGCAGGATTTAGCCCCGGAGATCTTGCAAAACATTTGCCCGTGATTGAACTCTCTGGGTCTGCAGGAAACTATTGACTGTAAGGGAGCTCATCCACACGGACTCAATGCTTGGTTGCCTCCTGCATCTTGTCAAACAGGAACAGCACCAAGAAAACTCTCTTTTTAACATAGAGAAAATGGAAAGAATAATAGGAAGAAAGGAAGAGAACTAATGATGAATTAACAGTGTGCCCCAATGCTCCTACTCTGCCCAGTGCTGTGCCGTGACTGCCATCTAACTCACAGGACCTGTTTCCAGATGGTATTGCTGGTGAACAACAGCCCCTTTCCAAAAGCCATGTCTGCGCTAGAAGACAGCCTAACGAACCCATTGGACTTTGAAGTGTCCACAGAGGTTTCATGGAGAGTTAAAGGCCGAATGCATGGTTAAGAGGAGAGTCTCAAAGCAGAAATAAAAGAGCTGATATTCTTGTCTGTAATAGATGCTCAAATTGTTCCAAAGCGCACAAATGCTTCAATTTCTTTTAATGCTCAGTTTGAGACACCATGGACTTATTTAATAGGGGCTGAGGAACACAACACTCCAGGGTAGAAATGCAAGAAAGAACACCCCAGGTTCTCTTAAGTAGGATATAGGAAGTTGTTATATAAGCAGGAAAAAAAAAAATTGGGGGGCACCTTGGCAAAATTTTCACTTAAATATGTCTTGGGTTCTTTCTCCTCCATCAGAGAACTCAGCCTTCTGCCTTTTAGCTGCAACCAAGGTGCAGTGGCAGTCCTATCTTGGCAAAGCAAATCAAGAATAGGCCGAACAAATTTATTTCACAGATTTTTGTGCATCAGCATAATGATAGTGCTGCAGAAGGGCTAGGAGAAAATACAAGATGCGTGCAAGAAACCATGCGTTCTGCAGCCCTCAGACCTTCTGACAAAGATTTAATTAAACCTTCATGTAACAACTGGTGGAGCATACTAATGAGGATGCCTTTGCTGGTCTGCAGTTGTCTTATTCTCCCCTTAATTTCTTGCTGTCCCCTCTCCTCTAGCACATACCAGACCTGGAACCACGTGTCAGTGCTATGTGTAGCATAGCACCTTCTCCTGGCTCTACCTTTATGAAGATGCATAATCAATATAGTTTTGCAGCATGCTTACAGGATAGGCAACAAGTACCTCCATTTCACAGGGAGGGTAACTAAAGTGCCATAAGAAAGCTCTAACTTGCCAAACTGTCCATGAAGCCTTAAGCAAAAGTCTGCAGAGCTCTGAGATGCAAACCCCCTACATCAGTGCAGCTGCTCATCCCTCATAGAGGTCTCACAGTAAGCGCAGTGGTGTCTGAGGTTTCCAACCAAGAGTGAAAGGCATGGAGTTTTGTGGAGGCTTTGCATGCATGGGAATGGGAAGTAACCAGGGGGAGAAGCGTGAGGCCTATAGTTCCTATAACTCTATTGGGGTATTCCAGATTGCCAGGAGCTTTGTCCACAACCAACATTATTAAACTGCTGTTGGTTGTACAAGACTGACTGGAGGAGGTAGTGAAAGTACAGTTATTACCTCCAAAAAGGCAAACAGCTTCAGCATCATCCAACCTATTTGTAGGGCACAGCAAAGGAAAGATCCTCAGCCCCCAGTGACCTTCTTGGCAGAAGGGGAATTAAAGCCTCAGCCCTTCTCTGCACCTTATGCAGCATTCAAGCACTCAGTTCAGCAACCATCACCAAGAACACAGGAATCAAAATTTTTACTTCCCTTTGCCATTTTAAGGGTTTTCATCTACTTAGAAGTTTTTGGTTTCTTTTTAGGAGAAAGAGATTGATCGGTGCCTGGGTCAGATTCTGGCTTAGAGCATCACTCCCACCTCAGAGAGTGCCCAGATTCCAGACGATACACGCTATCAGATGGGAAGGGAGAAATGCACGCTGTCTCAATCCACAGCCAATTCCCTTTGACCATCCCACCACACATCTTTAAGGGCTCAGTCACCACTAACGCATGGATGATAACCACAAATGGATCGCATTTTAGGTGCTGTAAGAGGATGCACCCAATGGAGAGGTGGGCAAAAAACAGGCAGCAGAATGAAGCAAAGGCTTTGGAAAATTATGTGCACTTACCTGGCTGCTCCTTGGTCAGATTAAATCATAGCCCACTTGGTCCAAGTTGTCTACCAGAGTTTAAAAATCTCCTGTAGGGTGTGAACTTCAGAGCACAAGCTCTCCTTGATAAGCTTTAATCCTTACAGCACGTAGAAAGAGAAACCCTAATTCTTCTTGGTGTTGTCAGTTGGCTGCTGTTAGTGGCTTCCTGTCGACAACAGCTGAATGACAAATCACACAGGTTTTTACACTTGTAGATATTGTAGGACTGGTAATATAACCACACTGCTCATTTAGTGCTAATGTTAGAAATGTAGCCACCCCAGCAGAACCGTTATCCGCAAAGGCTGCAAAAGAGCATCTAAAAAAGACTGTTCCTCCTCAGCAGATGCCCCGAACTGCTCTCATTCAAGCTGATGTGAGTTGAAAGGCACCTGTGAATCCACAGGGTATAAAAGCTTATCTGTGAAGGGGAGGAGAAATATGGGTCCTTCAGTTTTCTAGATTGGCCCACTCACACCTCAGAGCACTCTGGGCCAATGGTAGGAGTGGAGATATTTACTGTGCATGCTTAATTTTTGTGAGAGCTTATCAGGTTCTAGCCTGAGCAGTTTCCCATTTTGTGATTATCACGGTTACGGTGCTGTAATCTCATTCACTTTCCATTTGAGGTTCTGCTTCTGCTTCAAATCTCATCTAAAGAGAACAGTCAGGTTCCTCCTCAGAGCTATGCTGTCATTAGGGCATGGGGAGGATAGAGATGCAGGATACAGCTGACAGCACATAATCATAGCTCTTTATTGCATGTATGTAAAGTCTCCTAAGATCTTATAGGGTCTTTGGGCATAGATTGCTTCCAACCACTCAATATTGGTGAAAGGCCATCATCCTCACTTTCACTCTCATCCCCAGGGTGTCAGACCTCCAGACCCACCTAAAGGCCAGGCAGCTGATGTGCATCTCCTATTGGTTCTGCCAGGTTTTAGATGGAGCCTTTGCCGAGTCAACACAAGCCAGTCCAAGCTTACTGCCAAACACAGGGATCCTACCTGAAGCTGGTTCATCGGTGGGTGTTCACCAACTAAGTTTTGAGATGAGGACTTACAATTTCATCTAACAGAAGACTGGATCTCAGGTCCTGCAGCTTCAGGTAGCACCACTGGATGAGATAACATTGCCAAAGGCAATGTGGGAAATGTGGGCTACCTCCAAAGAGTGGTCATTGGAAGCCGAGAACTTTCCTTTTTATGGTTCATTCCCTACTCTGGAAAAAACAAACAAACAAACAAACAAAAAGCCCACAAAGCAGAAAAATCAAACTACTGGGTGGAAAAAAAAAGTCAAAAACAGCTCTTTCACTTGTTCTCTGAGCAGAAGCTATTGGTCAGATTCAGTTTGTCATGCCGCTAAAGAACGAAGTGAAACTGTTTTTTTTTTGTCTGTCGATCAGATATAAATCCAGGAAATCTCAGCCAATTCCTGCCATAGGAGCGAGCAGATGCCGATGCAGCGACCAAGAGGGGTGCTAAGGACAGGGATGCTGCAGCCTGTGTCTTTGGAGGACACTGCTATGCCCCAGGACAGCTTTCTTACCGCTCCTGTTGGTCCCTGCAGATGCTGATGAAATCACCGGGGAATTAAGCTGCCCACGCAGTCCAACCCACCCCATGCTGTGACTGGTTTCACTCAAAATACCATAGTGTGACACTGAGCGTGAACTGATGGTGAAATGGCTGAATCCTAGGGAGCTCATCCACCATCATCATGTGGCCCCTATTTGTACGTGTGGGGCCTCCATGACCTTTGCAGAAGGAGCCAGCAGATCCTTTGGATGTTGCCCAGCAGAAGTGGTCCCAGACATGTGGGGAACACAACTCTGAACTGGTGATATTGATCAGAAACAGCATGACAAATATAGGAAGATGTGGACATCTGGGATATCTCACGTCTCAAGATCAAGGGTAGTAAGCATAGGAATTCCCTCAGTGAGTATTCCTGGAGGTGCTCGAGGCAGGGTTGGATGGGGCACTGGGCTGCCTGGTCGGGTGGGAGCACCCAGCCCATGGCAGGGGTTGGGACTGGATGATCTTTATGGTCCTGTTCAAATCAATGATTCTATAATTCTATCTGAATCTCAATACTTAACCCAAGATGGACACATAATTCCAGAAGGGAATTCATCCCAGCTTAAAGCAGTTTCTGAGATGAGCTTTCCTTACCTTTCCCTTCCTTAGATCAGGAAGCCATGGTAACAAATTTAGGCCAGACAGAATATTTGAGCTGAAGTCTGGGTGGGTGGTACCCAGCCCAATCCCTCCACTGTCACGTTTTTCAATGAAGATGTCCACCTGGCATTTTACTAAGTAGCCTTACTGGAAAACCAGGTAAGACTGGAAAGGTAATTCCTGGTTCACTAGCACTTCTGGAAAATAATTTACAATGATTTTGGATGAAAGTGGATCACACATCCTTTTTTTTTTTTTTTCCAGCAAGATAGAGAGGAGTGGAGAAAACTACATCTTGTTCCTGAGATTTTAAATGCTTTTTCTTCTTTAGGCTGCTGCGATGAACTAGGGTTAGCAGATTCTCAAAGGAAAGCAGTTACAAATGAGCTACTTCAAATCCTTGGAAAAGGTTATGATTTTCTTTGGAAATGATTTTCAGTTCTTCACACCTTAGAGAAGTTTTTGGAGTTGAAGGGAAGAATAATTCACTACCTTAACACGCACATTTACAAAGTTCTGCAGTCCCCAGATTGATTCTTTTTAAGCTATAAAGAAAAAAGAGTTGATGGGCTCCAACCTTTCCATTGGGGTGGTGAACTGCAGTGAGACAATATGGAGGGGCAAACAGCAATTACCCATAGGTGACACCCAAGCTGATTGGGTGTTCCATGTAGAGGTCCCCAGTTAAGACGCTGCTTTTCCATGAGGATGAGCTTAGAATCATAGAATCATAAAATCACGAAGATTGGAAAAGACCACTAAGATCATCAAGTCCACCCATCAACCCATCACCACCGTGCCAACTAAACCACGTTGCACCACCAGGTCACTTCCATCGTCCTGGGCATCTCCTGGTCCCTCCAGATCCCCCAGTGACCCCTGGCCACGATCAGCCATATGTCCACAATCCCCACTGTGTACGCAGTGGTTCCCCTGCAGTGACCAGAGCAGAGCATTAGCTGGAGACCTGCTGCCCTCTGTAGGTGCCTCCATCCCATTTCAAGGTTGACAAGCACGCAAACGGCTCTCTGTCCATCTCAGAGGACATCATTCCTGGTGCAAGTACCTACGCAGTGGTTAAAAGCTGCTGGCAGCTAGGGTAGATCAGTAGTGGTATCCTCTGCTCATTCCAGTTCTGGCAGGCTGGGTTTCAGGGACTTTGTCTTGTGGAAAAGGCATTTAGTTGGTGACCAGTTAAGAAGCCACCACTGATGCTCTTCCAAGACACTCCCAGCATGTGATACTACCAAATGGCCAACTTTTGTGCTGGGAGGTCCAGCTCCTCTGTGCTCCATTTTCGGGATGCCTACAAGTAGAACTACCCCAAAGCCAGGGAAAGGAGCAGATGATTCAAATCCTATCTGCTCTGAGCAGCTGCCCTTATGAAAGAGGAATGGCCGCTTCTGCCTGTTCTTGGTGACAGGATGGCAACGTGGAGGGTTGGGCAATGATCAGCTGCCTATGGGGCAGATCTACCTTCTAACAACATGGCACAAGAGATTTGGGTTCCCAGCAAAGCCTGAAGAGAATCACCTCTGCAGCAAGCAATTGCCAGCTTCGGCTTTGCAAAACCACATCCCAGCACTGACCCAGGCCTTTGTCAAGGTGTTTCAAAGGATTCAGGCATTCCGCTCAGGGGTACTGAAGGGTGTAGCTCTGGGCATGAGCAGCTTTTGCAGCTCTGATTGCAACAGAAAGGCCTCACTGAGCATAAGGAAAAAAACCTGAGCCACACGTATGAACAGCATAGGAGCTGTAGAGGTTTGTTTTGACTCAGTCATACAATAGAAGAATAGAATGCCCGTGCTGATCATAGAATCACAGTATCATGGAATGACTTGGGTTGGAAGGCACCTCAAAGATCATCCAGTTCCAATCCCTGTGCCCTGTGTGGGCAGGGCTGCCAACCACTTGATCTCAGATGCTACTCTCAGGTGCTCACCACAGGTGATTGGGGTTAGAGCTTCATCACAGAGAGGGTTTTGGTGGAAGGAGAAGAACAACTCCCAGCCACGGGTCCTTTGAGTGAAGACGATGAAAATAAATTCAAGCCAAAAATATTAAAAACCCATGAGAAGACTTCAGAGGGATGAGGCTCCAGCCTTTCACTGGCGTCTTATGGCAGCTCATTTGAAATCCATTACACAACTAAATTAAAAATAAACATTTACAGAAGAGAGAGCGGGTGGCCATGTGTGGTCTGTTACAGCGATGACAGAGATGTCCAGCCTTGGCAGCAACACCTCTGCTCCTAAACTAACCCACACCACAGCTTCTCTTCTTCTCTTAGGACAAGGGGGAATGGTTTTAAACTGAGACAGGGGAGGTTTAGGTTAGATATTAGGAGGAAGTAGAGGGTGGTGAGGCACTGGAACAGGTTGCCCAAGGAGGCTGTGGATGCCCCATCCCTGCAGGCATTCAAGGCCAGGCTGGATGTGGCTCTGGGCAGCCTGGGCTGCTGGTTGGTGACCTGCACACAGCAGGGGGTTGGATGAGCACTGTGGGCCTTTGCAACCTGGGCTGTTCAATGATTCTATGATTCTCTCTAGCCTTGAGGCCAACTTACCCCCTCTGGCCACACTGTGCAATGAAATGCTCCTATCAAAGCTGGGTGGCTGCATCCAAATAGTCTTCCTCCAAGGAAGGGGCCTTGGTCTTGCTCACTTCTGAACAATGCTGATCCTACATCAAAACTACATGTCCTTGGGCCTTGTCCATGTCTTGATAGTGTTTGGTTCATCCAGAGCAACCTGATCCAGTGTTTGGCGACCCGTCCATGGCATGGAGCTAGATGGGCTTTAGGGTCCCTTCCAACCCAAGCCATTCTATGATGCTGTGATTCTATGATCAGCACAGACCCAGGATTTTTTTGATGCATGAAATTTGGTGCTAAGACTAGAAATGCAGCTACAGCCCCGTATCAGAGGGTTTAAGCAGCAAGGCAACAGCTCTTGTGTCTCCCCAGTCCCCCATTCAGCATCAGCAGCCCCAGGAAGGGTGGGTGCGAGCTGCCAGGTGGCTGGGAGAGCTGATTGCCAGGCTGTTTGCATATGCATATCTGAAAATTGACAAAACGAGGGTGCTGTCCAAGCAACAAAAATAATAATAATAATTGCATTTGCATCATAAATGTGAAAATGCTGTTATTCACTCTTGGACGTCTGCATGGTCTTGCAGGGCTGTACCCTATGCTGGAGGGGCTGCAGGGTGTGGGGAGGGGGGGGTCTGGATTGCAGCTTGGTGATGGGATTGTGGGGATGCTGGGCTCAGGGAGGGGCTGTAAATCATTCCCCACTGGCCTGGGGGAGAGGAGGGTGGGGAAAAAAAAAAAGAAAGAAAGGAAGGAGGCTGGCTGTGGGAAGGGGCCGGGGTAATGAGGTGTCTATGGCCAGCACTTAACCCTTCACACCACCGCGTTTGCAGTCGCTGCCCTGAGATGCCAGACGTGCGACAGCTGCACGTGGGGACAGATGTGGGGTTCCTTTCCAGAGGCACCCCCACGTGTTTCAGGTTTAATTCTTAACTCCTGGGGAAGGAAGGAAAGAAGACCATGGTCTCGGAGTCACTCAGCAACTGGGCTCGTACCTCTATGGGTCCCTTTTTGGAAGCAGTTTCCAGCCCTGCTGGGTGAGATGTAGGAGAAACTGGGGCTTTCCCAGTACAGCAGATGGGCAACAACTGGTTTCTGGGTGGTGCCAGCAAGCAGTGCCCCAAGTTACCCACCCCAGGGCTTCCCAGAGACACTCACTCAGCCTTGCCAAATTACTCCCATCCCTTTTTTCCTCCTGTATGCATGCTCACCTCTAGGCAAGCATTTGGGAAAAATTATCTCTGAGCTCTCCCTAGTGCCAGAGGTCCCCAGCTCTCCGTGGAACGTGATGGGAACAGCCACGGGGATGCCATCCGAGTGTCTCCTGTGGGCTTTTTGGGGTCCCTGCCCTTGCAGCAGCCCTCCGTTGCCAGTAGCATCCTTACCCCTCCTGCCTGGAAGGAGGATGTCTAGGACCCGGGCGGTGCGGCTCCTCCCTTTCAGGTCTCTCCAGGGTTATTGCTTGGTGGGAGGTAGGTTCGGGGCTTGGTGGTATGAATGAAAGAGAGACAGGAAATCTGGACTGAAAAGCTCAAACTGGAATAGCTCGCCTGTCTCCAGGCAACAGGCCTGACGCAACCACTGGGGGAAAAAAAAAGAAAAAAGGAAAAAAAAAAAAAAAAAGTCCCTTAAATTTAAAAAAAAAAAAAAAACAACAGAGAGAGATTTCTGAAGCGAGACAGGGAGGAGGATGAGACAGTCTCCTGAAGGCGCTGGTGACATCGCTCTGCAAATACCAAGTTGGAGCCCCGCGGAGGAAGGAGGGAGCCAAGATGTCCGTGCAGCGCTCCTGCTGAGAGCCTCCCCGGTGAGTTGGGGTTGAGAGGGGATACCTGGGATGGGAGCCTTGTGGAAATGGGGCTCGGCAAGGAGCAGGTCCTCAGGGAGAGAGTATTGGGGTGGGGGCAATGGAGACCCCAGCTCGGGGATGGTGTCCCTGCCCGCTCCCCTGTTAGGGGGCTGGGGACTCATTGCTCTCATTCCAGCTTGGCCAAAATCCCTTGGCAACATCCAGACTGGTGGCACCCCGATGGTTGGGATGGGTGGAAATCTCTGCAGGGCTTGCACCCCTCTTTGAAACAGGAATGTTGCTCGCAGCTGGGGAGGGGTGAGGGGCAGTCACCACCTTCCAGGGAGGGGGAGGGATTTTTCTCCACGGGTTGTGGTGTAACAGAGAAGAGTCTGTCCCCTGCTCGGGACGATCACCTGTTGCTCCATCTGTCCCCTCCCGGAGATCTGCAAGAGCCCCGGAGGGGTTTGTGCAGCGCAGACATCACGGGATGGAGCCCGCTGGCCTCGCAGGGCGTCGCTACCTGCGGGTTTTGAGGCAGGCACGGCGCTGAGCAGGGTGGGTTTCCACCTGCTGAGGGCTGACCAGATCAGACCGAGGGGAAAAAATAAAAAGAAAACAACCCCAAAAAAATCACCTAGAACTTCTACAGAGCCCTCTAGAACGGCTCGGGGCTAATTGCTAAAATGAATGATCAGCCTGCACCCCTACCAGCCGGCACAAAAGCACCCTGCTCCCAGCCCCAGTGCAGAGCTGGAGGACCCCTCCCTATTTCCCCACCGTGCTCCCTGCATTATTCACCGCTGCTTTGCCCCTCGGAGCTTTCCCACGTTGGGAACGTCGGTGGAAAGAGGGGGAAAATGAATGAAAACCGAGCGCCTTGTTGGCAGTGAGGGGCTGTGTCCGGCTTTGTCTGCCCAAATCTGATGGATTCCCCACTTCTCGGTGGGAACGAGACGTGGGTTTCCCTCCCCCAGCCATCATTTTGGTTCCATGGACGTTATTTGCATGCCGTGTCCCCTCCGCATCCCTGTGCCCGTTCCGGGGGATCTGAATGGTGCATCAATAAAAACAGAAAGGGAAGGAGCTCACAACAGCCCCGCAGCCATTCAGGTTTGAAAAATGTAGCAGAAACGCTGCAGGAAAAAGAAAAAAAAGAAGAAGAAGAAGAAGAAAAAAAGAAGTATATATTTTTAAAAATCAGCCTGAGAGAGTAATTCATCCTTTGGGAGGGGAGGGAGCAGGGGTCTGTTTGTGAGCAACCTGCCTTAAATGAGATATTGAACAGTAATGTGGGGATCAGCGCTGGTAATGCTGGGGAGGAGCAGGTCTGAGAGAGGTGCTCGTTGGCTGCCGAGGCGGTAATTGGATGGGACAGGCGGCGTGCAGAGGGGATTAGGGGGTCGTGGGGGCTGATCCTGCCCCTGATCACTTTAATTTGGAGCTGGAACTGGCGCTTGCTTCTGCAGGGGAAGCTCAGTGCTGGGCAGAATGAAGGCAGGAAAAAGGTTTGTTGTTTCTTACCAGGAATGTACCCTTCTGCTGCTGCCTTCGTGCTGCATTAAGGGAAAAATAACTCCCTGTGGCAGCCCCCTGGGAAGGGAGCATTTCTCAGCCTGATGCAGCTCGTTCCCAAGGAGTCCTGGCTGCGCCGGCACAGAGGTCCCTGCCCTGCTCTTTTCATGGGTGAAACCCAACAGGGTAGGGGAGGAGTGGGAAAAATGAAGGAAGGAAGGGGCTCTGCCAAATCACTGGTCCTTTGGGGGACACCTGGGGAGCCAGGGTGAGGTCCCAAGTCCAGCTGGGACCTTGGGGCAGTGCCTGGAGGAGCGACGTTTGCCCAGTGCTTGCAAGAAGATGGCTGCTGTGGATGGAGTGTTTCCACCAAGGGGATGCAAAGTTGCTTTTTCTTCTGCAGCCTCACCCCTTCTAATAACAATTATACCTTGCTTTATGCGGTGGGCTGAGAGGAAACATTGCCCTCCATCCACTTTCTATAAAGCTTTCCTGGTCTCCCACTCATCACCAGAGGAATTCCTGGTTTGCAGGAATGCCAAACATCTGGCAAAGCCTGGACCGTTTTCATGCTGGGTTTCCACCCAACCGCTGGAAATCTGCTGATGGAGGGAACTGGGCTGCTCAGAAGATGGGGCTGCCAGGACCCAACAGAGGCAGCCTCCATCCTGCTGCCTCAAAAAACAGCTGGCTGTGACTCGTGCAAGGAATGGGCTCAGAGGTGGATGGGTATGAAGGAACAGATGTACTTCTTGAAGCAGGTTCTGACACTACCACTGAGGCTGGAGAGAAACGCCAGAGGGAAAAGTGGTCCCCTCTTCTTATTTTCATCCATTTGTCAGGACTGGCTGCAGTCCTCCACTGCTCTCTCTCCTCTATTGCACCTGGGGGCTGTTTAGGCAGAAGGAGGAGTCGGGGTGAATCCTCACCCTGCTTCAGGCCACACATGATTGGAAAAGCCCGGTCCTTCCCTCTTGCCCCCATGTTTTTGCAAATGCCATGACTCACCCTAGAGGCTGAAGGAGCAGGATGGGCTGCCATCCTGAACATATGAGCTACCTGAGAGGGTTTGGAGGCATTGTTCACAGACATAAATAAATGTCTCATGATGCCCAGCTTGGCCATTTGTTGGCTTCAGGATCAGGATGATCTTTGGGCTGCAGGCATCTTCTGCTGAGAGAAGGGTGGCTGAAGGTCGCTTCAGGACAGGAAAGGAAGGCATCCTCTTCACCATTCCACTGCCAATCTGCTGCAGACCACAGGGAGGTCAGCCATCCTCTTCACCATCTTTTTGCTGTACCCCAACACCTGGCTCTGCCCCCCTCTTCCTGATCTATTCATGAGGTTTCATCACCCACCAAGGATGGTGTTGGTTGGTGCAATTTCTACAAAAGGTTTTCTTTCATAAGGTGAAGGGCCAGGTATGTGGCTTATAAAGTGAAACCCATACAAATTCCAAGAGTAAATGGCAGCCAGTTGTCTGGGGAACATCGTCCTAAACACCAGGGGTCATACAGGGCATCCCTGCTCTGATAACAGTCAGAATATGGACACCCAGATGGGAACGAGATGCCTGGAGATGCTCTCTATATCCCTGAAGATCCTCAGAGTTTGGCTCCTGAAGGCCAGCTGTGTGAGCTGCCTAACATGGAGAGGGAAACTGAAGCATAAAAGGGGCTGAAGTGATTTCTGATGGTCATTAATAGTTCAAGCCCTGTTTGCCACATGCCAGAAGTGTTATCCATGTTCCTCGATGGCACTTCTTCATCCAGCTAAAGGACTTCTCTCAGCATGAGCTTTGTCACACACTGAGCTATGTTTTTATTCCCAAAGGAGATAAGCAGAGTAATGTAGACTCTTAAAATCACTGCTGATCCTCTGCAGTAAAAAATGGTATCACTGCAAGTTGATGTCCATCAGGAGTGGTGAAAGGAGCAGAGTAATTTTTTCCCCATACCTATTGTAACTGATGGCTTTATTTATTCTGCTTTTTTTCCTACAATTTTTATCCTGAGTATTTCTCCTTCTTTTTCTTCTTTCTTCCCCTCGACCTCTTGCTCCCTGACATGTGACCTTCCAAAGCATTGCATGCCCTTATTTATGGCCCTAAATTGAGCAGGCTGTAAATGCGCAAGAAATGCTGCTTCTGGAAAGCCTCGCATTCAGAGCAGAGCAGGGCAAGGAGAACTGATGGGAAGGAAAAGATGTATAAGATTTTTCAGGCACATAAAACTCCCTCAGCGTGTAGCATCATTTTATGATGCCAGCATCACCTTGTGCAGTTTCCCTTTTGACCGTAAACAGCACCTGAACTGTGTTGCTACCCACCACCAGTGAGATAAAGCAAAGATCTCCCACCCCAGTCCACCTCCTCCTGCCTACCTCATCTCACCAAGGCTCTCCCAATGGATGGGTATAAGGATGCCTGAGAGTGTGTGGCAGGGACAGGTCTGCTGCATCTGCTTCAGGGGTGGAGGAATTTCTGCAGTGGGACATCATGGTGGCCAATGGTGCCACTGGACTTGTAAATGACTGTTTACATGGGTGGATAGTAATAGCACAAGGGGGAATGGTTTTAAATTGATACAGGGCAGGTTTAGGTCAGATATTAGGAGGGAGTTTTTCAGCCAGAGGGTGGTGATGCCCTGGAACAGGTTGCCCAATGAGTGTGGATGCCCTGCAGGCATTCAAGGCCAGGCTGGATGTGGCTCCAGGCAGCCTGGGCTGCTGGTTGGCGACCTGCACATAGCAGGGGGTTGGAATTAGATGATCACTGTGGGCCTTTGCAACCCAGGTCATTCTATGATTCTATGATTCTATGATTCTATGACTTGGCTTCTTAGAGTACAGGACTCCCCAAGGACTTCACGAGCTGAAGGTGTCAAAGCCAAGCCTGAAGGCATGCTTGCTCAGTGAGTCTTGGCATGATGGGACTTCACACCCCATCTAGATGACAGTCCTGTTATTTCTCCATCCTGTTTGCACGCTACTGCTAATGCCTCTGCACCACAGCTTGCCAAGTGGGTCAGTGAAGCTGACTTTTCCATGGAAACCTGACCCAACAAGGAAATGAAAGGCATTCTGTTGACCTGGTGAACTGATGTGTCCTGTACGTTCAGGAGTGATAGCTTTCATGAAAGGAAAGTGGAAAACCTGTTGGGTTTTGGTCACCATTTTGGTGCTAACTTCTTGTTACCCCTAATTTGGTACAGCGTGAACCAACAGAGGAGTTGTGATAAAGAAGACAAATTAAGGGTTAACCACTCCAGTTCTTTTTCTTGTGAGGAAAGTGAGCCAGGAGGCTGGGTTTGTTCCTGGGAATTAGCTAGCTCTGGGGCAGCAGGCAGGTTTGGATTACACACAGACATTTTTCACACGTCCCAATTTCAGAGCTCTCTTTCTGCATCAGGTCTTTCACCCAAGTCTGAGATATCAATACGAAATTTGAGGCAGCTCCTTTCTGCCTATTTTCAGTTTGGAGAAGCTGGAGGACAGATGTGCCTGTCTGGGGTCTGTCCACTGAATGATGAGAAGTTTCATATTGTACATGGGAGGTGTAGGGTGGGCTGTAATGGTGCATAAGTATCCAATCCCTCAGCAGGCAACACAAGCTGCTGGTTTGTACTGGAGACACGAGATGAAAGAGTTTGTGGAGCCTCTACTTTGATGGTGTGATGTTTGACAATGTGAGCCTTACACTAAGAATATTAACTCTGTTAAGGAGCACCAAATCCAGCAGCCTTGCACGTTCAGCTTTTGGACAGCTGGATTCAACCACAGCTAGCAATCACCAACCCACCAGAGGGAAAAACGCTTGGTTACTTAATGGAATCATAGAAGCATAGAATGGCTTGGGCTGGAAGGGAACCCAAAGATCGTGAAGCTCCAACCCCCTGCCACATGCAGGGCCACCCACCTCCACATTTAATAGTGAGCCAGGCTGCCCAAGGCCCATCCAACCTGGTTGAGGTCTCTGAACTCATTAGGTGCTATCCTTTATTGACTTTGGTGGGCTAGAATGCAGTGCTGGAGCAAAATTTGTCAGTGCACAAGCCAGTGCATGTCCTGACTCTCTGAATGGGCAGCCCTCTTCTCTCCCCTCCCTGTGGTTTATTTTCCAGCAGAAGAAAGAAAACTGTGCTGCTCCAGGCATGAGAGCTCTTGGCTTCAAACTGGTGTAGTATCTGGGCTTGCTCCCACTCACCGTAAAACCCTCATTAACATAAATAGGAGCAGGAACAAGACCACAACATGAGTAATTCTCCACCCCCAGACTGTCTGTGTGTATATTATCAACTACTCATTCAGCCCATGTGCCTCCACACGACTGTGGGATAAATCTTGCTCGCTGTTGGTGTTTATTTTAAATTGAATCTTCCTTCTGAAAAGGTTCGAGAGGCATGATTATGGCCTGGGTTTCAGAGCTGCACACGTCTTTGTGGGCACACATAGCAGGGAGGAGAATGGCTGAGTTAACTCATATCACTGTGTTTTGGTGCATCCAGCTAGAAACTGCGTATGTCCTGGCTGGCCTTTCTGGGCATGTTACCAGGCAGACAGAAAGTATTTTGTTTTGTGTTTGACATGTAGACGAGAGCTCTGGATCTATTCCTAGCTCAGCTGCAGACAAATATATGACCTTGAGAATGTCTCTTATCCGATCCACCTGAACTGTATGCAGCAGCTGCTGGAGCTTAACTCCCACAGAGGTATTCAAGCCCTGGCTTTGGCCCAAGCTAGCTGACCCTCTCCCAGACACTGCAGAGTTGCAGTTCAGAAGCTAGCACGGGTGATGGACCATTTCCAGTTGTTATACCGGGGACAGTCAGAGATGGAAACCGCAAGTCCAGATTTCCATGAGAGTAAGCATCTGAGCCCAACCACACCACTGTTACTCCCAGAACTGGCTGGGGGCCATGCTCCTGCCCCAGGATCACTGGATGGGTGGAATCTGATTCCCATGGCTGGAGGCTGCTGTCCTTAGCAAGCCTAAATCTAAACTCAAATCTGTGAAACTGGGCAAGGAAATAAATAAATAAACACATAAACAAGTCAAGACATTTTTCCAGCTCTCCGTTTGACTCAAACTCCTGGGAGAAGTTTACGTTGCCTTACTTTACCTGTCCCTATCTTGTGTAAGTGGAAAGAAATAGGATTCCCAGGCAGGACACCCCATCACCCAGCAATAGCCACTGCTGCCTCCAGAGGACATGCATGGACAGTATGATTTGTCCTCAGAAGGGTGTGTGAATGTCTCCTGGCCTCATTGGCAACCTTTTCACAGCCCCTTAAATATTGGAGATGTAGGTAACCAGAGCTCCACTTATAGCTGGAGCCTGTCTGTTCCTGCCCCTGAAGCAAATAGCTGAGATGAGGTAACACGCCTTGGCACTGTGCCTTTCCCAAAGCCAATGCTCTGCAAGAGCTGTCTCTCCCTTCTTGCTCCCTTTTCCTTTTAAAAGTGGAAAACAATCCTCTGCTTTTCTTCTAGGTGTTCACCCAGGTTTGGCGCGGGGCTTGAGCAGGATCTGTTATCCAAGACCTGGCCATCAGTGCATCCTACCCCACCTCCGACCCTTGGGATCCCACCACATGCCTTTTGACCCCCAGGGAGAATGTCCCTACCTAAAATCCAGATAGAAGAGGCCCTGGACCGAACGGATGCTGGCACTGGAAGTGCTGTACCTCCTGATGATCACTTAAGGAGCCTCAAGGCCCTGACTGAGAAGCTGAGGCTGGAAACAAGACGCCCATCTTACTTGGAGTGGAAGGCAAAGCTGGAGGAGCAGGCATGGAAGAGCCCCCAACCCGTTGGGGATGAGGAGGGGAACGAGGCCAAAAAGGGCACAGAGGACACTGCCCCTCTGAGAAACGTGCAGCTGCACCTCAATGGGAGCCCTGCCCAGGACAAGGTGACACTTAGCTCAGGGAAAATAGGCGACTTTGAGAGCATCGATGAAGCTTTGACGTGGCTCAGGAAGGAACTGGTAAGTGGTTTCCTGTCCCAGATAGATAGCACTCTTTTTTCAAGAGAAATATGAAGGAAATGAGTAGCTCCTTGTTCCCACCTGCCTTCAGTGCCGGGTGGAAAGGCAACCATTAGTCACTGCAACTGCTGTGGGGGGCTGTGGGGAAGGGAAATGTGGATGACAGCATCTGTTGCCTCAGAGAAGAAGCTGGGCCAACCTCCGTGTCCTTGCTGGGATCCCAAATACTCGGGGAATACCGTAGCTTTTATTAGTTGAGATTTTCAGCAGTTTGCTTTTTCTGCTTCTGTAATCACACATCGACACTCATATGAATACAGAAGGTATGACACGTGGATGTAGCTGCTGCAATAGCCCTTCTCTGGTGGGGTTCAGGAAAGGATGTTACACCAAGGCTGTAGAAAGGAATGTGCCTAGCTAGATCTGTTCCCTAGATTTACCCTTGCTCCTCAGAGGGGTACTGTCTGCAGAATGCTGCATTTGACAATCATCAGCTAATGTAATCTCCAAATGATTGCCTATTGCCCTCTTTTTTGCTCTTTTCCTTTTTTTTTTCTTTTTCTTTTTTTTTTTCCCAACTCATAACCTCCTATAAGATTTTGGGATAACCTGCTTCCCCCAGGTTATTTCTGCCCTGCCTTCGGTGCTTCTTTTTGTTTCACAGTACTCTGTAACATCTAATGAAGTGTATTTTCCTTCCCCTGCTGCATATGCAATGTCAGAGCCTGATCTCAGACTCTTCCTCAGCCAACTCTTACAAGTTTGTCTCCTTCATTAGGCTCTGGTTGATATTTCTGTCAGCCCCTCATATGAGACAAGCATGCCATCTTACATAAATCCTTATTTATGGTAGTTAAAAACAAGTAGATTAAAGGATTGGAGACCTTCTACCTTGCCAAAGCATGGAGGCCGCCAGTGGCGTTCTGAGGGGACATGGCCAACACGGCGGCCAGAGCCCTACAGCCTTCACTGCCCTGGCTCCATGCTGTTCAAGAGAAATAAAAAATGCTGTTAACCGTGATTCAAGGAGAAGAAAACAAGACATAAATGCTACATATACGCTAGGAAAATCAACAGAGCTAGGGCACAGACACTTAGAAGAAGCTCAACTTTGACGTGTTGCATTACTGTCATGATCTTTATAGCACTGCCCGAAGCTGCTCCCAGCCCAGTTTGGGAATCTGGGGACATTTCCCAGGAAGAAGCATAGATGCATCCTTCATGTAGGCCAGGGGAGGTCAATAGGATAGACAGCCAAACTGGAGCAGACAGTTTTCAGGCTGGAGAATAGACACGTGGGCCCTTCACACGTGTAGGAGCCAGAGACCGAGACTTAACTTCCCACGATCCTTCCCTTCTAGAATGAAAATGAAAATGGAATGAAATTATTTGGCTCATATAACTGGAAGCTGGCTATAATGGATATCACCTGACTCTGTTGCCTAAGTAGATGTTTGCCTGTGATTGCTAATAGCGTTTGCAGCTGTTTGGACAGCAGCAATCTTTGCAGCATAGTCCCCAAGGACTGGGAAAGCATGTGGACTTCAGATCACAGAATCACATTTCCACCAAGGTTGGAAAAGACCTACAAGATCACCCAGTCCAACCATCCACCTGTCACCAATACTCACTAAACCATGTCCCTCAACACAAAGTCCAGACATTCCTTGAGCACCTCCAGGGTTGGTGACTTCACCACCTCCCTGGGCAGCCCATTCCAGCACCTGACCACTCTTTCAGAGAAGTAGTATTTCCTAATGTCCAGCCTGAATTTCCCCTGATGAAACTTGAGGCCAGATGCACCTGGAGACATGTTCCTGTGTGAGAGCTCTGCTTTTGATGAACACTGAAAGTCTCTGAAGAAAACTTCCCGTGCAAAACACATCTGTGAGTTCTACTCCAACGAATGTTTATTTGACAGATTTTTTTGCTCTCGCTGTTTTTGCCAAGATCTCCAAGTAGTTACTGACAGAATTGGTCCTGGATGTCAGTTTTGGTGGTCGAGATGTTTCTCAGGACTGTGGCTTTTGGAAGACAAAAGCAGAACTTCGGGAATCCTGGAATATAACAAAGTGTTCTGAGTCGATCTCATTGTTTTAGGATGAGAGGTGATGGCCTTAAGTTGCACAAGGGGAAGAGTGGTGCTTCATTGGCATAGGCTGCCCAGGGAGGTGGTGGGGTCACCATCCTTGGAAGTGTTCAGGACGTATAGAGATGTGGCACTGAGGGATGTGGTCAGTGGGCATGGTGGGTATGGATTGAGATTGGACCGGGTGATCTTAGAGGTCTTTTCCAACCTGGATGATTCTATGGTTCTATGATTCCCACTCGGTGCTCTGGAGAGAAATCAGCTCCTAATCTCAGCCCTGAACCCAGGTCCATGCTTGCGTCTGTGATGAATTCTCACATTCACAGAGGACTAGGTTTAAAACCGAAGTCTCAAAATGCCTGAAGACAGGAAGGGACAGATTTCTCCTTCTTAGAGCCACAGTTTGTAAAGAGTTTGCTTTGTTCTTTGGTCTTCTGCCAAAAGTATAAACTGTCTTAGAGTCCGATTCTACCCTTCAGACTGGGGTGTGTCATCTGATGAAAATCTAAAGTTTAAATTAAGGAAGAAAAAGGGCAAAGTAAACCCTATTTTTTCCTCACTTTCCATTTTCCTCTGTCTTAATTATACCAGTCTTTGCTGGATTTGGATCTGACTCGTGTAATTTAGAACAATTTCCCCAGAAGAGAGAGCATGCATTTGACTGACCACATAGTTGAACAGCTATGTTGGAGGCAGTGTTGTTGGTCAGAGCTGCCAGCGAGGCCGTCGTTTCACAGAGTGCTGGAACAAAAAGACACATTTCACATTACATCTCAAGAGTGCAAAGAATTTCTTTTCTTTCTTTTAATTTTTTTTTTTTTTTTTTCTAAATTCACAAGCTTCCATTCATCACAACCAGGATTTTTCCTTGTTTACCACCATTTTACGATAGTAAAGCAAACAGGAAGGTTCAGAGCAAGATATGGTTGTTTGAGTTTCTACATCTACTGAAGGCAGGATCATGGAATCCTAGAATCCTAGAATCCTAAAATCATAGAATCAGAGTGTCATAGAATGGCTTGGCTTGGAAGGGACCTCAAAGATCTTCTACTTCCAAGCCCTTGCTGTGGGCAGAGTTGCCAACCACTAGATCAGGGTCTAGGATTCAAGACCAGAAAGACCAGGAAGGGTTCCAGTACCCAGCCATTTGTTATGGTCACCCTTCATGGGAAATAAATCCTTCCAGTCTTCCTTAGTATAAGAGGTGAAAGATGAAGGAGGCAAGTGCCTGTGCTGTGCTCTGGCCTTCCTTGCTCTACCATTACAGACACAGCCCATGTGAATATCTGGGCAGCTTTTTGAAGAGCATCCAAAAACGATCCAGTAGTCATTGCTGGGGTGAAATCTGCTTCTGCCATGCTACCTTCCATCACGGGACGAATTCTTCCCATTTTATGCAGTCCTCCAACAGAAGGCAAATTAGTGTATGTAAGATTCATCTACCAATGGAAGGGCAAAAGCTGCTGCACGTCCAGGAAACAAGTGGACCACCAGCCTGTGCTCTTAATGGAATGCAGCAGTGCAGGATGTACATCTCTGTCACTCACACTGTGCAATCCTGTCGCAGCTACAAGCACATTTAGGCAGGGTTGGTTCATTAGCATGGCCCCAGCATGGTTCTGGCTTGTACCAGTTAGCACCCTGCCAAACAGCTAGAGCTTCAGGAGTTTGCACATGCTCCCGATAAGCAGTTTGTATTAGATCACCCAATTCTGGAAGCAAAGTGAATTTAATGTGTATACCCAGATTTCTACTTAGCAGAATAGGCCATAAGAACAGGCCATACAGATTAAAGCTACCTGCTAAGTCTGAAGCATTACTCCCAGTTCACAAAATGGGGCTCACTCCATGCTGCAGGGAATTTACACCCACGTGTCCAGAATCTGTTCAGGTTCAGCCAGGTTCAGTTCCTCCCATTCAGAAGCAAAGTGAGGGACAAACCCAAGGTCTTACTGAGCATCTGCTGCTCTTGGTCTTTCTCCCCAGGTGACCCATCTCAGTGCCCAGTTCTGCCATTTGCACATGAAGATCTGGCCCTGGTAAATAGGACTGAATATGCCCACTGAGCTCCATCAGCTGGCACCTGCTGGGAATCTGGCCCTGAGAAGCTGATTTACTCGGACATGCAAATTCCTGCTCTTGTTTTTATGCTGAGAGGCTCTGTGTAGGTGTGTGAGCAAATTGCAGTACTCAGCATGTGTTGAACTGCCTGAAGGCTGGAACAGTTCCCTTCCTACCTCCTGTCTCTTCTTTGCCCTCTTTGCCTTTCTCATGTCAAATGTGGCTGCTTTTCATCAATGCTGAAATAGTTTCAAACTAAAGGAGGGGATATTTATATTGGATATAAGGAAGAAGTTATGTACAGTAAGGGCTGTGAGGCACTGGCACAGGTTGCACAGAGATGAGATGGATGCCCCATCCCTGCAGACAGCCCAGGTCAGGCTGGATGGGCTGTGAGCACTGATGGAGCTGTGGGTGTCCCTGTTCAGTGCAGGGAGTGGGACGGATGGCCTTGAAGGGTCCCTCCCAACTCAAACCATTCTATGACCAATATCTTGCTGGTCAGACATACAGAAAAGCCACGTTGGTGTGCAGAGGTGACTGGACTGGTGGGTGACTAAACCTGCGAGTGGCTGAATTCCCAACAGATTTCTTCCAGTGGATTGAGCAAATGTTATTTGATCCTAATAAAGCAGCCAGCAAGGGTGGCAAAGTCCTTAACGACTATCAGGGTCTCAATTTCAGATCAATTTGCTTTCCCCATTAGGAGCAACATGACTTGTCAGCACGGTCCAGATATTATTCTGAGTTTTGACATCAATATTACTTGAACAAGAGCTTTTAAAAGAGATTTTAAACAACAGGGTGACACCAAAAGTGTCATCATGAGCTTCGTTGCTGAAGCAATGATTAGGTGCCTTGTTTCAGACTGTGGGCTGCACCACAAAGGCGTGAGCATCCAAAATTAGCCACAGCAGGGCATCATCTGAGCACCTTTGAAGATGAAGCCTCAAATCTAAACATAGACCTAACCAATTTCTCTGAAGTGTTTTGGCAAGGGTCTAATGACTGGCCTGTGCTCAAATCCAAGTGGTTGCACCCAGTTGGAAAAGCACCACTTCACTTCATTTTCTTTTGATCTTTTGGATCCATGGAAGCAAACGCTTCTCCACTGATCACTACCCTGAGCTCCACGGACCACAGGCTGGGAACCTGTCCATGGGATACTTCTATCTTGGGAAGAGGTGCCAAGGAGCTCCATGACACCTCCATGCCCTGGAATGGTCTCTGTTGCTATTTCCCTCCATAGCAGCACAGCAGGAGGTGGACTAATGGCAGTGGGAACGCTGATAGTGTGACTGTGACCATACAGACAGCCCATGGTTAGAGGCAAACTTGGAAACAAACCTAGGCTGCATCCTGAGCTACATCTGAATATTTGGGATAAGCCAACTAGATTGGACAAAAGGCAAGGACACATCCAAAATATTCCCTCCCTCCTTCATTTTAAACATTCCTGGAAGACTCAGAGGCCCAACCCAAACAGAAAATCCTTCCTAAGACTCGCTCATTCAGACATCTGTAGTTTTGTGATTCAATTTGTTGGTTGCAGCTGGTCCTCTGCCAGGAAGGACTTGGGTTTGGTTCCCTTTCCCAGACCCACACAGCTCTTTGCCTGCTGGAGCTGAGCTGGAAAGAGGCAGGAGACATTGTTAAAAAGTGGTTTGTGCAAGCAAGAAATACGTGAGATTGCTTCTGCATTTGGCATGCAAGACTTGGCTGCTGCTGGGTCTGCCCTGTAGATTTCTATGGGACATTGCGGAGTGTGTGGGATCTGTTGTCGTCCCATTGAATTGCATTATAGTAGCTGTCCCTGTGAGTGAACCAAAAACCCACAGCTAGCTGTGATGCAGCCCCTGTAATCCCATTAAGTCTTTCCAGGAAGCTTTTGGAGCTTGCTGATCTAGCAGTTCTCCTCTTTGAAAGAGGATTTCTAGTGAGGGCTTGGTCCTCAGTGTGGGACATCTTATATGTCTCTAGTACTCATGAGAAGCTTGTAGGAAAAGGAAGGAGAATTGGGATTTATGGGTTCTGATACAGATCCTGTTAAGATACTTTCCTGTGGACTGCCCAGTCCTGTCCATCATCACCTCCTCAGACGAGGCAAATCCTGTATCTCCTGGTGGTAACCCTTTAATAAGTTGTTATAAGACATTGTTCCTCATCCATCGTCCTTGCTTTCCTGGAGGGCAAAAAAAGGACTTTTTCTCCCTGTGAAATCAACATATCTGACATCTTTTGCCCTGCTTCCCCGCTGACCCCCAGAACGTAGCAAGGGCTGTGTGTAGGACAAGAAATGACCAATGTAGGTGAGTGCAGATTTTGCCCCACACAGAGCTACCCCTCCTATACAGGAGGACTTGTGGCTGGCATGGCAGTGGGAGATGCCATTTCCACAAGCACCAGGGTCACTGGGTGTGGTGGGGGAAGTGAATTAAGAGTGCAGATGGAGCACCGGAGGACAAAACTGGAATGTAACACCAGCAGCCCAAGCAGCTTTGTGAACTTGCATAAAAGCCAAATGTTTTCTTAGCAGAGAAAGAAAGAACTGGTCAGAAAGATGGTTTGTAGGGGGGAAATAGCATTTTTTAATTTATGCCTTTCCATAAAGGCCTATTAATTAATTTTTAAACCTTTTTCATACTTCCCACGTTAATCAAAACCTTTAATGAAAGCATTTGTTGACGTGTCTTACGTAGCTTGATCAACTGACAAGAAATACTGACCAAAGGTTAGTTCAATAACATCCGTGATCACCTTCCTGATAAAATGTCAGGTTGCAGAGCTCATTGTGAAACAGGGGAAAGTACCATGAATATGAACATTTTTTCATTGCAACTCACGTGGGGGAAGAAAAGCTCCCTGAGTAGATTTGCTCTGCTCAATGCAAGGAAATAGTGGTTTTCAGAGGACAGTAAATTGCCCCGGCCATGCCAACCATTCAAAGGGAAGTTCAGAGTGAGATTGATACAGAAGTAACTGAAACTTCTTCAGGCAACAGAGCTGGAGTCCAGTTGCTGGCTGAGAGCACCAGGCAAGGTCCTCCATGGTGTCTCCATGGTGCAGGAGGGAGAAGAGCCTCGCTTGGCTTGGATTAAGTTCCATTATTAACGTCACCTCTTGGCTTGAGCTCTGAGCATTGCAAAGGGCTTCCCAACAGCTGCAGAAAACACCTGGAGCAGAGCCAAGCTCTTCCCTATGAGCCTCTCAACCTCCTAGGGCTTCACCTTGCTGTGAGATTGGCAGTGCTGCAAAGGCCAATCCTGATCTCTTTGAAGGCGTTGCCTGGAGCAGGAGGGATTGTGCCGCAAACCAAAGCAATGGCAGTGCTACCCTGGTTGATAGCCTGGTTGCAGCATTCCCTACTTCATGTATCGCAAAGATAGATATACCAGGGCCACCTGTGGAGCATCCTGATGTGAATTTCACCTCCTCCTTTCCTCTCGGCAGTTTCATGTTCCAGCCACCAACCAGGAATAAATTTACCTCTCACTCCTATCATCTGTACCCATAAATGAAGCAGCTTATTTTCATGCCTGAGGGCAAACTGATACAACCTGGCCATGCCCGTGCTGTTAGGATCCAGGCAAAGCGGTTGCACCCCAATGCCTACCAAGGATGAATCCCACTACGTCTGCTCCTGAGCAGTGCCTATGGTGAATCACTTGGGGCTGTGTGATAGACTCAGCTCAAAGGATGCCAGGGCCTTCCTCACAATCAAGCAGAGAGAAAGACTTTGTTGCCACGCGCAATTTCACATATTAATGTACTTGTGGTCTGGGTCTATTTCTGAACTTCTCATTCAGACCACGGGGAGCCAAGAAACCAGTGATCCAAAGCTGTCCTAGTGCCTCAGCAACCTTACTGTAAAATTTTCCTTATATCCAATCTAAATTTCTCCCCTTTTAGTTTGAAACCATTTCCCCTTGTCCTGTCCCTGCTAAAGAGTCTGTCCCTTCTTTCTCACAGCCCCCCTCGAGTTACTGAAAGGCTGCACAGCATCTGTTGGTGAGGATGTTGCTGAGGACTGCACATATCTATTGGGAGGAAAAAAGATAAAAGACAAAACCAGGAGCCTTGGTACCTGAGTGTTTTTTCAGCCTGTACTGCTCCCTCCATGTTTCCAACAGTTAAAGACTGATTCAAGACACAGGGTTCACCCTGATCTGTTTGGCTTCTTTCCCAGCACTCCCTTTTCTCTGTGGCTTTTGTGGTTTGTTGCTGTTCTGCGAGGAGGGATGTGGGGTGAGAAGTGGGTTTTGACTTCTTGGCATTGGCTCTTTGACTGCTGCTTCTGCTTTCCAGATGAAGGCTGATGCTCACCGTGAATCTTGCTAAGTGTTCACCTCCTCCCTTTGCCTCTCCCAGTGTCCTGTGACAATTTTCTGCTCAGTTATAAGCTGGAATTTAAAGTAATAATAATTATTATAAATCCACTGCCTTTCATCGCTTCTAAATCTTCCACCTTTCAGAGCTAGACACCAGGGGTGGATAAACCCTCTGAAACACTGAGCCCAGTAGCTTGTGGGATAGATATTCTCCTTCCCATGGGAAACATGGAGGCCCCATCCCAAGATCTGTGTGCAATCAGTGAGATGAGCCACAGGGGATGCTGAGAGCCGTGTTCCCTTCTGCCATGAACCAGTCTGGATTTACACAGGCTGGAAACCTGTGCCAAGTAGTTGGGGATCTGTTCTCTGGGGTTCTTTTAATTGGTCCTTCCCACCTCTAATTGCTGCTTCTCACTCTGTGGCTGCTCCCTTGTGAGCAAAATTAATTTGGGCTTTGTTTAAGGTTGAGATAGAGGCTCTGAAGCTTGCACTGACTGATATCCCATTCAGCAGCCTTGGCATGGCTGGATTTAACTCCAGTTTCCCAGTGCTCCTGGAAATCTGACCAAGCACAGACTGCTGATGCTAAAGATTCATCCTCCTGACCTGAGATGCACTGCAGGGAATACCCAGCTCTGTGCATCTCTACCAGAGCTACATTTCTCATGATCCGCTGCAGCCTCCAGCATGGACCGCTACGAGGAACGCATTTGCTGTGCCTTTGCTGATACTCTCTTCCCTCCCCCCTCTCTGTCATCTGTTCCAGGCAGAAATGCGCCTGCAGGACCAGCAGCTGGCCAGGCAGCTGATGCGCCTCCGCAGCGACATCAACAAGCTGAAGATCGAGCAGACCTGCCACCTCCACCAGCGCATGCTCAACGACGCCACGTATGAGCTGGAGGAGAGGGACGAGCTGGCGGATCTCTTCTGTGATTTCCCCCTTGTCAACTCCTTCAGCCTCTCCACGCCTCTCAAGCTCATCGGGGTCACCAAGATGAACATCAACTCGCGCCGGTTCTCGCTGTGCTGAAGAGGGAAGGATGAGGGAGAAAGAGAGAGGTTTGGGCTCTCTCTGCCTAATGGCTGGGCACAAAGAGGCCTCGGAGGGGCAGAGGGATCAGGAGCAAACGGGGAACCCACCGCTCGTCTTGGTGGCAGGGCAAGGCAGCAGAATATGGCACCAGGGTGGCTCAGAGATGCCCATTGGGAAGACAGGACCTGCAGGAAGCACAGAGAGCATCTGAGCCCAGCATTTGCTCTTAGCCTGTTCTTTTGCAAAGTCCCTTCTCCCCTTTATCCTCTCCCTGCAGTAACAAAGAGGTGGATGCATCTCCAGTGTGGTTGGTTGTACTCAGAAGTCCAAGGGGAGGTTTAAAGATCAGCCAAAAAGCAAGGGAAAAATCCCCCTTCCCTTTTCTTTTACCTTCTCCCAGGCTAGAGCTGTGGCTTCAGAAAATATCTCTCTCTTCCCTGGATGTTTCCTCAGATTTCCATCTTCTGCCTCTGCTGGTCCAGGCAGGAGGTCTCTGGGGCTGCTTCAGGTGGTTCCCAGTGGAAAGGATTCATCAAGTGAGGGACAGCGGGTTAAATGTATCCCAAAATGCAGTGAGAATGTGCTTTCTGACTTGCTCTGTTGAGTCCAGTGTATTCCACCTTAATTTTGCCTGTGGTATCTATTATGGATGGACTGTGGACACATTTATGTAGCCTTTAGGTGGCCAGGAGTCACTTGTGTGCCCTAGAATTTATACCCAGAGCAATACATGTTCCTGATCTCATTGCCAGCCATGGCCACAAGGCAACCTGCAGCTAGCTCCAAAAGTGATAAGATAATGGATGTAGTTTACACCGATGAAATCCCATATCAAAGAAGTCACCTTAGGCTGACATTCCCCCAAAAGTAGCACCAGCAAATCTTGGATTCTCTGTAGCAACACACATCCATCAAAGAAAGGACATTCAAGAGCAGAAAAGGGACTTCTACGTGATGAGCATCAAAGTGCAGCCATAAAAGTAAAGGGAGAAATATTGCTGCGATGAGCTGCCATCAACAGGCTTTAGACTTGCAGCAGACAAATGGGATTCTTTCCCTACCAGGCAGCGTGTGAGATGGATGCTGTACTTTCTTGCCTTTCTGTGCACACTGCTGCACACTATGCTGCAAGGCTAGGGACATGAGTGGTCTAGCCACAGCAGCCCTGGGACACCTGGCACCAAGATAGTCTGTCCAGAGGGTGTTTGGCTGTCTTTAGGCTTCAACACCTCTCAACCCATCAGCCCTGCTCTCTGCCAGAGCAGCTGAGAGGAAGTGACTGTTTCCATGCAGCACCAGCCCAAGCTCTGGAAATGAGCTGACACGTGAGCCAGTGCTGAGCTGGAAGCTGTGTGGCCATATGGATGTGCCTCTGCCTGTACCTGGCCATGTCCGTGAGCTGTGTGTGTGCATCAGTAGTTGTGTGTGTGTTTGTGAGCCCGCAGGCTCGCATCATGAAAAGGTCACCTGGGAATAGGGGCTGTTTTCAATGCTCTGCCTCCAAGGGCTCCATTGGATGTAACCCCACAGCGATGCCTCCCCTCCAGTTCATAGCTCACAGGGTGACATTTCTTTCTGCTATGGAAGAAGATATTTGGAGGGCACCAGGGCTCTGTCTATTCTAGTAAGTTAAGCAGTGTTGTGCCTGAATGTTGAAACTTGTACTGCCCAGGTACCAATGGGGTTGTGGCCAGACTGCCAGTTGGCCTCTAGACAAGACAACCTGTGATGCCGTTTAGTTTACTGGTAGAAAAATAGCCTTATGGACATTTTGAGGGGAAAAGAAAAAGAAAAAGAAAAAGAAAAGAAAAGAAAAGAAAAGAAAAGAAAAGAAAAGAAAAGAA